>VDFB02281492.1:109377902-109660619 GCA_007258455.2 Sequoia sempervirens | reverse complement strand
GGGGTAGGAGGAGAGACTTGAGAGAGAGAGACTGAGAGAGAAAGATAATGACCTAAGTGAGGGATATGGAGTGAGAGAGACAAAAATACCAGAGTGGGAGAGAGAGAGGGAGTGTGAGAAACAAGGTTGGAGTGAGATACATTTATCTAGGTAGGGTGGGAGGGAACTAGACTTGAGAGAGGGGTTGGAGTGAGAGAGTACTATAGGTAGCATGGGAGGGAGTGAGAATTGAGAGAGAGAGACTTTAGAGGGATAGAGAGTTATCCAGTTAGGGTAATGAAGCAGAGAGTGTATGAAAGGTAAAACCTCAACTATCCATCTATGATCATAAACCATGCACTCTTAGCATTATCAAAGTGGTCAACCAAAGAGAGGGTAAATATTTTGTTCAAAGTAGGTCATTTGGTGAGCACAACATTTGAAACTCGCCAAATGACACATCACATTTAGTGCACACCAAATTTGGCGCTCACCAAATGATCTGCTTTGGATGAGTGAATTGATAGGATTTTCCAAATTTCCTCATACTTTTGTCTAAGCTCACAGTCACATTTGCACATCTTTCAATGCAAGTTTATAAAAAAATTGTGATGGCATTAACCTCACTCTTGGCTATCTAAATACATAATTATTTTTTCATTTTGATTTAGTTAAGGTTTTGAACCATAACTTCTATTGTAAATACCTCTATTTTTTTGTCAAAAACCAACATGTGCTAGTTTTAGGATAGATTTTTACTCGATCATCAAAATGTGAAACAAAATACATTTTTTAAAACTAGACTTCATTCTACACATGATGAAAAAAAATCAATTTTTGATTAGTTTTCAAAAAAATTAGGGGGGAGCACACTCAAATTTTAGCTTTTCAGCATGTGTTTTCTTTAACAATTCATAAAATATTATATATTCATTAAAAATATTATCCAAAAGAACGAGGATAAACTACATGGTGTTAGCTAATTTCTCACTATTCAGATTTTTTAAATTCTAAAAATAAGTTAATAAAAAAGGGGGGAGCCCTCAGGTGCTATGTTATTTTTTCTGAAAAAAATAGGACCTATTTAGGGCCCCCCCTTTTTGAGACCCTTAATCTTCATTAATTTCAAAAATAATTAGTAGCTTAGAAACTAGACTCGGAGCACTTCAGCTCTTGTTCTTTTTGCATCTTGAAATTTTGAGCATAACTATCTTCATTTTCTAGTGCAAATCAGATTTTACTGATTTCAACAAAAAAAGTGGCATCTTAAGAGCCAAAATTGTGTCAGAGAGCCATGCACTTACCTAGATATGCTTCAATGTCTATGGAAGCATGGCATGGTATGCATATGTTGATTTAAGTCTGAGTTAAACTATGATGCGGTTCACCTTCATTCCTCTCCTTTGTGGGAATGTTTTGGTGCCAACCTAATTTGAATTTGTAAGTTTGAGGTGCATAGTCGACCTTGTAAATTATTTTCAAGGTTGAGGACAATATATATGCATTGAGTTGATGAAGGATTGGTGTTTGAAGTTTGTGTGATGTAAATTATGATGTGAAGTGCAAAAGTGTGATGTGTAGTGTGAGATTTAACAACTAAGACTACTTGAAGTAGTGAGAAAAAGGTGTATAATTTCTTCAAAGAGAGTGTGAATACACTGGTAGTGTAGTGGTGGATATTTTCTATTTCTTTGAGATGGATTTCACATTGTAACAATCTTCTATATTCTTCTTTCTAATTTGGAAATGAGCCATTGGTAGTGAGTCCTTTCTTTTGGGTAGTGATCCCTCTTGTAGTGAGCCTATTATATTTGGTGTTGCAATTACTTTATATTATGAGCTAATCCTCACCGTGGTTTTTCCCTTATTGGGTTTTCCACGTAAATTTGGTGTTCTTATGTGTTTGGATTTTTTTGCATTATTTTTTCTCATGTTTATATTCTACTAATGCTTGATAATGGTTTAAAGGTTGTTAAGAGTTTAAGGATTAATGCAGATCTAAATTTTAATGAGGGTTTTAATATTTTAATGTATAAATAATTCACCCACCTCTCAGTTGTATTATGCATTCAATGCCTACATACCTTTTACTTGTAATGGGAATTTCTGTTAATAATTGTGCTTGATTGGATATTGGGGATCAGGGATCCCTTCTACCTCTTACAATCACGACAATGTTCCTTAAGTGATATTCCCAATACATAAAATCCAAAAGGAATTTTGGGGTTCATGGTTTGAGCCTTTGTTTTACCTCTTATTTAAGATTTTCATTTTGACTTAAGAGATAAAACTGACTTGGGAAGTTCAAAATTCATTTTGGGGATCGAGGTTCAGAGATACCTCTTACCTTTTTCTATAAATATTTCTTCATATTTAAGGGGTATGTCTAATCCATGAAGTCTTGTTGTCATTCCATGCCACCTTTAGATGATCCATCACTGATATGTAATATGAGTGATGTTCTATGGACCCTCTTACATGAGTTTTCCTTTGGGGTCCCTAAAATTGACCGTCCCACAATTTTGGGGTTTCTGTCACTTACCTTCTTCCTTGCTTGCTTTCTCCATTGCTCCATTCCTTCACCCTTTTCTTCTAAGTGTTTTTCATGTTTTTCCCTTCGGTCTTACCCTTTACCTTCTCCCCAATCTCTTCCTCATTCCATTTCTTTCTCTTCTTCTTTTGGCCTTCAGCTTTCAGTCCTCCCTCTTCCCTCTTCCCTTCCTCTTCCTTACATTTTTTCTTCTTCAAACCTCCAACTTTTCCCTTTGCCCTTGCATCTTAAGAGGTAAAGATTCCCTCTGGCTTCTGAAAGTTTCATTTTCTAGATTTTGGTCATCACCTAAGGTTCCTTTGCTATGTCAAAGGGACTTCTTCTTTAGTCTCTTCAACATCTTCTTGTCTCCCTAATAGTTTCCCTTTCAAATTTTGACTAAGTGTCAGAATTCAGGAAGTCAACATTTGGCCTTCTCTGTTACCTCTTACCTAAGTTCCTCGATGAGGTAACTCTCTCTCTAACCTCAACCTTTTTCTTCCTTCATTGTGGTTTCATCCACCTTCCTCCAAGTATCGCGGTAAGTTGTAGGCTGAGCTCTGAAGGCTCCTCATCAAAATGATAGTGGATTTTGGTGGGACCTATTTTGTGGTCCCTTCGACATCCTGATGGGATGGTGATGCTAGTGGGACCCGATGAAGATTTGAGGGTCACATAAGAGGGACAAATGGATGTTGGTAGGACCTATTTTGTGGTCCCTTTCACATTTTGACTAGACATTGTTGATGATGTTTTCTGCACAACAAATCAGACAAAATATAATAGTCTATCTCTCTTGAAAGGTAAATCTCTATCATCAAGCCTCAAGAGATAACCCCAAGGTCTCTAATGTCAGATCTTGACAATGCGTAAACAACTTAGTGATAAATGTGAAAATCCTAGTAATCACAAGGGGACCTTACAAATGAACAATGTTGGAGGTGTAACTTCATCAGATGCAACAATATGGTGATGCTTTTAGTCCTATAATTAACCCAGATTCAAAATAAACAGCAAAAGAGATCAGGGTTAAGAGAGATTTCTAAGACTAATACCTAAGATCAATCACAACAATGATGAATGTTGCAAATGGATAGATCCCCAATGAAACCAATCTCTGTTTGATCAAGGAAAAGCCTACAACTCCACATAAATGGTACAATCTTCTAAGGAAAATGAAGATTTTCAGACTTTGAACATTCATTCAGATACCCAATAACTGGTATGAAATGTAAACAAGCATCCATAGTTGGACTTAGCACAAAATAAGGCCCAGACTAACTTTACACAGCAAATTACAATCAACAAATTGCTAAAAGTATGGATTGGAGATCGATCAACATCATTAACATTTTACCATTATTCCAAAAAATTTGAAATCTAACATCTAACATTGAGAATTGAGAATAAGAAACCATAAACTGTCAAAGTGTAACACAAATCTTGCCAAATCAACAATCCAATTGCATTAACTTCTCCAGCATTACATAACAATTTCTAGTCTCTCCTCTCTCCTATAGCTACTATCTTGCAGAATCTAATTCCTAACTTAGCCAATTCTGGCTTCTAATAAGCTCTTAGAACCTAGTCTTACCTTACAAATGAGAAGGCACTGGCCTTTATAGAAAATTACATTTTGAATCAATGGTTAGGATTTAATTCATCCAATGGCTGCAATTGTACTTCTAGAAGCATCAAGTTGTTACATTTAATTTGGGAGCTCATGGTACATCATCATCCAATTGCATAAAAGTAGTTACATCATGGAACAATGAGAAAACAATATTATGTCAGCTTGTCATTAATGAAAATTTTGATTGGATGATGAAATCAACTTCACATGTCTTCCGGAAACTCCTTCCAGCTGTAGACAATTTGGGCATGGATTCATATGCAGGCCCCACTTTTAAAATTTGAATTGAACTCTTCCATATTTCCCTTTTGGCATGAATCCATATGCAAGTTCCGCTATTTATTTAATCCTGAAAAATAGATATCAGCATTAGTAGCTCACATGTTAAAAAATTTCTATCCAAATTTCATTTTCATAATTTTTTCCATTTTGGGAATTTTTAATTTTCAAAATTTTATATCCATCTAAAGAACTCCATTTTTGGGAACACTTTAAAATTTCAAGATTTTTTTTTATTTCAAAAAAGAAATTCCATTTTTGGTCCACTTTGGAAATTTTTGGGTTTTTAAATTTTGGGATTTTCGGGGGTCAAGGAATTTTAGAAAAATCCTGAGGGAGCGGATTTTCTTGGATTTCTGAGGGTCGAAATCCCTAAACCTCATAACTTTTTTTCTAGAAGGAATTTTCAAAAGTTCAAAAGCAATCCTGCCTAATTTTTCGTCCTCTATCCACATGTGCAAAAAATATTTACATATAACATTGAAAATTCACTTCAAAATCCCCATTTTCAAATTCCAACACTTGAAATTTCCCCTAGAGCCTCCAAATATTGTCCTCATCAAACCAGTCTAGATTTAATCCCAAAATAACCTCCCAAGAAGAGAAAACCAAATTTGACCAAGCAGTGAGGAGATGCAAAGAAAAGAGGGTCCACTCCGTTGGGGCGTGTGTTGCGAGAATTGCCTGTGAGACATATCTTTGGATGTTTGGGTCATTTAATTCACAAGCTTGTAGAGCTTCCCTTTTGGGCCTGAGGTCTTGACCTTCCATGAATTGGCACAATTTCTTGACCAAACACCATTAATCTGCATCTACTTCCCAATGGATAGGCTTGACTTTTTTGGGTCTGAGGACAACATTAATGCATCTTGGTGACTTCTCCTAGTGATTTGGTGAATGCAATGCTCCTTCATTGCTATTGTTCATCCTCTCAAGCCATTCCCATATCCATTTCACAAATTTAACAGGGGATTTAGAAAAAATTTCCTATAAATCTTCATGCCGATACAGATGGCATGTTAGCTATTCCTTCTCTTGGACCTTCTTGGTGTGATTCTCCATAGTAGGTATGGCATCCAAGGCTCTTCTTAGTATGGATTTTTGGGGATGAGTTTCTTGAATAGATCTTGGGTTTTCCTTGATCTGATTTGGAACCCTAGCTAGGTTAGGGTTAGTTATTATTCATTTGAATTATTCTTAAACTATAAAATCAACACTTGTATTTTCTTAAGGGTTCTTCCTCTAGCTTCTCTAGGTTTTCTCTATTGCAGACACTACATTCTTGAATTCTTCCATTGCAAAGATTGCTTCTAAGCTTTTATATTAATAAAGTTGATTTATTATCATTGTTATTTCTTGAATGTTGAGTAAAATCCGTTTACCTTCATGTTTCAATGTATGTTTTAGATTTTTTTTGATGTACTATGTTGTTTATAATCTGGAAGAAACACATTTCTAATCCTGGTGCATCACCTTCCTTTCATTTCATGTTCTCCTTCTATCTCTTTTCCCCTGTGATTTGTTAGATTAGGGTAGTGATAGGGTTTCCATTGTGTTGGGTTAGACCATCACAATTGCACTTAGTTTAGAAGAGGAATTTGGCCTTCTTCAGAGATTCAACCTCATTCATGTAAGGTCCCACAACCTCGAGGTTGTTTCCATTATGTCATTAGAACACTGAACTCTTGTTCAGTAAGGTGGAGTTTTATGTGACAAGTCCAAAGTATGTTTTGGAGTTGAGGGATCAAAGGTCTCTTTTATGGGTTACTATAATGTTTTAAGAACTAGTTAAGTCAAAACACCACAACTAGAAACCTAATTTGCATTTTTCCTACCCAACTTGGATTTTAAAAGATATTTAATAAAGGCATGTTTATCAATCATATCATTTGAATGAAGGAAATTAATCATGATTTTAGACATTAGAGGTTAGGGTTTTATCATACTTCCTACCTCAATAAGGAAGCATGTAAATGGTACATCTGACACTTGAATTTTGAAAGCGTTTCTTGAAAACAGAGAATTTTGCTAAGTATTTTTGTGCATCGTCAAGGTCGAAGATCAAGGATACCCCTTACCTCTTTCACCTCTATAAGAAAGGTGGTAAGAGATATCTCTGATGGATAAAAATCGAAGGTCATAACATTATTTCATTAAGTTATAAAGGAAGGATAGGGGGTCAGAGGTTGGAATTTTACCTTACATCTTTCAAATTTTTTCATGTATTAGGTAGGTAGACCTCATGATGCCTGAAGCCTGATAGGTTTCAATTTTCAATCACATTTAGGTAAAATAGAAGGAAACCTTAAGAAACTTGAGGCTCAATACCTATCTATTATGTCATAAACATCTTTGAATGGAATACTGAAAAGGAACATGATTTAGTGGGGCAATAGAGCTAAAAATGGCAAGAAAAAATGGAAAAAAAACACATAGTAGAAAAAATAGAGGAATTCACAAAAAAAGGTAGAGGAAATGACAACATAGAAAAGTGAAGCAAACAAAAACTAGCCAAAACTTGAACATATTCTCACACACCAAAAAAGAAAAAAAATTACTAAATTTCAAAAGAAATGGCATGAATTTAAAATAACCTACAATGATGTGCGAGAAGATGAAAGGTGAAGGCACGAGGCACAAGAAAACATACATACAACAAATGTGAAGGTAGGATGAGCAACAACCACATGAAAAATGTGTAGCCACCTCAAACATGAACTAGTCACACAATTCCAAATGCAAACGGCCAAAAGGACATGATTAATCAATAGTAGAAATGACAATTTTGGATGGGCAAGAAGGGGATTTAGGAAAGTTGTAGAGATTTTGAGACATAAATTCCCAATGAGTAATTATTAAATGATGCATAACTTAACCTAATAACCCCTGATACCTCGTGCATTAATAGCACATTAAACTTAGGTATTAATGCATTCAATTATGGCAGCAATGCATTAAATTCCAATTTTAGTATGTTTGAGTGAAAAGACTTGATACGACCTACAAATGGAATGAGGTACCACCATCAGGAGTCCAGGACTAAGCAAGCGGTGAGACAAAACCTCAATCCCTAAAGGTGGGAAAAAGGAAACACACGAACATCAAAGGCTGAAGAGAGGGGATTGGGGGTTGAGTTTGACAAGGAAGGTATTATATTACTTAGAAGTCCAACATCCGAAACCTCAAAACCTGTAAATAGAGGAAAGAGTAGAAAAATCAAAAGGAAGGGAAAGGAGAAGGAGAAAGGAAAGAAAGGAAATAAAGGAAACAAACACACACAAAATGAAAAGAGGGGGGTCCTTTGTTTTCAAAGGGAAAAAAAAGTGGCATGATTGCAAAGGCACAATAGTATTTAGCATTGTTACGGGTGTGGTTGTTTTAGATTGTTGGGACCATGGATTTCAAGTTGTGTGGAGCCGAATGTCAGCTAATATGATGGAGGAGGGAACTTTCTATGCATGAGGCCCATGTTGAAAGATGGTGGGTCCATTTTTCCTCCTTCTCTAGCATGACACTTGGGTTTGTGACATGGTTTAACCACCTCCTATGGATCTTATCTGAAGCTTGTATCGGGCATTAATAGGTCAACCTTTTGGTGCAATGGCAAGGCCAACAATTGGTATCAGAGTGGAGGTCACAGGTTCAAACCCCTTGCTTGTGCTGGGGTGGGGGGATTGTTGCAAGATGGTGTGTCCCTTGGTCTTCCTTGTCCAACATGATGCTTGGGTTTGTGACATTGTTTAACTACCTCCTATGGATCTTATCTAAAGCTTGTATCGAGCATTGATAGCTCAACCTTTTGGTGCAATGGAAATTCCAACAACCCGTGTATGTTGGCTATGATATAATTTCAACTTCATGTTATTGTATATAGGGGTGCTTGTTTTATTGGCTGCAGTATGATAGTTTTGATGGTTTGGGCATGGGATCATATAGCCATGTTTAAACTAGTGACAGATAGAGACCTACCACCCAAGGTGCCATATATATAAATGAATGGAGGTGCTTTCACTCAGATTCATGTGGGAGACGTGGGGTATTGGAGACATGCCATTGATCTTCTAGATGGATTTACCCAGAGGCCCTACATATAGTGTGTTTCCTTGGAGGATGATGCATAGTACTTGCTTTACTGTCGATAGGTTTGATACTTGTTAGGGCATATAATGCAGAGCCATAACATAATTGAGCATTAGCTATCATCGAGACTGATTAGATAGTTTGGTAAGAGATAAGGAGAGCTTGTAGGGATAGCCTAGTTTATGAGATCGACCCTAGAGATTACACAATTTGGATTGATGATTAGCCTACATGTCACAATTTAGAAGTTTTATCAGTTGCAACTCATGTAGAGGGGTTCACCAATAGAGGTAGTAGATGCAGACACTCTTCTTGAGTATGATGCCTAGTGGCAAGTACACAAACCAGTTACACTCACAAACCCATATTTTTCAGCACCTATAGAGAGGCTTGGTAGAGGTCCATGAGGTCGATTGTGGGGAGAGGAATAGTGTGTGGTGATGATGGGAGTAGAGGAGTAGGTCAATATCATAGGGATGATGATATATGTGGTGGTGGCAGGGATTGAGGGAGAGGTGGTAGGAGAGGGAGAGGTGGACTTCCACTTGTTTTTCCCAGATGGCTACCTCCTATCCAAGAGGAGAAGGAGGAGGTGAGGGGAAAGGAAATGATGATAGAGGATGCTCCATTATAGGAGAAGGAGATGTAGGGAGATCAGGAGATGGAGGTGGATAGGGATGTAGGGGTGGAGGAGGAGGAGGCCACATGGGAGATGGAAAGAGATAAGGGATTGCACAATGTTCTAGTTAGAGAGGCCATCAAAGACATCAAGGAGGAGGAGGTGAAGGTAGGAGTTTAGGATCCATAGATAGCTTCCATGCAAGCACAACTACAGGCCAGACTGGCATAGGTGTAGAATTTATAGGGACATGTAGCATGACTGACAAACAACAAAGATATTGTTGTGATTAGAGAATAGAGGGATGAGTAGTAGTCATTGAGTTTTATTGAGACTATCAATTGATCAAGTGTTGATTTTTCTCACACCTTCTATTGGGATAGCATGGAGGCAAAATTCTACATATATTTATATGAGGATTCAGTGCCACCATCTCAGAGGGAATCCATTTACATCCAAAGCTAGATTAGGTCTCATTCATGGAGGTCACAGAGTAGTGGTAAGGTATTAGGTCCCAAGAGGTCACTGTATTGGTCACCTCATCACTCACATAGAGATCCATCAAGGTCATCATGGTTAGGATAGAGGGATGATAGGTCACCTTCAAGAGACCCACATTCATGGGATAGGGGTAGCATGGGCTAAGCCTGGTTTTATATTGTATATAGACATGTATTTTTTGATCGAGCCTACGAGATCCATTTTTTTTAGTCACTCAATTTTGTACTATGACACTTTTTTGATAAATATGAAATGGATCATTTTCGGAAACCATTATATGATGTTTTACATTCTATATGCATGTTTCTATGTGATACTATATATGTTATGCATTCTATTTTATCTGATGATTCCTATATGACGTGTATTATGAATTTATCAATGTATGATTGTACTAATGTATGGATGGATGCACATGATATTCATTTATTCTTATACGTATGATATGATGTATGGATATTTAATGTGTATGATCTATAATGGGTTTTATTAAATACTTATATGTTTATTCCATGTAATACCATGTTTTTATGATTCTATGTGGATGATGATTCTAGAATGTGATGCAATGCTATCTAATATTTATTTTATTTTATGCAATATACATTACCTATATCCATATGATGTATGATATTCTAACATGATTATGGATGTAGGATGATGTAGCTAATGCACTTGTCTTTGTGTGTCATAGCACATGCCATTGAGATGACTATGACAATAGAGAGAAGAAATGTTGGTGAAAAGAAATAATTAGTAAGGAGTGAAGAATGGTAAGATGGATAGTCCCTCCAAATCAATATTGATGTATGATTGATAGTATTTGAGCTTTCATTAGTGCATGCTTTTATCATCATGGAGAATTTTATTATGGGACAAGTGGATGTATGCACACCTAAGAATAAATTGTAAAGGAAACTTTTGTTTCTATTTTCCTAAAGATATGGATATATGGACAAGTGGATATATGTACAATAGGTTGAGACAAACCTTAGTGGCATTAGTATCCATTTTTCAATGATTTAGACACATAAGACTAGGAATGCCTATATTCATACTGTGTGAACCCCAGCCTTGGTACCTGCAAAACAACAAGAATAAACACCTCAAGTTATATATTGCAAGTCAAAACAAGGATTCCCCATGAAATCCATTTACAAACTCAAAATAGGAAAGAAAACAATGAAGAACACAATATAAATGATAAACTAGATTGAATCCTAATTTAAATATGCAAACTCATGATCCCATGGGGGAATTGGAACCAATTTGATGTGAAACTTGGCCTTTTCCCAATTCCTAAGATGCAAGCTTCGAATGTTGAAGAGATTGATCCACTTTGTTGGTGAAGAATGAAGAATCCAAGCCAAAAATCGACAAAAACCTAGCTATGACTCAATGATAATGGATGAAATTCAAGAGATATTTGAGCATGGTAACTTTGCCTAGATTGTGGATGATGAAATGAGGATATGAGCTCTTTATTTATAGACTTCCAAGATGGATGAATGTCCAAATTTGAGCAATGTGCAACTAACATTCATCCATTGATATGATGCCACTTGTCAAGCTATGAATGGATGATGGATGTGCAAGATTTGGGGTTTGTGCCAATAAATGCATAATTTTGAATTTCAAATTTGTTGAAATGACATGCAAGAGGGAAGGGAAAATGCAATAAATGCCACTTGGCTCAAGGCAAAGGACATGTAAGAGATTTTAATGCCTTGTTGGATGTACATGTTGACTTGGAATTTTTGAATTCAAATTGAGAAATATTCCAAAAGATGCCTTGTGAGGAAAATAGAGATTTAATAAATGAATTAAATCTATTTTCATGTGCAACTTGCATTATCTAGAGGATGTGACATGAGATGAATTAAATTAATCAAGGGTTAATTAATTTAATGAGAGGTTAGATGATGTGACCTATTTGACTCAAATTTATGTATTTATTTAAATCAAATAAAAGAAGAATATGATAAGAGGCTAATTAAATAAGGATTTTGATTTATTTAATTAAAAGAGATGTTGTTAGATTAAATCAAACAAGGTTTTAATTTATTTAATTTAATGGATAGACTTTAGAGATTTAATCAAATAAATTGATTATTTAATTAAATAGGGATAATTAGATCAGATGGATTGATTTAATTAACAAAAGAGATTGACTTGATTAGATAAAATGATTTATTTAATTAAGAGATGAATATTAATGAATTTAATTAGATAGGGGAATTTGATTAAATGGTTAGACCGAGCGATGATTCAGGAAGAAATGATGTTAGTAAGTCGGGATCAGATTCATGATGTTAATCAGTATATTTTACGTGTCTACATTTTTCCCCTCTTTGAAGTAATGCACTCATTGCATTGGTTCAAAGAATAAACGATCTCGATCAAAGCCAAAAAAAATTGATATTTAAAACCTTGCCCCACTACTGCATGGCGAGAGAAAATATGCCATTATAATGCCCCCTCGAGAGATCGGATGAAAATTTTAATTTTTTGGGTGATCTCGCGAAAAAAAGGTGACCAAGTGCCCGATAGGTCTAAAAGGGGTCCGGGAGGCTAAAAACGTGTCTAAATGCAATAAAATGATGAAAAACAAGCCTCAATCGGACAAAAACAGGTTCGGGGGTCCAAAACCCTAACAGGAGCTATTTAGGGTTAAAAAACCCTAATTTTTAGGCTTAAAAGGGGCCCGAGGAGTCACTTTCAAGTCATTTTCACACACCTCTGCTAGCAACCTTGAGATTTGAGTTCTGACTCTCTAGTGATATGGCACAACAATAGCTTCCCCTGCACATCATTGATCGAGTTCAAACATACCAGTGGCCATCTAGCATCGGGGCACCGGTATGTGACCCTTACCCAAGCTTAGTTTTTTCATTTAATGCTGCAATTAATGCTTTAAAAGGGGAGCTCGCCTCTAGTGGCGTCATATAGTGCCGCTCAACATTCAAACTGTGCCATGCGGTGTTGTTTTGTGCCGCAGCGGTGTAGTTCAGAGTTTAGAAACTTTGACGCTGGGCTCGGGCTCGGCGGGCCGGTTTGACAAAACTGGGCTACGGCGGCGCCCATTTCGCGCAAACTGCGACACTAGAGGAGAAAGTGTGCCGCGGTGGCAACATTTTCCATTTTTTAGGGCTCGAGCATCAGAGTTTGAGTAAAATCAAACTGCAACGCCATCACAAACTACGCCGCTGGGGATGAACTTGGAGCGTTCGACCATGAATTTTTGAAATTTTTTAACATGCTAACCTTCCTTGATGCAGGATGTGGCGAGGGAGCTCTACTCTCGGGAGCACCAGTCATGAGATTCGGCTAGTGTCTTATAGGACCTAAGCGACAGGGACCAAGATTGACTGGGAGTTGCGGGATTATGACACATTGCGTATGCGGTGCCCATGCACACTCACCTAGGGATGTTATCAGTGTTGGCCGAGAGGTGGCATAGCGAGACATCGTCATTTCATCTCCCCATTGGCGAGGCCACCGTCACTCTAGAGGACGTTTGGCGCATTTAATGATTGCCTATTCATGGCCAATGGGAAATCTTTGATATGGATGAGGGATGTGAGTCCTACATCAGAGTCCTCGCCACACGGGACATCATCTACTGTGAGGGAAAAATTGAGCTAGAGCGATAGAGGATCATATCACCTCCCTACCATTGGGCAGTTGTAGCCATCATTTCGAGTCTCGTTGCCCCAGACAGATGAGGGTGATATTTCAATCCCAGCTTGGGGTATTGCTAGGAGCAGATGGTCCGAGACAGGCTGGTTCGCTTCGCATGGGGGCCTATTCTTCTAGCTTCACTGTACAGGGACCTACACGAGTATGTTTACATGGATGACAGAGCGTTGGGGGTTGGGGTGACATTACTTCATGTCTAGGCATGGGAGCACATTTTTGTGCTACGTCCATGTGTCATTCCAGTTCTGATGGGTGAAGAGGATGCCCTCGTGGCACGATACAGAGGCGATGTGTCCTTTACACACACCAGGGAGCACGGGATCCCCTACTAGAGGCGAGTCCTGGACGAGATGCTAGTTTTTACTTGGCATCCATACCTTGGTCGGCCTGGATGGGCCAACGATGTTGATCAACTATTTTATTGCCACCAAGACCGATATATGTAGGGGTGGGGGCATACGATGATCGAGAGGTACCTGTCTGGGCACGTGTAGCGTCAGTTCAGAGAGCTGCAGGATCGGCCTGATGACGACTATGTAGATGTCTTTACTCGCAGCATGACACAGGTGTCATGGGGACATGGTATTCTTGCTTTAGAGGTAGTTGACAGCTTCAGGCACTTGGTAGCCAGACCGTGGGCTTATGGTCAGGGCTTGGCAGATCCAGGCACCACTCAAGGCTATAGAGACTGGTTCTGACCTCCACTTCGATTGACCATTCTAGGTGAGGATCTAGATGTGTGCAGAGTTAAAGGTAGAGGGAGAGGACGAGGGCGAGGACTGAGGATTGAGATTCGACAGGATCCACCAGTTGTGCCCCCAGTCCTGCCAGTTCATAGAGATGTACACATGCAGGATCAATAGCAAGAGCCACCATGAGGTGAGGATCAGCCTCGGGTGTAGCCACATGTGCAGCCACAGGGACAGGTAGATGGTCGAGATGCACTGATTGCGTAGCTACAAGCCCAGGTTCAGGCTATGACAGCTAAGAGGGATCAGGCGAGGGCTGAGAGAGAGCAGCTTAGAGCAGAGAGAGATCAGGCTGTGCAGCAGAGACAGGTTGCAGAGCTACAGGCAGCCACTGAGCTAGGCCACAGGCAGCAGATAGAGAGTATGACAGCCTCCTCCTCCTAGGGTACAGTGCCAGTGAGAATTTACAGGGATGCCATCCGAGAGGTAGAGTACTACCAATGGGCTTATCATGATACCGTACCAGAGCAGATTGGGTCCCAGAGTACTCAGAGCGGGCTAGCCAAAGACCACCAGAGGGTCACGGTGACAAGGGCGAGGGCAACATTCACAGAGATTGAGCTTGATCAAGATATTATGATACTTTTTGTGCCTTATGGGCTCGTTTTGATAGCTCGATGGGCATTTTGTACTGATTGAAACATATGTACAGTGATCCGATTTATTCCTTGTACTATGATAGTGACATGATTGATGATATATATGAGTCAATTTTGATGCGATGTACTATGTTCTCCTTTATGCATGGATGGTTTATTTCTATATTCTTTGCAGTGATGTCTCTATGGATGCATTTATTTCTAATGATGTTTATGCAATGATTATGACTAATAGATTTATATTATGCTAACCTATGATATGATGTCCAATGATGTTATCTATATGATGATTTATTTTATACCAATGCGATATGTGATATGGATTTTAATATGTAAAATGATATGATCTATGGTAAATGCAATGATGTGTGGAATATGCTTATATATGAGATAATTTATGAATGGATGTAATATGAATGCGATGGTCGTGAGATGATGCAAATGAAATGGTGTTAATGAATAATGAAATGGTTTTATGAGATGCAATGATATGTTAATGTGTAAAGTGGTGAGATGATGTCATTAATGTTATGCAAGTATGTATGTTAATGAATTAAATGCTTATATACCTATTGTTTATGATTATGCAAAAATGATGATGGAATGCTTTTGTTCATGCTATGTGATGATTTAGATGGTAATATGAAATGGTTGTGAAATGCAAATGAATTCTATGCGATGCAATGTAATGGGTGAAATGCAATGACATGGATGCACCTATCTATGAAGAATGTTTATAATAACCTGTTTATATGATGCAATGTGTATGTTTCCTATATGATATGCTTATGCAATATGCTAATGATTTGTGGATGTAGGATCGATGACGATGATGGTGATGATGATCAACTATCATAGTACCTTGTTAGTGTGGTTAGTAAGAAAAGAAGAAGTCATTTCAACAAGACCCACAATGATGCAAATGCAAATAATGATGATGATGATTACTTGTCGAGGAATTGAGATTTTCAAAGGGCCAAATTTTCTTATGTTTGATAACACACGTGGTACGATTCATCAAGGTATAGAGGACCAAGATGGCGTTGTACCCAGTGTGATGAACTTTGACTTGACAAGCAGATAGGAGTATTCTTGTTCATACCTGACATACGGAAACCTTGCTAGGATGCACTTTAGAAGTTTCAGACAGCTCAGACCAAGACACGGAAAGGTAAACCTATCCATGCACTAGTCAACAAGTTTCCCTAGACCTCTTCCATACATACCTAACAAAGCAAGTATTCGCCGAGGTTATATTACAAGAACGTCCAACAAGCACAGCAGACAAAAGATAATGATTGTTGCCCCATTCCTTTTTCTCTAAATCCTCTGTTTTGGGATATCATCGAGACATCCTTGGAATGAGCGCAAATAAGATAAGTCAAAAGATAAAGACCAAGTAAACAAACAAACTGATGCTCTTCAATATCGCTAACGGAAAGAGGATGTGTTTTCTAAGGATGATAACCGAAACTTATTGCCAAAAGATAATGCCCATTGTAGGAAGGATTCATCCTAGGACATGTTAGTGGATGGCAGCACGTCATTTCATTTATCCAAAGTGTTATAAGGGATGATTGATATGGAACCAACTGGATGATAAGTTACCAATACAAAGAGATGACCAACTTGCTTACGCACTAACTTAGGCTTAAGACTTGACGTTTGGAGTTTTGGTTTTTAATCTGCCAGACTTATTTCGAACTATTTCACCAAAGGTTGATAATGACGATCAGTTTATTACGAGTGATGTTATTGCAGGTGCAAGCGAGATGAGGTGGATGGATTTTTTCAAATATTTGGATTTTTTTGATGTTTTTGCAATATTTGAGGTTGTTTTTGGTATTTTTTGAGATTTTCAAATGTTTTGATTTTTTTGATTTTCTGAATGCTTTTGGGATTTTCTGAGATTTTGACCAAGAGACTAACCTAACGACCTATCCTAGGGGTCTCGAGGGCTGATCAATAGATTATCCTTACCTACGTTATACACGCAGAGACCACGTAGTTTGACAGACGACTTGACCAATTTACAGATGATGATATACATGATGACATGTCAGCTTATTATGATAGACTCCTATAGGAATAACTTAGATGTCTCGGGGGATGATCAAAGATCAACCTTGCCTACGTTCAAGCTCAGAGATGATGTAGTTCGACAAGACGACTCTATTTTTTTACTTTTTAAATGACTTTTTGACTTGTTTTTGGATTTTGATATGTTTTGATGTTTTTGGATTTTTTGATTTTCTGATGTTTTTGGATTTTCTGATTTTTTGATGTTTTTGGATTTTCTGATTTGAGGATGTTAAGATCATACACGAATCCAATCCAATGAGAACATGCCCCCAGCGTAATGCAAATAGACTACTCTGATAAAGGGAAGACAAACTGACCTTGAGGATGGGCCGAGTAGTACTAGGGGGGATCATGATATGAACACAAGAGCAAGCTATGGTGCGGATGCGAGTGGATGAGTGATGGATGGAGACCTGAATGTGATAGATGATGGAAGAAAAATGGAGGGATGATGCCAAACAAGCAGCAAAGATCCTAGTGGATGGAAAGTGCTTATTAACACAAGGCACCTGTTTTCCAAGTTTTCATCGAGGTACTTGTCCAAATTTCCACCGAAGTGGTTTTCACTAGAGGATAATTTTTTTTATCATTTTTTTGATTTTTTTGGATTTTTTGTTTTTTTGTTTTTTTTGCTTGTCACCAAGACACCTATTTGCCAATTTTTCGCCGAAGTGACCATTTTTTCAAGACTTTTTCTAATTTTTTGGATTTTTGGTTCTATACCCTGAAAGAATTAGGCATAAAACTTTTTGAGATGAGCGTTATTCATGGGCTCCTATAGAGGTTCCCCTTCGGGTGTTAATAACTGATATGCCCCTGACTTATAACTTGCTGTTATGACAAACAGTCCCAACCAATTGGGTTCGAACTTGCCTTTGCTGCTTGGGTTTGGGAAATTCTTCTAATTTTCTTTTAAGACCAGCTCTCCGACTTAGAAAGTCCTACTTCTGATTTTCTTATTGTAGCTTCGTTTCAGTCTATTCTAATAGACTTGCAAATGATTCAAGGCATCTATTCATCTCTCATCTAGTAACTCTAGCTCATTTAGTCTTGATACCCGGTACTCTTCATCCATGATGAGCTTTTGCAGTGATATCCCAAGGGATGGGAGCTCAATCTCAATGGGGAGTACGACTTTTGATCCATAGACCAAGGAGAATGGGGTGGCGTTGGTGGGTGTGCGGATGTTGGTTCGATAAGCCTAGAGGGCGAGATTAAGCTACAAATGCCAGTCACGACCTACGTCATTGACTGTTTTCTTGAGGATTTTGAGGATGGTTTTATTTGTAGCTTATGCTTGGCCATTGCCTTGGGGATAGTACGGGGTGGAGAAGCGATGTTAGATTTTGAATTTCTCACATAAGTCGTGAATGTCCTGGTTCTTGAATGGTGTCCCATTATCTGAGATAATGGCTTGTGGGACCCCGTAACGATAGATGAGATAGTTTAGGATGAATTTTGAGATCTTCTTCCCAGTTATATACGTCATGGGTATGGCTTCCACCCACTTTGTGAAGTACTCAGTTGCAGTTATGATGAATTTGTGGCCATTGGATGAGGTGGGTGTGATTTTCCCAATGAGATTGATTCCCCACTGCGAAAAGGGCCATGGTGTGATAATAGGATGAAGCTCTTGAGCTGGTGCATGGATGAGGTCCCCATGCTGCTGACATTGTAAACATATTTTAGCATGATCATGTGCTTCTCTTTCCATTGTGTGCCAATAATACCCCATCCTCAACAGTTTCTTGGCTATGGTCGTTCCACTCGAGTGTGAACCACAGATACCGTTGTTTACCTCAGTTAGATCAGTTAATGCCTTCTCATCATTTAAGCAGTGTAGAAAGGTACCTTCTATGCTTCTACAGTATAGGGTATCACCTAGGATAACAAATTTGGATGCCTTTTTAACAAAGGTTCATTTTAGGTTTGATGGTAGGTCAGCGAGTATGACTCCTATTTACAGGTATGTGTAGATGTCATGGTACCAAGGATCATCGAGACCAATGATTTCGCACACGAATTCTGATTCTGGTACCTCGAATGTGGGAATGAGAAGCTTCTCAATCAAAAATTCATATTTTGGAACCTTGTGAGGGATGTTTAATAGGGATCCAATTGTTTCCATGGCATCTGCTGCTCTGTTGTTGGTTCTAGGAATCTGCTCAAATGTTATTTCAATGAAAGATTCTTTGAGAGTCTCCACCAATTTCTTGTATGGAGTGAGCTTATCATCCTTAGTCTGATATTCATTAGTGACTTGATTTATGATCAACTGAGAGTCTCCGTAGACTTTGAGAGCTATGATGTTCCATTGCACTGCTATCCTAAGACCTATAGTCAAAGCCTCATATTCTGAGATGTTCTTGGTGCAAGGAAATGCTAGTTTGTATGACCTTGGTATGAAGTCCTCTTGTGGGGTGATGAAGAAGACACCAGCTCCTGATCCATGCTACGTGTATGAGCTATCGAAGTATAATTTCCAGTGGTCTGCTATGTTGAGGTTAAAAATGGATTCATCTGGAAACTCTGAGACAAGAGGATTCTCAGAATAAATAGGTGCTTCTGCTAGTTGATCTACAATAACCTGACCCTTAATGGCTTTCCTCTCTACATACTCAATATCATATTCTGATAATATCATTACCCATTTTTCCATTCTTCCTATGAGCATTGCCTTTGATAAGAGATACTTGAGGGGGTCAATTTTGGCAATGAGCTTTATCTTGTGTGCCAACATGTAATGTCTAAATTTTTGTGATGCAAACACTACTGCAAGGCATGCTTTCTCGATGAATGACTAGTTTAGCTCATGTCTGACCATTGTTCTACTAATGTAGTAGATAGCCTTCTCTATTCCATTTTCATCATGCTGAGCTAGGAGAGCTCCAAGGGCTGCTGCTGTTGTTGATACATATAAGATCAATGGCTTTCTTGGGATGGGTGACATTAAAACTAGTGGTGTTAGTAGATATTCCTTGATTTTGTTGAATGCTTCTTCGCATTTTGTATCCCATTTTTATGCTACCCCCTTGTGGAGTAGGTGAGAATATGGGTTCTGCTTGTCTGCCAATTGTGCTATGAATCGTCGGATGGATTGAAGTCTACCTTGGAGACCTCTCAATTGTTTTAATGTCCTTGGTTCTTCCATCTCAAGGATTGCTTTCACCTTTGTCGGATCCACCTCGATACCCCTCATGGACACTATGTATCCTAGCAATTTACCTGATTATATGTCGAAGATGCACTTCTTGGGATTTAGTCTCACTTTGTATTCCTCCAGTCTGTCAAAGATAGCACTTAGGGTTGCTATATGATCTTGTCTTTTTCTTAACTTATTTGGAATGTCATCGACATAGTCTTCGACTGTCTTATGAATCATGTCATGGAATATCAGTGTCATGGCCCTTTGATAGGTTGCTCTTGTGTTCTTTAAGCCGAATGGCATCATGTTCCAGCAATAGGTCCCCCATGGACAAGTGAAAGCCGTCTTATGTTGATCCTCTTTTGCTATCATGATCTAGTTGTATCCTGAAAATCCGTCCATTAGTGATAGCATCTCATGTCCTGCTATCATGTCTACTATCATGTCGATGTTGGGAAGTGGGAAATCATGCTTTGGACATGCTTTGTTCAAATCTCTGAAGTCTGTGTAGATTCTAATGCCTCCGTCAGGTTTTGAAATAGGTACCAAATTTGACACCCATTCTGGATAATCAATTGGTCAGATGAATCTTGCATCTAGCAACTTTTTTAGCTCCATTTTGACCAATAAGGTGATTTGAGGATGCATTTTCTGAAGCTTTTGTTTGACCGGTTTTGTTTCTGGATACACTGCTAAATGATGAACCACAGTCTCTGGATCAAGTCCTGGCATGTCAGCATAAATCCATGCGAATTTTATTTTTCTTTCCTTTAGGAATGCTGCTAGGAGTTCTTGCTCTTCTGATAATAGTGATTCCGCATAGAATGTGATATGTGGGGCCTCCTCTGTTCCTAGGTTGACCAGATTGCATTTTTCGGCCAAGACTACTGACTTCTCCTGATGAATAGCTCTTAGAGGAAGATTGAATCCTTCATCCTCAGGTGCCTTAAAGAGGTTTTCACCATTGAATACATCCTTTCTTTTTACTTTTTTCATGTCAGAGAGTGCCACAATGTGGTTTTCACTCAAGGACTTGGATATGATTCTTAGTTTCTCACTTTTGTGACTGAAGGATTCAATCATTTCCCCATAATAGGCATGTGTGTCCAACTCCATTATAAACTCTGCTTTATGATCCCCATCTGGAATGTTGTCCGAAAATCCCATGAATTCTGAGAGTGCCTCATCATTTTCGAATGTATCAAGAACCGGTAGTCCTCATTGGTCATAGTCGATCAGTTGGGGGTACACTAAATGGATCTCATGATTTTGATGGTCTGTTTCAAAGGAGAGGGTGTTAATCATACACAGGGTGGTGTCCTCGAATAGCCTAGGTAGATTGGTCATGGTATCCTTGTCATCGCTACTAATATAGGCCTTAGTTATAAAGTTATGTATGTCTCTACCTATGGATATTGGTGAGCGTACTTGTGCTAGTATTGGCTGAGGAGAAATATTAACCATTCTAACCGGAGGACTTCGGCCACATATGGTTATACTCGGAGGGGTACATCCAAGGCCAATATTTGTTATGGGTCGCGTCTCTGGCATGATAGGTATTATGAGCCCATTGTCACTTTGTCCCAGTCTTTGATTTCTGTTGTAGCCCATTGCGAGCATCACTTGTAGGCCCTTGCTTGTCTCATCCATTGGTAAATTAGCTACTGGTCTTTCATCTTGATACAACATGTGAGATGGATCTACCTCAATAACCTCCTGGCCAAGGTCTCCCCATCTTATGAATTTGGGATAGTCTTCAGGATAGGTTTGTGATGTGGAAGCTTGGTTTTCTTGTGGACGTCCCCGCGATCGAGGAGATTATGGTAACTCTCCTATCACAAAAGCATTGTTAGGGAGTTTGTAGCTTCCACAACCATCCTCTTGGATGATGAGCTTGATGTCGGATATGGTGGGGATGGTGCGAATGGCGGGTGTCTCTATCGCAGAAGTGGACGCAAGAGTGGTGGGGTCGATGTATAGTGTGGATGGGCCCTCATCATTCTTTGGCACTTGGGGGATTTTGTAATACTTTGCTTCAAGATTTTTGCAATATGAAAACGGTTGGGATCTCCATGGACGGTAACCTCTTATCCATTATGTGTAAATTTCACACATTGGTGGAAGGTTGATGCTACGACTTTCACTGCATGGATCCATCGGCGTCCCAGGAGGATATTATACGACAATTCAAGGTCCAAGACTTGACAAGTGGTTTGCATGAGAGTCGGCCCTACTTGAATAGGGAGTTTAATCGTGCCTTGAGACACTCTTTCTTGTTCATCATATGCTCTTATCATGATGATCTTTCCTTTGTCGATGGAATCTTCTGATATTTTCAACTGCTTAATGAGGCTGAGAGAATAGATGTTCACACCCACACCTCCATCCACCAAGACCCTCTTGATTTTTCTCTTGTGTACAATGGCTTCCAAGTGAAGTGCACGGTTATGAGATGGTTGGGCGGGGAAGTCTTGGTCAGAAAATGTAAGGAGATTAGGCGTTATGATATTTTTGACCATAGCTTGGAATTGATCTGCATCGAGATCTGCGGGGACAGTGGATGAGGCTAATGCTTCGTCGAGAATCTTTTTATGTACTGATGAGATTTTTAACAACTCCATGATGGAGATGTGTGCTGGTGTTCTCTTGAGTTGGTCTAGGACATTGTAGCCATTAGGAATGGATTTAGATGAAGGGACTCTATTTGGTTGGGATGATCCTGTGATGGTGACTTTTTTGCCTCTTGTGGTGACTCCATAATCTTCGGCATGGGCGCCTTTGATGGTGATGACCATGCAGTCTTCATTTAGGGAGGCAACAACTGTTTCATACACATGATTTACATTTCCCTTCTCTTTATCATTTTTATTCCCTTTGTTGCCATGATTCGACATCAGATTCGTGTAGATTTTAAGATCTTGACTTCCCGTAGGTTGTTCCACATTTATGATTTTCTTATCAATGAGATCTTGGATGATGTTTTTGAGTCTCATACAGCTATTTGTGGTATGACCTTTGATTTTATGAAATTTTCAAAGTTGATTCTCATTATACCAAGGAGGTTTGACATCGGGTTCTTGGTAATTCTTGAATGTAGGAGGCTTGATGAGTTTTTCGTCGATCAACTTTTTCGTTATGTCCTCCAATGGTTCCCCCAAAATGGTTTATTTTCATTTTGGATAACTTTTGCGGTGGGGTGATCCCCTTTGGTCATTGAGATTATTGATGGTTGGATTGTTGTTGGGTTGGTGTGTTGTGTGATGGTGGTTTTGGTGTTGAATTTGGATTTTTGGTGCGGGTGTATGTTGGTGTGGGGCACTAATGACCACCTTGGCATCGAAGACACCATCATTAGTAAAGTTTTTGTTTCTTTCCCACGTATGAGGTTTATCGTTGTAATTAGATGGTGGGCAGTTGTTTTGTTGTTCGTGGTATGATGTTGATTCTGCAGGTTAGGTCACAAGGGCTCTTTCGATACCAAGCACCTTGGAGATCAATTAATCATATGTGGTGATACCCTAAACCTTGAGATAAAATGCCAAGCGGCTTTCAAGGTTGGCTATGATCGTGCAAACTTGTTGTTTTTCTGGCATGGTCCACTTGCTTTGATTGGCCTTGGATCGCCATCGTTGTAGAAATGAGGTGAATGATTCACCCTTTCCTTGTTTTAGAGCTAAGAGTTCTTCGAGACTAACATCCATTGCAATGTTGCATGCGTAATTTTTAATGAATTCGTCCCTAATTTCTTGGAATGTCCTAATGCCTAAAGGTAAGCGAGAGAACCATTCTATAGTGTGGCCTGCCAAGCTCCTAGGAAATAGTTGCATCAGATAAGTGTCGTCATATGAGACTTCCATGCAATGAACCTAGAATTCCCTGATGTGATCTTCAAGGTTACCCATCCCTCGATATTTGTCAAATTTGGGGATTTCAAATCCCTTGGGGAATGGTTTCATTATCAAGCTCCTATCAAATGGATAGGGACACAAGTTGCTTGGTGTTTTGGTTGTTCGCCCTGATTTAAGTTCGAGCACTTGTTGCGAGAGCAACCTAAGTTGTGTCATCACATCATTTTGGGGATCAAGGGGTGGTATGAAAGTGTTTTGGGGTGTTTCAATCATGGGTTGGATGTGTGGGTTGGTATGTGTGTTGTTCGATGGTATCTGTATGTTTTGGCGAGTGAGGTAGGCTTCTACCTAATTTTATATGAACAACGCTTGTTGTTGATCTTGTTGTTGTTGCGCTAAGATTTGTGCTTGTTGTTGCATTTGTTGTTGTTCCAACAACGCTTGTTGTTGTTGTTGTGTTGCCAATTTTGCTACTTTTTGCTGCTCTTGGTAGTGCTTTAATGCTTGCTAGTATGCATGAATTTGCACTGCTTATCTTTGTGCAAGAAGTTGTGCTTGATATTGAGCTTGTTGTGCTTGATATTGAGCTTGTGCTTGATATTGAGCTTGCGCTTCAGCTTGCGCTTGTGTTGTTTGTCTTTGTGTTGCTTGTGCTTGTGTTGCTTGTTGTTGTAATAACAGTTGTGCTTGAGCGGCCCTTTGTGCTTGCAATGCTTGTGCAGCTTGTTGTTGTTGTTGTTGCAATAACGCTTGAGATTGTTGTGTTTGTAATGTAGCTTGTACAGCTTGGGCAGCCTGTGCAGCTTGAGTAGCTTGCTGAGCAGCTAATTGTTTGACTTTTTTTTTTGGAACTTGTTGGTATCCTCTTTGGAAAGTGGCTTGCAATGTCGCGTCGTATTGGCTTGATGTGGTGGGAGTTAGTGGTGGTGGAGGTGGTGGTGGATTTGGAATGGTGTTAGTGAAGGTAGTGTTGGTGTTTTGCGTGATGGATGTTGTTGTTGATATGGTTGGTGCTTGGGGTACCATGCTTTGTGATGTTAAGGGGGTGTTTGATGGTGGTGCCATTTCTTGTGCATTCGTCGTTTGTTGTTGCGATATCAACGATAAATTTTAAGTGTTTGGTGTAATGCCTTGATTGATGGTTGGGATATAGGTTTGATTGATACTTGGTAGAGGAGGAAGCCCTAAACCAAGGAGTGGTGCAGATGATAATGGAAATGGTGGGAGAGGTGGAAATGTAAGGGGTGTGAATTGTTGCGAAAATGTCGTGGTGTCAAATATGCCCCCTGGTCCAAACATGTCTCCCTCTTCTTGCGAATTTGTGAGAAGAGGTGTTTGTGGTGTTGCGTGAAAAAATGATGATGATGGGTCGTGATGGAAGGTGAGAGGAACATTTTTGTTTAATGGGTTTTAGGGTATGCTTTGTTCCAAAGTGGTGTTTGCATCCAAATTTTGATTATTAACAAGGGGGTGTGTTTGAATTGCATTGAGAAGTGCACTTCCCTTATTAACATTGGGTTGGGTTGGAGAAAATGATGTTGTGATTTGTGGAATTTTTTGCGTGATGTTTTGAGATGGGGATGTAGATGAGATGGGAATGGTGGATGAGATTGGCAAAAAAGATGCCTCCACTATGGTACTCACATCAAAATCTGAAGGTAACTTGGCCCCTTGTTTTGCTAGCTCAAGCATGTATAACAAAGGGTTAAGTCTCATCATGATGTTGATGATTCTATGGTTGTCCGAATTTTGGAGCATTTTAGTCATTTCCTCGCAAGACATTCCAAAAGTAAGGTCCTCTCCTTGGTTTTCTTCTTGCGGATTTTGCGATGATGAGAGGGTCAACGGATTACTTGATTTGGCGGGATTCATTTCTGCGTTTGTTTGGCTAAGATCGCTTGAAGCGGGTGTTTCTTTGTTGGCTTGCATACTCTTCTTGTATTGAGATCTAGTTAGAACCATAAAACGAGGATCAGTCTTTGAGAATATGGGAGATGAATCTCTTGATTCTTTGGATCGATCGTTATTTTATGCCCCAAAGTAGAAAGTTTTAGGATGCCTTGAGAATCAAAGGTGATGATATGATGATGATGTTAGGGATGGATTATACAGATGTTTTGGCTTTTGATAAATCTTGAATGAGACACTAGGATTTTAGCACTTGTAGATTTTGATTTTGATTTTGTTTTTGGATTTGGGATTTTGTCTTTGATTTTGATTTTGAACAAAAAGACCCTACGATGTTAGATGATGATCTAAGGGATAATTTTTTTCAATGGATGATGATTTTGAATATGTGTGAGGAGAAGGATGCATCTACCCACACCTATCCAAACAAGATGATCGTCTCACTAAGCATACGAAGAAGGATTCATCTACATATACTAAGCTAGACAAGATGATTTTGATAACTTTGACTAAGTATATGCAAAAGGATGCATCTACACATGCCTAGTCAAAAGTGTTTTTGATAATGTTTTCAAGGATTTTGTCTCAATGATTTTTGATGATTTTGATTTTTCCACAAAGCCTAATATTAAGGATGATTTCAAGATTTTCCCAAAAGGTGATTGTGAGATGATGTTGTTTTGATATTTTGGAGGATGGATGAAAAAGATTTTGATATGTTTTGATCCTAAGGTGAACCTAAAAGGTACAATTTGTTTGCCTAGACCTAGGTATTGAAGAGCATGCAAATGCTTCCTAAAGACTTTTGTAACCAAGAAATGATTTCATTTGAACATTCATTTTTGGATTTCCAACCAATGATTTTTGCTTTTGGGGTTGTGAGTCTTCAACACATATGAAAGTTCATTTTGCTTAGCTTTGCTTAATGTCTTTATTTTACCAAAACACTTTCTTCAATTAGGTTTTCAAACTAAGATGTCCAATGTCTTAATTTCTTCAAACACCACAAGATATGTTATGTGGAAATTCAATGAACTTAAGGCAAGGGTTTTCCTATTGTTTACTTAAGGAGACAAATCGAGATATAATCCAATGTTTAGAAACCTCTAAGGACATGAATCCCAAGGGCAAGCAATAACATATGGATTGAGTCAATTGTATTTTTTCTCAAAAGGGTTTGAAATTTGGATGAGGTTCAAGTGTTTGTTTCCATGATGTTTTCGATCAAGCAATGCATTTTGTAACCCAAGAATAAGTGCAATCCTATGGATGTGTAAGACAATATTTGTTGGATTCCCACTTGGACAAGTCCAGCTATGCTTATCTCTAGCGAATGGTTAGATGCTTGACCCCACTGGCTCCCCTCCACGGCACTCACTTATATAGGGCAGCCAAGCATCAACATTCATGAAACTCCCATGGCATGTTTTCCATTTCTACTAGAAGACTGTAAAAGTGTGGGATGGCTTGAGAATGACCATTCTTGCACCAACAAATAGATTAAAGGATTTTGGAAAATTCTAGCACATGGGTTTTAGTAAGGACTTTCTATTCATGGACATTGATCCATACGACAAGAGTCCCCTTTCGGATCCATCTTGTCAGAATCAACCGCGTGATATTGGCGTTTCTTCCAATATCCACATTTATATCTCGGTTGGAAATACTCTTGGCTTTAGAGTGTTACTGGTTGAGTCGTTCCCTTGGGTGAGTACTTTTTCCCCAAGGCAGACCCTCTAGGATAAACAAAAGTGAATGAAGAACAATATTCATAATTTGATCAATCCTTGTTGGAAACAAAGAGAGAGAATGTACACAACAATGCCCTCACTCACACTCGCACAAGATGTTCAATTTTAAACCCAAATCGAAGTGTGGAGGTGATTGCTTTGTCTTACCCTAAAGTCATGAAAAAGGCCTTTTGATTCTCAAGATCACTATAAAGCACAAGAGAAGTGCATCCATCCCTTTTCAATGGCTTTAGTTTAAGTAAGCTCTCACGAAAAACAAAGCTACACTTGTTCTTTTTAAATCCATAAAGCAAAATGTGAGTTCGTTTTAGAGCACCAAATCACAAGTGAAAGACATTTTGTTCAATTGTTAATCCAAGAAACAAAATCTAGTAAGTTGTTGATCCTATTGTTCGTTTTAGCCCTTCGTAAAAAAATAAACAAAAAGATTCTTTTTAAACACAAAGGAAGTTAGTATCCTAAGAAAGAAGTGCTAATAATTCCTTGAAGAAGTGTTAAACAAACACTAAAGTGTTTAAGATTGCACGAAATACCATCATACTCCTACTTCCTTTGTTTTTGATTTCCAACCTACAAGTGAGAAAAACTAGTCAGATTCTCAAAAATAAAGAAGTTAAAAACTAGAAAACAGAATATAAATTAATCATATATCAAAAGCACATGCTAAAAATCAAATTTTCCCTTTTTACTATCTCCCAGCATTGCAACTCTCAATGGCATCGTAGTTTGGTTTCTGAGCGGCGCTCTCACAGCGTCGCTTACCAATCATCGGTGCTCTGTGTCAGGACAGAGAGCTCAACTGTGTCACAATTTTTTCCCAGTGTCACAGTTTGCATCCAGCGTCAGAGTTTAATATTTTTTGAAAGTTTCTATAGGTTAGCGAGTCCCGCGGCGGAGTTTAAAATTCAAAAATTTTGGCGGGATGAGTCCAACGTCGCAATTTTGATTTTAAGCAGTGCCCTAGAGCGATGCTGAGAAGTCAGCGGTGCCAAAATAGCGACGCTGAGCTCCTAGCATTGGAATTTCCTGTGTGTAAAGAAAAACACATAAATTTCAAGAAAATATTAGAAATAATGATATCCACCCCTCCTTCTAGCACCAAATGTGTGAACCCCAACCTTGGTACCTACAAAACAACAAGAATAAACACCTCAAGTTATATATTGCAAGTCAAAACAAGGATTCCCCATGAAATCCATTTACAAACTCAAAATAGGAAAGAAAACAATGAAGAACACAATATAAATGATAAACTAGATTGAATCCTAATTTAAATATGCAAACTCATGATCCCATGGGGGAATTGGTGCCAATTTGATGTGAAAATTGGCCCTTTCCCAATTCCTAAGATGCAAGCTTCGAATGTTGAAGAGATTGATCCACATTGTTGGTGAAGAATGAAGACTCCAAGCCAAAATCTGCAAAAACCTAGCTATGACTCAATGATAATAAATTAAATTCAAGAGATATTTGAGCATGGTAACTTTGCCTAGATTGTAGATGATGAAATGAGGATATGAGCTCTTTATTTATAGAATTCCAAGATGGATGAGTGTCCAAATTTGAGCAATGTGGGACTAACATTCATCCATTGATATGATGCCACTTGTCAAGCTATGAATGGATGATGGATGTGCAAGATTTGGGGTTTGTGCCAATAAATGCATAATTTTGAATTTCAAATTTGTTGAAATGACATGCAAGAGGGAAGGGAAAATGCAATAAATGCCACTTGGCTCAAGGCAAAGGACATGTAAGATGATTTATTGCCTTGTTGGATGTACATGTTGACTTGGAATTTTTGAATTCAAATTGAGAGAATATTCCAAAAGATGCCTTGTGAGGAAAATAGAGATTTAATAAATGAATTAAATCTATTTTCATGTGCAACTTGCATTATCTAGAGGATGTGACATGAGATGAGATTAAATTAATCAAGGGTTAATTAATTTAATGAGAGAGGTTAGATGATGTGACCTATTTGATTCAAATTTATGGATTTATTTAAATCAAATAAGAGAAGAATATGATAAGAGGCTAATTAAATAAGGATTTTGATTTATTTAATTAAAAGATATGGTGTTATATTAAATCAAATAAGGTTTTAATTTATTTAATTTAATGGATAGACTTTAGAGATTTAATCAAATAAATTGATTATTTAATTAAATAGGGATAATTAGATCAGATGGATTGATTTAATTAACAAAAGAGATTGACTTGATTAGATAAAATGATTTATTTAATTAAGAGATGAATATTGATGAATTTAATCAGATAAGGGAATTTGATTAAATGGTTAGACCGAGGGATGATTCAAGAAGAAACAATGTTAGTAAGTTAGGATCAGATGCATGACGTCAATCAATATATTTTATATGTCTACACATACTAGTAACAATAGAACCTTGTTAGAATATGTAAGGAAGTAACCATAAAGCATGTTAATCCTGATGAAAGAAAGTGTTAGCTGACCTTTGACTTGTATATGATGTTTTGATTATGCCAAATGAAACTGCAATCACACACAAGGAACTTAGTTTCCTCATTCATATTATCAAGACAAACTGCAAACATAAATCAATAGAAAAGATATAATGATCCACCATACTCCTCTAATCTCTTGTAGATATCATCAAGTAGCATAGGACCATGACATAAGATAAAAAAATAAGAAGATAAAACTAACTAGACCAAATGAGTCAATATCCATTTAGATATATTCTTATCCACTGATATGTGTGTTTTGATTGGATTGTAAGGATCATGCCTGGTTTCAAGAATGAGACACCTCATATAAGATTCTTGGTCTGGTTTCAAAGATGTAACAACCTGTATAAGATAACTGATAGTTAATAAATATAGGTAGATTCCATTGAGATATGTAGGCAAGTGATTGGCTAAGTTGCATGATAGTTTGATAGTTCATTTGTTGTTCCATGATTTGTTAAGCTCAATTTATGTATGAGGTTCCATTTGTGTCCAACATGTTAGTTTTTTATAAGTCATTATTTTATTATAGAATTTGGATTGTGATGGATGAAAATTTTATTATGACCGGACCATAAGAGATAGGCCTAGGCCTCAGGGACTCATAAATGATTACCTTGCCTACATATTACATGCAGAGGCTACATAGTTTGATAATTTGGACTGACATTTGCACATGCTAGATGGCTAATGTTGTTTTTGACTTTTTTGACATTTTATGAATATTTTGGATTTTTCAAGGCATATCTAGATGTTTTTGTATTTTTTGAATGTTTGAATGTTTTTGTATTTTATATGTTAATTTCCTCAGATACCATGTCTAAGAACCTTTTGAAAATCTAGGTCAAAGATCGCCCCTAGTTAGGTACAAGATCAATTCTTATGAAAGAGATGAATATGTTAAGTGATTGATGCTAAATTTCAATCATTCTTAAGCCATGAGAGGGGTGAGAAAGCTTATTATGAAGGATCCTATTCTTGGGTTATTGTTGATGACATCTGATACAATAGTGATAGATGGTAGAGCAGTAACCAACTACACATGGAACATGTTTTCCATGTTTTCACCATGGTAGTTATCCAAAGCACCACTGAAATGGTTTTCACTATAGGATGGATTATTTCTCTTTTTCATTTCTTTTTCTATTTTTCTATTTTTTTTATTTTTTTATTTTCTTGATCTTTTGATATAACACAAGACACCTGTTTGCTAGGTTTTCATCAAGGTGACATTTTTATTTGGGATTTGATGATGTCATGATCATGGTGGACATTATTTAGGAGACACATGTTGATGATCCATAGATAGGTATGGATGGTATGAAATAATAGATCAGGAATTCAATATGTTGTAGGTAGGGAGAACTAAAGTATGATCCATAGAATGTGTACTACATGGATTATCCTACTTCCCCCAAAGAGGAGATTGGAAAACTGTAGTGTCCCTTCATTTCGACTATCCTTGGATCTCGAGTAAGTCGTGTATTTGTGTCTTTTGAAGTCATGTTGACTGTGTCATTTGACGTTTTAATTTAATGGATAATAAAAAGTTTGATTTAGATTTTCAGTTGATTTTTAGGTTATGTGTATATTGTATATTTAATTAGTGAATGATAAAAAAGACAATGTTTTTGATTTAAGAGTTTAAAAATTGGAAATTTGATTTATATGGGAATGTATTTGTATATATATGTATGTATATATATATATATATATATATATATATTTATTTATTTATTTAATTATTCTTTCGTTGAATCAATCTCTTCATAAAATTCCATATTTTGTTCAGGCTAATATGACCTTGACTGGAATAATAATAAGGGAAATATAAGTCCCTTTTATTTCATCGGGAGATTATTAATAGAGTATAATAATAATAATAAATAATGTCAAATAAAGTAAAATAAATATTATTATTATTATTACTAAAATATTATAAAATATGGTTGACAATTTTGTGGAAAGGGTTAAAAAAATAAAAAATCAAATGAAAATATGTTTAATATTATTAATTCATTTCATTAAGTATGTTTTTATATATATAATTTAATAATATGCAAATAATAAATGAAACTTATAGAAAAACATTTAAAAGAAATACACCTACTTCTGCATGTACCCTCCACTTGTTGCAAGACATTTCCTCCAACATACCGCGTGCCTTGTCTTGGCATCCTCATTGTGCGTGCTTCTCTAGGTGGTACGAGGGAATTATTTTTGGAGGAGGCATCTTTCAGAAAGGAAGAGGTCGATCATTCAGGAGGGAAGGAGGAATAGATTGCGGCTGTTAAAAAAAACAAGAAAAAGAACTGAAAATGTTTTATATCTGAACTGCGCCATCCTCTTTTCCTCAGCATTTGATCTGCCATGGACGATGAAAGGTAAATTCTCTATCTCAGAATATCCATTTCTACTTGCAAGTGTAGAATAGCAGGGGTACTTAGGTTTTCGGCTGAGAGTATTTGTTAGCTCTGTAAATTGTTATACTTTTGGTTACAGACTCACAGAATACTGGTTAGCTTTATGTACTTGGATATGGTTAATAATTATATTTAAGAAGACAAGCTTGACATTCCCAGGCACCGATAGACTGCCCATCTAAGGTGTTTATTTTTTTATTGTTTCTTGTAAACCATGGACATTGAAAGAGAGAGAGAGAGGCTTGGTGGCCTGAGATCATGAGACTAAACTGAACCTGCACTAGGCTTTATCTTTTCATTGCCTGGTAAACAACAATGTTTAATTGCAATCACATCCCCTGCGCCATTTATCCTTATTGGGTATTCTGATTCTATATCCTTCTCCAATACTCTTCACCTGAAGGTTGAACCAGATTTTTTTTCCTGACTGTGTCACTTTATTTGATTTGGTGGGTGTATAAATTTAAATAATGACCCTGATGCCATTCGTAACCTATCACGGCTGAAGTATTTAGGATTTAGAGAGTGTATAAGTTTAAGCAGCCTCCCTCATATCATTTTGCTATGAATGTCTGACCTTAAGTCTTCATCCTCGCATTGGGGGAAAAGAGAAGAAGAGAGGAGTTGGGAAATTTGGGGGAATTCGACTTTACAACTGCCAAATGCGTTGCTTGAAAGTTTCTGCAGCTTTTCCAACAAATCTTTTTTGTACATAATTTATGGTTGCATAGTGAGGTGACGGAGGCATAAGCTGAGGTGATAAATCTGCCTCTCACATTTTCTTGACAGTCTCTAAAGCCTTTTTAACAAATCCAATATGTGTGTACCCTGCAACCTTGGACGGCCCTTTCTGGCAACATAACGCTGCTGTAGAGTTTAGACTGTGATGAGAGGGGGGTGTATAAACCTTAAATAATCTCCCTGAAACCATCGGCAATCTCTCCATGCTACTGTTGTCCCGGGGCTCCTCATAACTTCCTTTCGCTGGTAATGACCTTTCACTTCTCCAATTTGGCGAATTTGCAGCCTGAAAATAAGGCTTTATCCGAGGTTTTAGAGTATGTTTAATTAATTGAAAATTACTGCCAAGATCCTAACAATGCGCACATTTAGGTTTTAACATAATGGTAACCTTAACCTTGCAAAGATAAGTATATTTCAGACAAATAAACCTATTCTTCTTTCCAGTAAAAATCACACAATTCATGCATTTCTCCAGCTTCAATTGTCTTCTTTAAAAAAAAAATAGAAATTAGAATTTAAAAAGGCATGATATACTGAACTGAAGTTACTGCATTATTCTTCTGAATCCCTTCATTCTTTCTGTTTTGATAGATGACCATACCTTTAGTTTGAAGCTCCCTGGGAAATGCTGGAAGTCTAGTTTTACACCCACCAAGTGCCTTTTCTTAAAAGTTTCAAAGTCTTTTTCAATAATCCGTTATGTGCATACTGCAATTATTGCTTTCCAACGACCACATTTCTTAAGGCATTTTGTCAAACAGTTCACGAGCCTTGTCTGTGCAATCCTCATCCACCAAACTTGCATTAGGATGTGTTACCCCGTGCTCCTTTAATTCAAAGATTTTGAGAGCTTCCTTGAAAAATCTACCCTTTTGTGCATATTTTGCAATCACCGCCGCCCTAAGATCACCTGTTGTTTAGGCACTTCTGTCAAACAATTAACGTTCCTTGTTTATGACTTCCGCATTTTGCGTGCATGGCTTCTAGTGCTATTACAACTATAACATCTGACAGAATCCCTTTACCCCTCCTCTTAGCTCGAAAGTCCTTTGGAAACCGGCCTTATACTGTGAAGGTATCGCCCATCTCATTGGGCTGTAGGTTATGGGAGGAGACACCAATTTGTTGATTTAATATGTGTGTCACAGGAGCCTCATAAAAATCACTATACAAATAGGATCTATTTCATGATTTTCACTTGGTCATTATGTTTTCATTCGCTCCGCTCCTTGTACTCTGTCCGAGAATAATCCATTGTAATGGGTTACATGTTAAATAAACTTTAGAGCATAGTTATAATATTCTTTAATATCAACGCACCTAGACTGTAATCTCCATTTCATGCATCTTAGTTACATTTTTCACAAACTAATTACTTTTATATTGATATTAAGGTATTATCACCATAGATATCTTTAAGAGAGAGATCCTTCTTTTAAGGGCCACGTATTTATCCTCTTAAAAGCCTTTCTTAAATAAATAGTTTCCCCTTGATTTTCTTTAATAGTAAAGCTACTTATCCTCTTAAAAGCCTTTCTTAAATAAATAGTTTCCCCTTGATTTTCTTTAATAGTAAAGCTACTTTTTCATGGCATGGAAAAAAAAAAAAAGCCTTCATTTTAAAAGAATTAAAATAAAATAGGAATTTAGGGGTATTAGATTTTAAAGAGAGGAAAAATAAAGCATTCCTTTTGTCTATTTAAATGTGTATTTCTTTTTATAACTTTTCATTAAGGGACAATGAATGGAATATATATATTTAGATATATTTAATCATATGAATATATTTTCACATAGTACAAAGAAAAATAATAATTTTCAATATATATATAAATAATGGTATGAGTAAAAGAATAAATAAATAATAGTTAAAGATGAATAAAGATGTATATAATATGAATAATAATAAATAATTTTAGAATGTATTTTTGTGTTAATGAATTCAAAATTGTTGGCTTTAGTTATTAGTGTTAGGTATTAACGATGCTTTGATGGTAATTAGAGATTAGTTAGAACAAAACATTTAGTTGGGCATTCATTGATACTCGTAATTTAGTTCACTTATTTATTTATCTTTTTTGAAGTAAACAAATTGGTCTGTGTTTTATTTAACGAATTTATATTATAGTGTCTTCAAATTATTCCTAAATGATTCCTATAATGATCAACAAATAAAATGTAGAGATTATTCTAAATGACTTGGTAATAAATAAGTGAATGGATGTTTTATAATTCCTATTATTTGTAATTTGGTGGTAGTATTTCTATAATTAAAAGAAAGGATTATGTTAGTTACTTATGTTTCTTTAGAGAATAAAATATAATGAATTGGTTTAGGATATTGATGAAACATGAATGTGTAAATGTAATGATCCTTTTCATATTGCAATTATCAATTGTGGCAGTTTGTTGCTTGCAGGGACCTTTGACTGATCACAAATGCTAATATGGTAATGCTAAATGAATCTAAGGAGTGAAATTCAGCCCAGAACAACAATATATAGAGCAGAGTTATGATTTCAATACGTTATTCAATATTTCAAAACAATAGTTCCAGGAGGCTATACTAATTGCCAGTAGATTTGCCTAGATTAGTGTTATCAGCCAAAAGAATCCAATCTTCAGCATTGACTAAACACGCATCATAAGTAATAATTTATATTGAAAACTAGACGACACAGCTAGCATATTCTTTTCCACACTTTTGACGTGACCACCATATTTATTTCTGAGCAAGACTTATATGCGTCTACAGGTTACAATTACAGAGACAGAATATTAACTCACCCGTGTAAGCTGGTGTTGTGGAATGCCCGATATCGGGTCTTAGAGAATGAATGGAAATGCTTGTCCTGCTGTCGATAGAGAGGTGTGCGTCCAGTGATGGGAGATTAAGATCTTTCTCTTTCACTGTTTCAACCAAACCCACGAGAATGACATTTGATTGAGCAAATATGCCAAGGTTGATGCCGTCTGGAATATAACCTCAAGCTTGTTTCATTTCGACCCTTGATTGTCAAGAGGAGGACGGCTAATACTTCTGTACATTGCCACTGTAATTTTGTCACCTTTGTTGAAGAGCTGGGGTGCCATCGAACTGAGAAATGTGGATAAGATTTTAATCCATCTTGAGCCTCACGGTAGTCTCCCATCACTGCTAGTGCCAGATAAAACCAGTTTGGGGCTACATCCAAACATGGTGAAGATTACTGAGAGTTTCTGTTCTCAGAAACCAAAGATATTCAAACATTCGATTCTCAGACATGAATCCAGAAATGCCCCCGATCACCCAAAATAAACTTTGCTGCCTTCCGTTGAAATAACGGATTTATTTTACACAAGACTTTATAAAATGAGCAAATATTTATTAATAACTTTTTATAAAGTCCCAAAACATTAATTAATTAAATATTCCAAAAGTCACATTTATTTAAATAAATAAGAAGACTAATTGGATATTTAATCAATTAATTCACAATTCGCATTTAGTGCTTCAAAAGGGACGGGACATCATAGTCCCCCCTGCTCGGCATTGCAGTCCTGGATGTTGCAATATCTGCTCTCCCTCCCATGTGGTGTCCTCAACAGGAAGATCCTTCCATTTAATTAAAAATTATTTGATTGTTCTGCTTCGCAGCTTCCGTTTGCGCACATCCAGAATATATTCGGGCACTAAAATCAACTTTCCTTCCTCATCCAGTGGAGGAAGCTCAAGAGATGGAGTAGTATGGTGCCCAACAACCTTTTTAAGGCATGAGACATGGAATACATTATGGATTTTGCTTCCTTCAGGCAGCTCCAACTCATACGCGACTTCACCAACCCTCCTTTTGATCTGATATGGTCTGTAAAACCGTGGTTTGAGCTTTTCCGCATCACTTTGTTTCAATGTCGATTGTTTGTATGGTTGAAGTCGCAAGAATACCACATCACCAACTTCAAACACCCTCTCAACCTTGTGCTTATCAGCGTAAAGCTTCTGCTGATTCTAAGCTCGAAGTAGATTTTCCTTGAGTGCCCTGAGAATGTTCTGGTTATCCTGCATCCATTCCTTTGCCTTGGGTGCTCTACTATCAGCAAATGCTAAATCTATGAAAGACATAGCATCATATCCATATAGAGCCCTAAAAGGGGACATACCAATTGACATGTGGTATGTTGTATTGTAGCAATGTTCACCCAAATGTAACCAACGAACCCATGCTTTCTGTTGTCCTGATACATAATTGCGCAAGTATCCTTCAATCCACTTGTTGACAATTTCAGTCTGCCCATCAGATTGAGGATGGTAACTCGTACTAGGGGAGAGTTCAGTCCCTGACAACCTGAACAATTCCTGCCAAAATATGTTGAGGAACTTGTTGTCCTAATCACTAACAATATTCCTTGGAAGTCCATGTAATCGGAATATCTCTCTAAAGAATAACTCTGCTATTTGAGGTGCCTTGGACTCCGCGGGGATGGCAAAGAAATGTGCATATTTTGTTAAGCTATCAACGACAACATAAATACAATCTATGTTCTGAACTCGCGGAAAACCTATGATAAAATCCATCGATATGCTTTCCCATTTTTGATCAGAAATGGGTAAAGGCTACAATAAACCTGCTGATGATGTATGCTCAAACTTGTTCTGCTGACAAGTCAAACACTCCCTAACATACTGCAAGACATCACCCTTGAGACCCTTCCAAGAGAATCTCTCCAGAACTTGTCTATATGTTTTGAAGAAACCTGGATGTCCTGCCAAAGGGGTATCATGTATAGCCTGCAAGATCCTACTTTTCATTTTACATTTTGGCACCAAAAATATCTTGTTCTTGTAAAAAATCAAATCATCAATCACCTGATATCTGCCATCCTGTAAGTTCCCATCTATAATATCACACGCAAAGACATTCTTAGAATACTCAACCAACAAATGAGATCTCCAATCAGCTGAAATCTCTGATAAAGAATAGAGTGTTGGTTTTCTGGATAAAGCATCAGCTACCACATTCTTTTTTCCTTTAACGTATTCAATATCGAAATCGTAAGCTTGAATTTTGCTTACCCACTTCTGTTGATGCTCATTCAAATCTTTTTGTTCAAGGAAGTACTTCAAACTATTATGGTCCGTTTTAACCACGAATTTCCCACCAACGAGATATTGCCTGAACTTTGTCAAAGCGTGCATAATAGCGAGCATTTCCTTGTCATAAGTAGAGTAAAGCCACTCCATGTCTCTCAACTTCTGACTCTCAAATGCTATAGGATGCCTATTTTGCATGAGTACCGCACCAATTCCCTGTCCTGATGTATCACACTCCAATACAAACGGTTGAGAGAAATCTAGTAGAGCCAAAATCGGACAAGAGCTCATCACTTGCTTAAGCTGATCAAAAGTAATCTTTGCTTTATCTGACCATTTGAAAGCCCCTTTTTTCGTGAGATTTGTAAGGGATGCAGCTAACTGAGAAAAACCTTTAACAAACCTCCTGTAATAACTACATAAACCAAGGAAACCACACAGATCTGAAATATTCTTTAGAGGTGGCCAATCTAGTATTGCCTGTATCTTCTCCTGATGAACCTTCACACCACCAGCGCCAATGACATGCCCCAAATATAATATTTTTGTCATCCCAAATTCACATTTAGATGCCTTTGCGAACAATGACTAGGCCTCCATAATGCCTAGGATCTCATCTAAATGCTGAAGGTGCTCCTCCCAAGTCTTACTATAGATTAAAATATCATCAAAAAATACCAATACTAATTTCTGCAACTGTTTCCTAAAAACATGATTCATACAAGATTGGAAAGTTGCAGGAGCATTCGTCAAATTGAAAGTCATTACTAAGAATTCATAGTGACCGTAATGGCATCTGAATGCAGTCTTATGTATATCCTCATCACGGACCCATATCTGGTGATATCCTGAATGTAAATCAATCTTAGAAAAATAGACTACTCCATGCAATTCATCCAACAACTCATCTATCCTTGGTATGGGATATATGTTCTTAATTATTTTTTTGTTCAACGCACGATAATCGATGCACATATGCATTGTGCCATCCTTTTTTTTTACAAGCACCACCGATGAAGCAAATTGACTAGAGTTGGGCCTGATGTGCCCCATATCAAGCAACTCCTTGATCATTTTTTCAATTTCATCATTGAAGTGCTTTGGGTGCCGATATGGTGTGGTAATCACAGGCTTGGTACCCTCTTCCAATTCTATCACATGCTCGAAACCATGATCCGGTGGTCTACCAGGAGGGAGATCTCCAAACACCAAACTATGCTTGTCTAAAACGGTATGCACATCTACTGGATAAACTCTATCTTTCCAGGTGGCTGAGTTAGAAGATATAAAGCATTGGGCTGCCCATGCAACCTCACCATGTCTGAATAAAGCTTCCATACGCTTGGCTGAAACTATCTTAGGAGCTCCATCTGATAATGCTCTCAACACCACATTCTTACCTCCTGATGTAAATTCTAACTCCATCTTCTGAAAATCCTAACTGTATTGTCCCAGAGAGCTCAACCATTGAACTCCCAACACTATATCAATGTCCCCAATTCCAACAACATAGAAATCATCTGTGACGATATAATTTCCCATCTGAATGCTCAATTGAGGAACTTTGGTAGTGCAATTCATTTTAAATCCATCTGCTATTGTGACATTGAAACCAACAAAATCCTCCACCTGTAATCTCCTTTTTGCTACATACCCCTCGTCATTGAAATTATGTGTAGCTCCGCTATCAACCAAGCAAGTTACCCGCTGTCCATTAATAACTCCTCTTACTCGAAATGGATGATACTTAGGCACACCAGATAAGGTAGCAAAACCACCTTGAGTCTCCTCTTCCTTGGGATTGTCATGTTCTTCCTATTGCTCGTGTTCACTTTCCGAACTATTTGCAATTGTTTCCACATCAGAAGTGACTTCTATATAATGTACCTTGCCTTTTCCTAGGCATCGGTGATTACGGTCCCATGGCTCCTTGCAAGTGAAGCATAGTTACTTCTTGCATAATTCATTCCTGCTTTCAAAATCAAGCTTAGGAGGATTTGGTTTGGGCTGATTGAAAGTTTTAGTGAATGGCTTGTTATTCTTGTAAGTTTTCTTCGACGGATGTGAACTGGAATGAGAAGTCTCAAGATCCAAAGCCATTTGAATAGCATCCTGCAAGGTCCTTGGCTTGAAAGCCTTCACTAACCCTCTCAAACTGTAATGTAGTCCCTCTGTAAATAATACTACCACCCGTCTTTCTGATATATCTGGAACCATAACTGCCACCTGCTAAAAATCATTGATGTAGCTATCAACATCACCACACTGTTTGATCAAAGCCAACTCCCTGAAATAAGCCTCTTCATCTTTCCTGTCAAATTGAGCAATTAATTTGCTGCTAAACTCCTCGTACGATTGGATTAAGGCATGATTCTGCGTCACCAATCCATGATGCCACCAGTCATATGCTGCTCCTTCCAAATGTAATGTTGCAAATTTAATTGCTTATGGTTCCCGCATTGGTTTTAAATTCAAGAAAGTGTCTAACTTGTGGATCCAAGAACGGGCTGTAGTTTTCCCGCTTCCATCAAAATTAGGCAACGTAAGTTTACCTAAAGCATGCTGGTAATCTCTATGGGGTCCTTGAGGTCTGTGTTCCTGTTGCGTTCTCCTTCTATCCCTACATTGATTCATATATTGATTCAACGTAATATCCTATCTGATAGCATGCGGAAGAGTGTGATATTCATCGTAAACTTCTGTCACCTCATTGATCAAAGGCTGCTCCACTTTCGGCTGTACCTCTTCCTCCTCATTCCTCAGGATAAATGTAGGCTGAAAAGGCCTATTAGAACCTCCTTAATTAGTTCCCCTAGGTTCGTGATTTCCAACATTGCTGCCATCTCCTGTATTCTGACCCACTCTCAGTGTATTCATATCCTGAGACATCCGACCGATAGCATCTATCAACTGTTGTTGGGACTACGTAAACTACTACAACATTTTTTGTTGGCCCCAAGCTAAATCGTTCAGAATATTCTGAACACTCTCATTACCACTCTTGTTCCTTTGTTATGTGAACCCTCTCGATCTGAATCACCCATTACTTCAATTTCTGGTGGATCACCAGGAAATTGTCGGGCTGCAAGAACTGCAGAAAAAGTGTCTTCTTTTGGATAGGGGTCGGCTACCTGAAATTTCCTCCATCTCTGTTCTCTTTCAAAATACCTTCAAGCCCTGTCACTAGTGTTCATGAACCCTCAGGCTGGCTGGACTTGTGGCTCTGATACCACTGTAATGATCCTTTTCGTATTGCAATTATCAATTGTGGCAGTTCACTGCTAGCAGGGACCTTTGACTGATCACAAATGCTAATATGGTAATGCTAAATGAATCTAAGGAGTGAAATTCAGCCCAAAACGGCAATATATAGAGCAGAGTTATGATTTCAATACGTTATTCAATATTTCAAAACAATAGTTCCAGAAGGCTATACTAATTGCCAGTAGATTGCCTAGATTAGTGTTATCAGCCAAAAGAATCCAATCTTCAGCACTGACTAAACACGCATCATAAGTAATAATTTATATTGAAAACTAGACGACACAGCTAGCATATTCTTTCCACACTTTTGACATGACCACCATATTTATTTCCGAGCAAGACTTATATGCGTCTACAGGTCACAATTATAGAGACGGAATATTAACTCACCCATGTAAGTTGGTGCTGTGGAATGCCCGATATCGAGTCTTAGAGAATGAACAGAAATGCTTGCCTTGTTGCTGGTAGAGAGGTGTGCGTTCAGTGATGGGAGATTAAGATCTTTCTCTTTCACTGTTTCAACCAAACCCATGGGAATGACATTCGATTGAGCAAATAGGCCAAGGTTGATGCCGTCTGGAATATAACCTCAAGCTTGTTTCATTTTGACCCTTGATTGTCAAGAGGAGGACGGCTAATACTTCTGTACATTGCCACTATAATTCCGTTGCCTTTGTTGAAGAGCTGGGGTGTCGTCGAACTGAGAAATGTGGATAAGATTTTAATCCATCTTGAGCCTCACGGTAGTCTCCCGTCACTGCTAGTGCCAGATAAAACCAGTTTGGGGCTACGTCCAAACATGGTGAAGATTACTAAGAGTTTATGTTCTCAAAAACCAAAGATATTCAAACATTTGATTCTTAGACATGAATCCAGAAATGCCCCTGGTCACCCAAAATAAACTTTGCCACCTTCCGTTGAAATAACGGATTTATTTTACACAAGACTTTATAAAATGAGCAAATATTTATTAATAACTTTTTATAAAGTCCCAAAACATTAATTAATTATATATTCCAAAAGTCACATATATTTAAATAAATAACAAGACTAATTGGATATTTAATCAATTAATTCACAATTCGCATTTAGTGCTTCAAAAGGGACGTGGACATCACAGTAAATAGATATAGGGAAACTAGAAAGATGATTTAAATGTTTTGATGTTTATTTCTTCTGATTTGTTAGTAAAAGTAATCCGTGTATGTTAAAATAGTTATTGGGACATTTAGTATTTATGCTTCTTTAGTTATTTTTAAATTATTTCTTTATGAACGATCAAATAAAATGTATTTGATTGTTTATTATTCTCTAGGGCTTAGTCATTGAGTGTATTCATGTGTTTAAAGGCTCGTTTGATGATTTCATTTCGATGTGCCTACCCTTTTGAGTTGCTTGGTTGTAATTCGTATATTTAGTTATGTGGTTAGGATAGATTGAATTATTAGTGAAATAATGTTTTAGAGGGAAATGGCTAATTTATACTAAAAGTATTGGTTAAATGAATGAACTTCTTGCATTGATTCCCAAAATTTTGTTCTGTCTAATCATTAAAATAAGCTTAAGGTCAGGGAAGGAACTTGTAGAAGGGAATGTGTTTTCTTAAAAACTGTAATAGTGTTACACCCCAAATTCTATAGCTATTATTTCATAGGGAAAATTGATTGTAACAGATGAATCAATATGATGAATAAAACAATGATGTTCTTGTTATCAATAATGGTGTTTTGTTTAAATAATGGTTTCATTTGATTGTTACTTCTATTGATTTAATTCTTGATTAAATGTTGCATACAATTATGGAATAATGTTATTCTAACTTGTGAGATGTTTTTACCTTGTTATGAGCATATGATTGTCGATGTCATGTCATGGTGTGCAGGTATGAAGACTATTCCTCCAGACAGAGGAGAGACATCATTTGGGGAGGAACTTGGTCAAGTAAATAGTAACAATTACAAAATTGAGCATACACACGTCAGTATAGGCTCTAAGAAACCAAGTCAGTTATGTTGGTCTAGATAAGTCATCCTTAGGCTTTAGGAGTTATGTTTACTTCTTTATGCTTTGAAAGTGATGATTACTCATTTGTTTGACTTGCTGTGCTTTGACCTTATTGTGGAAAATGTGAATGGATATATGTTAATAGGTCGAGTGAGTATGTGTATACTTGTATATAATGTACACGTATCCATATGTATATACATGTCAATACATACGTATGCTCGGTAGATGGATATGCCCATACGTACGTGTCGACATGGTATACATACATTTACGTGTACACTACGCATAGTGATATACATATATATACATACCCACATTACCTATTGCCTGTGAATAATGATATTAATAATAATAATTTATTGGAATTTACATATATTCATATTTACACGAATACGTAAGTATGTATATTGAAAATATGCTGACTGGCTCACAATATACATATTTAACAATTAATACATATAAGTGTAAATATTTAAATATATAAATGTTTATATATTTAACAATATATAAGTATATATTATATTATAGTTTTACTTAAATACATATATGTATATATTTAAATATATATATATATATACATATATATCGGAGTAAATAAATCTATAATAGAAATATATAAATATATATATTAAATATATAAGAATAATTGAATTTAATATTATTACCATAAGTAATTTGGGAAATTGAATATTACCTTGTGAAATTAGGAAAATGATTTTTACCTTGCATAGTTAAAATCTTAATTGAAAACTTTATCATAAACTATGGAATAATTAATTAAATTAAAGAGTAATCAAACCCTTAGTTTTGAAACTTGACTATAGAGAAAATGTAAAACTCAAATCGATCCTTTTGGTTGAAATATTTAAATCAAAGAGAAATCAAAATAATTATTGAGAACATTTGGAAAAGAGAAAAAAATATGTTTTATTTTGAAATGTTCATAAAAATTGCCTTAGAAAGTCACGCGCCTGAAGAAAAAATGTGTCTAAAGCATGGGGGCAGAGAATAGGTCATTGAATTATGCTAATATGGTTCTTTAGGCATCTAAAATGGTGATGTGGGTTGTTGCAGGCTCGACCTATCATTTGAAATGAATTTTTCAAGTCATTTATCTCAAAATACCTTAAAAATATGAAGACGCCTTGAGCTGTCAACTTATCAAATTCGCCATGTGAAGTTTGTTGAAGGGATAATGATTAAGTTGATATTTTCGCCACAAATCTCTCAAGAAGTTTCTCAACATTTAGTGCTGGCAGCTTGGACGCCTTAGGATGAGGAGTTAGTTGAGTTTCTAAACACTATATAAAGGTTGCTTTGTTCATTCTTCAACACACGAACTTGGATTTTGAAATCCATCTCTTTGCAAGTGAGCATTTCTATGCTTCATTGGAATTTGAATTTGTTTCTAAGAGTTCATATTTTCTGAGCATTCCACATTTCTGAGAGTCTTCACATTTTCTGAGAGCAGCCTTAATGCTGTGAGTAAACCTTAATTCTAAATATTGAGAACTTTACAATTTCCTGAGAGCAATCTTAATTTCTAGAAGCTGTGTATCAATTTCTGAGTGAGAAAAAAGAGGCATTGAAAAGGAAATCTGCAAGAGAACACAACAGCTTGAGGAAGTTTTTCCAGATGCATTCTGAAGTGTTGGAAGTGCCTTGACGTCATTCTTAAAGGACGCTGAAACAGGCATGAGTTATTCTTAAGTTATTCAATCTATTTTGAATACCTGAATGTTGTAGAATTTGTGTATGTTGTTTGTGCATTATCAAGTAGTAATTAGTTTAACTGCATTCACAAGAAAAGGGAGAAAATGAGTTTTCTTTTAATGCACTTACTAGTTGTAAATAGGCAGTAAACTGTTAAGGTTGAAGGTTGTTTCTTCAATGCAATTTAGATTGTAGAAGAAATGAGCTATTATGAAATATTTACTTAAATTGTGCATTAGAAGTGAATTTATGTGAAGGAATTTGTGAGGAAGTTTAAAATGCATTTAAAATGAAATTTGCATATTTTGTATTATCTCCATATGAGGAGAATATGGTTGAAATAGATACTAAGTACTAGGATGGGTTTGAATGCATCCTAAAAATATAAACAATCAATAGCTTTAGTTAATAAGTTAACTCGATGAAGCTTGTGTAACTCCTAGGAATTTTGGTTTCCGGTATAGGAGAAGGATTTTATAGTTTACATGTTATGCTATTCATCCCTAGTAGGATAGTATGGTTGTAGGATATCTGGGGTGACAAATTCACCCATTGAAGGACAAAACCTATGCATAGAGTAAGGAAGCCTCAAGTCAAGTCGACCCTCAGTAGTGTTTATGATAGATGACCTACATTCAAAGTAATAAATGAGAATACTTTGGCCAAAGTAGTGAAACGTACGACTGCCACATAGACGTGAGTTAGTTGAGACTACATTGTCAGTTCATTGTGATCCTAGTACTAGTTCAAAATTGTGAAATAGCAAGGTTCTAGTTGTGTAGGACACAACACTATGCTCAGTTGGTAATCGTTAAAGGATACCCTATCAATCTCTTCTTTGAAGGGAGGGCCATCTATCTAATGATAGGTGTGCGGGGGACTGCATTATAAGTCCGTGGTTGGCGGAAAAGCACTCGAGTGATGTTTCTCCTCCACAGCAAGTGGCTAATGTACCAAGATTTGAAAGGACGAACTCCTGGACCTTCTTACTTCTATTTGTGCAAAAGATTACGAGCTATGTATGTAACTGTATTACTTTTGAACTCTGATTTATATTTGCAATGAAAATGAAATTCATGTGGAAATATATTGTAACTTGTACATATTTATCAATAAAGAAAGGAAATTTTTTATTATATTGTCTTTGTTAATTGTTACCTTTACATATTTAAAGTGAGAATTGGAAAATCTTAATTTACACAAGGGATAGGTCGTTACAAATAGAATGTTTAGAACCTCATTGTCAAATAATATAGTTGTCATTGGGTTATAGGTTTTGGATAAAATTTGTTTTATCTTGCTAACAAATAGTTTCCCTGATGGATATAATAACCTTGGTGATCTATCTTGTGTATATTAAGAGAGGATAAGGATTTAGTCTTGAATTTGATTAATTGAAAGTTTCTTATGATTTATTATTGTGAGTTAAAATGTCTTTGTAGTGAATGAATGAATAAAATGTAAATCGAGCGTCTATTAGTCTTTATGATTATGAGTGTTTTCATATATTTAAAGGTGAATTTTTATGGTTATCATGATTGACTAGATTGATCTTTGAATTGAGATTTTGTATCATTGATTGTTGTCATTGTCATAATTGTTGTTTTTGTTAAGGGTGACTAGTTGCCATATTACAAGGGTATCTTGAGAGGAGAAATAGAGGTCTCCCTTGGATGCCCAGTTGAATTTGTGTCAAAATTGATTATGTTTTCCTTGGTTGAATATGAAGATCTCTTTATGATGACACCACTTTCATTCTACTCCTTTCGATTTATGATTATGAAACTTATATAGTCATTTTGTGGTCCCATGATGTGAATCTCCCCTTTGTGTTAATTTTGATTGAGGGGACTTTATGCAATGGCTTTCTTGTAGTCATATTTTGGGATGGTTGGGAACCTAAGGAGTTGAATTTCCTTCAATAGAAGTTTGTGGATTTTCAGCATTTTAGACTTCCAGAGGCATTGGAGAAAACTTGAATTATATTGTTTTTTCCATGCTTGGACCTTTGTGATTCATTGATCCTATTTTTTATTTTGAATTTTTTGGGTGGTACCTCTCTTGTTCTTGTTTCAGTGATATGGAATGGGTTTGCGAGATGGTTCTTGCTTCGCATGTTGTGAGTTATGTATACGTTGATTTTGTTTATGTGAGATGAGGTACACCCCTTGCTTGTACTTAGTTTTGGTGCCGCAGGGAGATTGGCTCTTCATGGGGGCCGACGAACAAAGGGGCTATTTGGATAACCCATGGAAGAGTTTCTTAATGAAGTGATAATGTAATTAATTAACTAGTAGGTTGGGTAGATAAACACTAAACAAGATTAATTATGTGCCTCACCCATACCGTTAGTGCTTTCACAGACGAAGAATGGGATGAGAAGACCTGGTTGGTAAGATCACTACCTTGTCCTCACAAAAGGTAAGTGGTTTCACATGAGTCACCCTATGGAACAGTCACCTTGAGATAGGCAGCCTGGATAACCATAGATGGAGGTAATACCTTGTGATAGGTTTCCTGGTAAATCCACGTAAGGCCATGCAATGAAACTCTCCTATAGTACTCATTTATCTTCCTTTGTTTGGTAGCCTCTGGGAGTGTTGTTTGAATTGTTGATGTTGTTGAGGCAATTGGTTCTTGGTGATTGTTGTTGGTCCAAATTCTATCTTTTAGTGTTGCATACATGCCTCATGGAAACTTGATTGATGTTAATGAAAGGTGCCCTTGATATTTATTGTTGGTTGATATTGTAATTTTATTTGAAGGCTTGGATCCTATTGTTGTTGGCACCTCTTATGGTTATTTAGTGTTGAGCTATAATCTTGACATTTGGTTATGTTGGACTTTTCATTATTTTGTTTTGGCTAAGTGATGGCAATGTTGTGGTTTGTTATCTTATGTTGATGATATCCTTGTTGTGGAGTCTGGTTTGCTATTGGTTTGTTTGATTTTTTTGGATTGCGGTATGGGGATCTTTCTTATCAACTCCTAGCACGGGGGGTGGACTTTCGGGTCCACGTGATCGGGTACAACGTGTTATGCACTCCATTGGGTCCCTAGCCAAGGATTGAGCTATGTAGATATGTGCCTCTTGGGGTGACTCCAGGATTGTACCTTAGTCGGAGCCGATCTTGTTACTTTGCATTCACCTTTTCAGTTGTATTAATCTATCTTATTATATAGTTCCTGTATATGTTGAGGAACACATCTGTATCACTGTATCTCTTATACGATGTAACTTTTATTATCATTGTAATAATTGTAACCCTTGACCTTAATTTATGATCTCTGATGGATGTTTGTTGTCCATGAAATGTATATAAATACTTGGTACTTTTATGTGTTAATGTTTCATAGTATGTAATTCTAAATGGTGTTGTATCAGTGGAAATATAATCCACAATTGGCATATTGAACTATTCATAAATTATTATATGTATCTTTTTCATCTCTTTTGATCATGGATGGTTGTATTTTATCTTTATGTAACCTATCCATTCGTTATCGTTATGGTATTAGTTTTAGGACTTCATGATGCCATCTCGTGTACCCCAGAGGATGTAATGGTCATTGTGATTGTATAATTGCTTTATATGCAATATATATTCATGTTTATTTATTGTTCTAACTTCACCAAAAATAAAAAATTATGTGGTAATTTGTTGTTTCTGTTGTCCTTTGGGGTTTGCACAGTGGGGCGTTACACCATTGGTATCAAAGCATAGGTTCGTACACTGGGCACTATAAGCCCAATTACGTCGACCTAGTTGCTCGAACTCTTGAGGGTATGTCCCTTTGTGTCATCCTTATTTAGCAAACTAAGTTTGTTCCATAGGGGTGTCAGTCCAGTGGTGCAGGAAACTAGTGGAAAGAATAGGACCCTTGGTGTAGTGCGCAATGCACCGATATTCTTCCTACTGGGGATGCACTATGGACCTTTGTGTTGTCTTGAGATGTGACTTTTGGTGATGTAAGTTTATGTGTGTATATGGAAAATGAGTGTTTTAACCTAGAAATTTATGTTTATGAGGTGTTAAATTGTGCTTTCTATTATGAAAGGGTGTAAAATTTGTCGTATAGTTTGAATCTTGAGCTTGTGTTGTTGTCTTCTGTCATGCTTGCTTGATCATTGTGACCCTTCTTGGTGATTGTCCCACCATTTTGACTTGGGTTGGATGACATATTATCTAATTTGAGGGCCTTGACACTCGTTAATTATGCATATGTCATATTGTTGAGTGGAGTTTGAAGTTGTGATTGGATTAAATCGGTTATGTTTATCACTTGAACTTGCTCTATGTTTGTAATGTGTGAATCTGTGATGACTTTAAGATGTTGCTTATAATGTGATTACTGTGAGAAGTGTTGGATTCTGGGTAAAACTTTAGAATGCAATTTAGACAAGTTTTAGTTATTCTTTCTAAGAATTGGAATTCTTAGATTATTGTCGTAAATTTATTAATTTGTTTGTTGTGCCATGGTTATAATAGTAGGATTGTCTTGATCATCATTATCAAAAAATATTAGCATTGTGGAAGAATTGGCCTTTATTCATATTAATATCATGTTAAGCATTAGTGGTTAATATTTTGTTAACTAGTTCTTCTTTGAATTACTCATAGCCTTATTGATAGACCTTTAATCTTAATAACCTCTAGAATAATGCTTCGATTCATAATTTTTTACCCTAGATATTAAATATTTAAAAGGTATATATCCAAAATAAGTATGTTTGTAGAAACTTGTATATGATAGTTAGTAATTCTTAACTATAATGTTAATTGTAGATCACTATCTTTTTCTTTATGATCTTGATTAGAAGTTAGTGTAGATGATAAATAGAACCTATGAATGAATGTAATGCCTCTCGTGTGCTTTCACTATTCTTATATTTTTCATGTTATGTTATGTAATTCAAGAATATCATGGTTATTGTTCCACCAGTTTGACTGGTTTGGTTGATGATTTAGTTGTTTGAATGACTATGTTGCCATGTTCGGATGTTTTTAATGTACTAAGTAGTTATACAATTGTTTAGAAATTTCTTTATGATGTTATTATTGTACTCAATGTTGTTGTTACTGTTTGAGGTCTTGGTGAGGGGAACAGTGTAGCATCACTCATTCGCGAGCGCCCTGCTATGCTGTGATTTCCTCTCACGGTGTGCTTGTTATTTGATACATATATGTGCTCCACATCTTGTTTGGATGCAGGTTGCAAGTACAAGGCATTGACTTCACCTACCCTGTTAGGTTTAAGTGTGCCCTACAATCCCAATGGGTATGATGTGGAAACCAGAGTTGACAAGAAAGTTCCCCATCCTAGTTCGTCACCCCATCTTTAAGTTTGATGAGTTCATTTGTTTGTGCCCCCGTTTCCGTGTTGGTAATGCCTTGTTTTGTGTCGGTTAATTTGAATTGTTTATTTCATATTATTTTAATTATTTGACATAGCTGTCAGTTTATTATATTAACATGTTTATGACTGTATACATTTTGTTTCATCTTGCGACTTCTAGGAGTAAGTCGATGCCAAGGGGGGGAGGATGGCATGTCCCTCCATTTCGACCATCCTTGGATCTCAAGTAAGTCATGTATTTGTGTCTTGTGAAGTCATGTTGACCATGTCATTTGACATTTTAATTTAATGGATAATAAAAATTTTGATTTAGATTTTCGGTTGATTTTTGGGTTATGTGTATATTGTATATTTAATTAGTGAATGATAAAAAGAGAATGTTTTTTATTTAAGAGTTTAAAAATTGGAAATTTGATTTAGATGGGAATGTATATATACATATATATATATATATATATATACATATATATATATATATATATATATATATATATACATATATATATATATATATACATATATATATATACATATATATATATACATATATATATATATATTTAATTATTCTTTCGTTGAATCAATCTCTTCATAAAATTCCATATTTTGTTCATGCTAATATGACCTTGACTGGAATAATAATAAGGGAAATATAAGTCCCTTTTATTTCATCGAGAGATTATTAACAGAGTATAATAATAATAATAAATAATGTCAAATAAAGTAAAATAAATATTATTATTATTATTACTAAAATATTATAAAGTATGGTTGACAATTTTGTGGAAAGGGTTAAAAAAGAAAAAAATCAAATGAAAATATGTTTAATATTATTAATTCATTTCATTAAGTATGTTTTTATATATATAATTTAATAATATGCAAATAATAAATGAAACTTATAGAAAAACATTTAAAAGAAATACACCTACTTCTGCATGTACCCTCCACTTGTTGCAAGACATTTCCTCCAACATACCGCGTGCCTTGTCTTGGCATCCTCATTGTGCGTGCTTCTCTAGGTGGTACGAGGGAATTATTTTTGGAGGAGGCATCTTTCAGAAAGGAAGAGGTCGATCATTCAGGAGGGAAGGAGGAATAGATTGCGGCTGTTAAAAAAAATAAGAAAAAGAACTGAAAATGTTTTATATCTGAACTGCGCCATCCTCTTTTCCTCAGCATTTGATCTACCATGGACGATGAAAGGTAAATTCTCTATCTCAATAATCCGTTATGTGCATACTGCAATAATTGCTTTCCAACGACCACATTTCTTAAGGCATTTTGTCAAACAGTTCACGAGCCTTGTCTGTGCAATCCTCATCCACCAAACTTGCATTAGGATGTGTTACCCTGTGCTCCTTTAATTCAAAGATTTTGAGAGCTTCCTTGAAAAATCTACCCTTTTGTGCATATTTTGCAATCACCGCCGCCCTGAGATCACCTGTTGTTTAGGCACTTCTGTCAAACAATTAACGTTCCTTGTTTATGACTTCCGCATTTTGCGTGCATGGCTTCTAGTGCTATTACAAATATAACATCTGACAGAATCCCTTTACCCCTCCTCTTAGCTTGAAAGTCCTTTGGAAACCGGCCTTATACTGTGAAGGTATCACCCATCTCATTGGGCTGTAGGTTATGGGAGGAGACACCAATTTGTTGATTTAATATGTGCATCACAGGAGCCTCATAAAAATCACTATACAAATAGGATCTATTTCATGATTTTCACTTAGTCATTATGTTTTCATTCGCTCCGCTCCTTGTACTCTGTCCGAGAGGCCGAATAATCCATTGTATTGGGTTGTTAAATAAACTTTAGAGCATAGTTATAATATTCTTTAATATCGACGCACCTAGACTGTAGTCTCCATTTCATGCTATCTTAGTTACATTTTTCACAGACTAATTACTTTTATATTGATCTTAAGGTATTATCACCATAGATAGCTTTAAGAGAGAGAACCTTCTTTTAAGGGCTACGTATTTATCCTCTTAAAAGTTAAAAGCCTTTCTTAAATAAATAGTTTCCCCTTGATTTTCTTTAATAGTAAAGCTACTTTTTCATTGTATGGAAAAAAAAAGAAAAGCCTTCATTTTAAAAGAATTAAAATAAAATAGGAATTTAGGGGTATTAGATTTTAAAGAGAGGAAAAATAAAGCATTCCTTTTGTCTATTTTAAATGTGTATTTCTTTTTATAACTTTTTATTAAGGAAAATGAATGGAATATATATAATTAGATATATTTAATCATATGAATATATTTTCACATAGTACAGAGAAAAACAATAATTTTCAATATATATATAAATAATGGTATGAGTAAAAGAATAAATAATCAAATAAATAAATAATAGTTAAAGATGAATAAAGATGTATATAATATGAATAATAATAAATAATTTTAGAATGTATTTTCGTGTTAATGAATTCAAAATTGTTGGCTTCAGTTATTGGTGTTAGGTATTAACGACGCTATGATGGTAATTAGAGATTAGTTAGAACAAAACATTTAGTTGGGCATTCATTGATACTCGTAATTTAGTTCACTTATTTATTTATCTTTTTTGAAGTAAACAAATTGGTTTGTGTTTTATTTAACGAATTTATATTATAGTGTCTTCAAATTATTCCTAAATGATTCCTATAATGATGTACAAATAAAATGTAGAGAGTATTCTAAATGACTTGGTAATAAATGAGTGAATGGTTGTTTTATAATTCCTATTATTTGTAATTTGGTGGTAGTATTTCTATAATTAAAAGAAAGGATTATGTTAGTTACTTATGTTTCTTTAGAGAATAAAATATAATGAATTGGTTTAGGATATTGATGGAACATGAATGTGTAAATAGATATAGGGAAACTAGAAAGATGATTTAAATGTTTTGATGTTTATTGCTTTTTATTTGTTTTTGATAAAGGGTAAAACGGGTTTTACAAGGACCCGAAACCACAAAGTTTACAACATAAAAGAAAGGACAGAAAAGTCCAACAGACAAAAACGGTTGCACAGAAGGAAAAGACTAGAACAAGCAACAGCCACCCGGAAAAGACCAGAAAGGTCAAACAAAAAAGGCTAGTAGAATAGCCAACAAAAGACCAACCACAATCAACCTAGAGTCTTCAGGACAGACTCTGTCTCCACCTCCAGGTTCTTCTTTTGATTTGTTAGTAAAAGTAATCTGTGTATGTTAAAATAGTTATTGGGACATTTAGTATTTATGCTTCTTTAGTTATTTTTAAATTATTTCTTTATGAACGATCAAATAAAATGTATTTGATTGTTTATTATTCTCTAGGGCTTAGCCATTGAGTGTATTCGTGTGTTTAAAGGTTGGTTTGATGATTTCATTTCGATGTGCCTACCCTTTTGAGTTGCTTGGTTGTAGGAAGTAATTCATATATTTATTTATGTGGTTAGGATAGATTGAATTATTAGTGAAATAATGTTTTAGATGGAAATGGCTTATTTATACTAAAATTATTGGTTAAATGAATGAACTTCTTGCATTGATTCCTGAAATTTTGTTTTTTCTAATCATTAAAATAAGCTTAAGGTCAGGGAAAGAACTTGTAGAAGGGAATTTTTTTCTTAAAAATTGTAATAGAATGTTTAGAACCTCATTGTCAAATCATATAGTTGTCATTGGGTTATAGGTTTTGGATAAAAAAAAATTTATCTTGCTAACAAATAGTTTCCTTGATTGATATAATAACCTTGATGATCTATCATGTGTATATTAAGAGAGGATAAGGATTTAGTCTTGAATTTGATTGATTGAAAGTTTCTTTTGATTTATTATTGTGAGTTAAAATGTCTTTGTAGTGAATGAATGAATAAAATGTAAATCGAGCGTCTATTAGTCTTTATGATTATGAGTGTTTTCATATATTTAAAGGTGAATTTTTATGGTTATCATGATTGACTAGATTGATCTTTGAATTGAGATTGTGTATCATTGATTGTTGTCATTGTCATATTTGTTGTTTTTGCTAAGGGTGACTAGTTTCCATATTGCAAGGGTATCTTGAGAGGAGAAATAGAGGTCTCCCTTGGATGCCCAGTTGAATTTGTGTCGGAATTGATTATGTTTGCCTTGGTTGAATCTGAAGATCTCTTTATGATGACGCCACATTCATTCTACTCCTTTCGATTTATGATTATGAAACTTATATAGTCATTTTTTGGTCCCATGACGTGAATCTTCCCTTTGTGTTAATTTTGATTGAGGGGACTTTATGCAATGGCTTTCTTGTAGTCATATTTTGGGATGGTTGGGAACCTAAGGAGTTGAATTACCTTCAGTAGAAGTTTGTGGATTTTCAACATTTTAGCCTTCCAGAGGCATTGGAGAAAACTTGAATTATATTGTTTTTTCCATGCTTGGACCTTTGTGATTCATTGATTCTATTTTTGATTTTGAATTTTTTGGGTGGTACCTCTCTTGTTCTTGTTTCAGTGATATGGAATGGGTTTATGAGATGGTTCTTGCTTCACATGTTGTGAGTTATGTATACGTTGATTTTGTTTATGTGAGATGAGGTACACCCCTTGCTTGTACTTAGTTTTGGTGTCGTAGGGAGAGTGGCTCTTCATGTGGGCCGATGCACAAAGGGGTTGTTTGGATAACCCATGGAAGAGTTTCTTAATGAAGCGATAATGTAATTAATTAACTAGTAGGTTGGGTAGATAAACACTAAACAAGATTAATTATGAGCCTCACCCATACCTTTAGTGCTTTCACAGACTAAGGATGGGATGAGAAGACCTGGTTGGTAAGATCACTGCCTTGTCCTCATGAAAGGTAAGTGGTTCCGCATGAGTCACCCTATGGATCGGTCGCCTTGAGATAGGCAGCCTGGATAACCATAGATGGAGGCAGTAGGTTGTGATAGGTTTCCTGGAAAATCCATGTAAGGCCATGCAATGACACTCCTACAGTACCTGTTTATCTTCCTTTGTTTGGTAGCCTCTGGGAGTGTTGTTTGAATTGTTGATGTTGTTGAGGCAATTGGTTCTTGGTGATTGTTGTTGAAGCCTCCAAGTTCTATCTTTTAGTGTTGCATACATGCCTCATGGCAACTTGATTGATGTTAATGAAAGGTGCCCTTGATATTTATTGTTGGTTGATATTGCAATTTTATTTGAAGGCTTGGATCCTATTGTCGTTGGCACCTCTTATGGCTATTTAGTGTTGAGCTATAATCTTGACATTTGGTTATGTTGGAATTTTCATTATTTTGTTTTGGCTAAGTGATGGAAATGTTGTGGTTTGTTATCTTATGTTGATGATATCCTTGTTGTGGAGTATGGTTTGCTATTGGTTTGTTTGATTGTTTTGGATTGCGGTATGGGGATCTTTCTTATCAACTCCTAGCACGGGGGGTGGACTTTCGGGTCCACATGGTCGGGTGGAACGTGTTATGCACCCCATTGGGTCCCTATCCAAGGATTGAGCTATGCAGATATGTGCCTCTTGCGGTGGCTCCAGGATTGTACCTGAGTTAGAGCCGATCTTGTTACTTTGTATTCACCTTTTCATTTGTATTAATCTATCTTATTGTATTGTTCTCGTATATGTTGAGGAACACATTTGTATCACTATATCTCTTATACGATGTAACTTTTATTATCATTGTAATGATTGTAACCCTTGACCTTAATTTATGATCTATGATGGATGTTTGTTGTTCATGAAATGTATATAAATACTTGGTACTTTTATACATGTTAACGTTTCATAGTATGTAATTCTAAATGGTGTTGTATCGGTGGAAATATAATCCACAATTGGCATATTGAACCATTAATAAAATGTTATATGTATCTTTTTCATCTCTTTTGATCATGGATGGTTGGATGTTATCTTTATGTAACCTTGATCTCTTCATTATCGTTATGGTATTAGTTTTAGGACTTCGTGATTCCATCTCATGTACCCCAGAGGATGTAATGGTCATTGTGATTGTATAATTGATTTATATGCAATATATGTTCATGTTTATGTATTGTTCTAACTTCAAAAAAAAAATTAAAAAAAAAATTGTTTGGTAATTTGTTGTTTTTGTTGTCCTTTGGGGTTTGCATAGTGGGGCGTTACAAAAATTGGTGGATTAGATCACATCAATGGGTCGTCATCAATGATACATTGAGTGACATAGCCAAGGGAATTACTATAAGGTGGTGGATTTATGAATGTAGGTGGATCTGATAAATTGTACAAATTATAAAATAATGAGGTTGATATAAACATTGGATTAACAGGCTCATATTGTGATGGCCTTCTTTTACATATGCTTGTAGTTATTGTGGGTATAAAGGAATAATTGAAGATCTATTTTTTTCTGATTTTTCCTTTGTTCTTTTACCTTTTTCATGTCCTAGCACTTTGATTTTTCTTTTTCTCAATGGAATTTTCATGATCTTCCTTTTTCTACTTTGAACTTATATACTTTTTTGATAAAGGCTTTCTCTCTCTTGACTTTTTAATTACAACATTATGATTTTGCATTGACACTTGTTGATCCAAATCTAGGAGATAGATGATACTAGATGAATTTGATGACATGGAAAATATGTATGATTTGTATGTAGGGTAACTGATGTCATCAATGCATTATTTGAAACTATACTTTAACATCGGTAAAACCAAAAGAAACTCACTCTCCATCAACAAGTTGGTAGGGAATCTTAGTAGAAGCAACATCTATAGATGCATACTCTAGCTCAGGATGCTTGATAGAAAAAAATTGTAGCGCATGTAGTGGAGTAGAAGGAATAGGATCCTAGAATGAATAGGGATGTTCTAAGATTTCCTCCATATGATCATTCTAGAAAAATTGGTTATCATAGATGTCTTGATTAAACATGGGATTATCATGAACATAAAACTATTGGGATAGAGATGGTGGTGGTTCAAGCTCTAGATAGAAGGCTTGTATCTCATATTCTCCAACTCCAAGTTATTTGAAATTGACTTATATTTTTTGGGGAGTAGCAGATGTGGGTATTACTAAAGGCTTAGCTCCTACAGAGGAAGATGGTAAGGAAGTTTAGTTAAAAAATGATCTGGGAGGCCAAGACTACTCTGTGAGAGTCTATAATACTCAAAGGGATTAGATCCATTAGTATGGTCACTTGAGTTCTATTGTATGGGAACTTGATGCATTGATGTAAGGTCGACAACACAACCTACATGGCATGGATCCATGGATGTCCCAAGAGAATGTTATAAGGGCTCTTTAGATCTAGGATTTGGAAAATGGTCTTATTTGTAATAGATCCAACCTCGATAGGCAATATGATAGTGACAACAAATTCTTGTTCAATGTCATCATATGCTTTGACTTTAATCTTCATGTTACAATCAATAAAATAATTAGAATAACCAATTATTTTATAAGAATTAAAATGCATATATTTAGTCCCACTCCATCATCTATCAAGAATTGTTTGATTCTATACTTTTAGAAAAGGGCTTCAATATATAAGGCATTAATATGGCAAGGGTTTTGTGTAGGAATATCCTTCTTCGAAAATGTAATGATACACTCAACTTTGTCGCTTTCAACGGGGATATATGAGGCTTCTTTATTAGATGTGTGGATGTTATTGACCATGTACTCATAAGCAACACTGGTATAATTAGCTTTATCCTTTCCATTAGGTCTTGAATTGGAAAATTTTCTTGACCCATGATTCTATAGGGGATCTTTAAAATAGTATGATCCATATTTGAGGACCCTTGTGAGTTGTCTAAGGATATGTCACCTTGGTTGATAAGATCTTCAATGATTTTTTTGAGTTGGAAGAATGACAATCTCTTATGTCCTTTTTTTTATGGTACTCCCAAAATTCATTATCATTCCACCAAGTCGATTCCAAGGGTCCTAGTTCATTGTGCCTAAATTTTGGGAGTTGGATAACATTTGATTGCAATATTCTCTTCAAAACAGACTCAATGAATTCCTCAAGGGGTGTGTATGTTCATATTTGAGGATTAGTACTTTGAGGACCTCGTCATTGTGGATTGTTTTGGACTGAGTTTGTTGATTGTTTATGATTTTGTAGTTGAGGACCATTGTTCAATGTAGGTGGCCCTTTAAGACTAATGGTGGGGTGTCCTTTATTTATCAATTTTGCATTTACTACCCCATCATTCATGATATTCTTATTTCTAAATCAAAATTTTCTTTTGTCATAGAAGCATTCAGGTTGTTTTGATTTTCTCTAAAAAAATTTACTAATCCTTTTACAACAAGTTCCTTTTCAATAGAAACATATTTCTTGATGACCTCAAATATATTGCAACAGTGAATTTGGATTTGGTACATTAGCTCTGAATTGAGATTTTCCACCAAAATGTGTACCAACTGATTTTCAGGTATCTAACATGGGAATTTTCTAGCCATGCTTCTCCATGACTTCTTTTCCTTTGTGACCAAGTGAGGACCATATAACACTTGTTATTTTTTTAATATTTTGGGGATATCTCTATTTTTTGGGGTTTTTACTAATTTGGGGGTGTATGCAAGCTAGGAATAAAAGAAAATTATGTTATGTTTTTTTTGGTTTTTGAATTTAAGGATGCAAAATGACAATAAGATTATACTATATTTTTGGGATTTTGTGGATTTTTAATTTGGATTTGGAAATGATACTAAACAAACAATGATGGACCAAGGTAATAGAACAAAATATCAAGATCTCAAGAAGGATAAAAACTAGGATGATGATTGGATAAAAGTGAACGTAAACTAGACTTGTGAGTTTAAGGCTTAACTTGTGGATAGGATAGATAAAATATTATGAGATCAAGACACTCAAATAGATGACTCTAGTTTGATCAAGTTCTAGTAAGTTTCTTGATTTCAAAATACAAAGGTGACTATCTTTGATGTTGTATGACAAGTGCTAAGCTAAGGGATGTAACATATGCTAAGAAAACAAGAAAAGTGCTAAAAGTAAAGGAAAAACTAGACAAGTATCTAGTTTGTATGTGAGGTCACTATCTGAATTAAGATTGTAAATTGGATACTCGAAATTTGACTCAAATTTTTTAGTACAAATAGATGCATTGGACAATTTTGACAAATGCGATGCAAAAAGGCATAGATGTGGTGTTACGATATTTGCTAAATGTGGCTTAGAAACCAAAAAATGTAGTGCTAGACTAGAAAATTTTGGCGCATAGACAAATGCAACTCAATTTTAGATAGATATGTGTTTCTAGCTTTTCCTAGGTCTTTCAAACAAACACAATACAAAGTTTGAAAAATATCGTTCAGGACTTGACAAATGCAGTTCAAGCTCTAACAAATGCATTTTACTAGTTTTGACCTAAAATATGAGGTTTCTAAGTGGGTCAGTATAGACTCATGGGGGTCCATACCAGGCCCTTAAGTGGCAATAAAATTCAGAAAAACAAAGTTAGGCAACTTGACATAAAAATTTGAATAAGCTATTAATATAATTTGAAAAATATGTAAGAAAAACATTTGTAGAAAATTGAATTTATTTTCTAAGATCTACTATTCCATTTTTGGAAAAAAGTAAATCTATTTGGTGAAAATTTGAAATTGCAATGCAGTAGTACTAAATTTTTAGGAAAAAATAAAAAGCAAGTGTATGTCTGGCCAACCTAAGTACAAGAAAAATATAATATATTTATTTGAAACTTTCAATATAAGTAGAGGACACATGCTCGGATGTGCTGCATTTTTTTGTAATTTTTTCCAAGTAAATAATTAGTTATGATTTTTTTATTAAAATTTTTAAAAATATTAAAACTTGTTTATCTAACCACCATAACTTGGTCAAAAATTTATGAAATTGATTTTTTCTTTTATTATCCTATATTATTGGAAGCATAGAATGTGTTACATCTTTCATATTCAAAAATGTGAAATCATTTAAGAATTATAGATGTTTTTCAATTAGCATATCAATTAGGACTTTAGTCGAAATGTATGTATAAAATCAATAATAAATATCTATTTAATTCCAAATAAGACAAATATTATATTTTTGGAAAACTAAGAATTTTCTTAATAAACGCTTTTTGCTTCATCAAATTTGGATAAAAAAAATCCGTCATCCCCTTTTTGGTCATATCACCACTTTTTGGACCCCCATGATCCTACAATCACCCAAGTGAATTTTAAGAAATTAGATTAGTAGTTTTAATTCAAATTCTTCTCCCAAATGATCACCACACAACAAAAAATCAAAATTTAGTAACCAAAAACCCTAGTCTACTAGAATGATATTCCTTTGAAACAAAAAAATCATAAATTTATACCTTCTACTTGATTCACAGTCAGACACAGTTTTACTACAGTTATTATGTAGATTTGAATAATTATGGTGTATAGATGTGAAGCAAAAATTCATGATTGCAGTGTAGTTCAAGATAGTTACAATGCACCAATTTAGGACCTACAAAAATAAAAATTGACCAAAAATGCCAAAAACCAACAACCCAATTAAGATGAATTCGCTATTAGGATATCAAGAAAATGATTGTTAGCTCTATGTAATGATAAAAAACAACTATTAGTAAATCAAAAATTCCAAAACCTCAATCAAATGCAGTGCTAAAGATGATGAATGTGGTGCAAAAAACCTCACATATGTCACACTATAGATGCAGTGCACCAAAGCACAGATGTGGTGTGGTATCTCTTAGATGTGGCATAGACCAGAACAATTGTGGTGTTTATCAAAACAGACGCGGTGGACTTCTTGTAGCTTAAAATTTATCAAAAATATACAGTCCTTGCCTGGTTCACCAATTTGTCAATCGACAAAATTAGGATGAAGGCATGAATCATTAATAACAACCATAAAAATATTTAATTCAAGCCATAGAGACCCTAATCTAACAATGAAGTAAAAGATGACAATAGAAATCAAATGATAAATCAGATATACCTCAGCTTCCATGTCAGATTTGATTCCCCTCCATTTCTCTTATGAATTTTACTTATCTTCTCCTAGATATTAAGTGTGCATAATTTAAAAAAAGATCAATGTAGATGTAAATCATCTCAAATAATTTGGTTCTCCATCGATGAGATATGAGGGATAATTTTATAGATTTGTCTTATTTGAATTGAAAATCAAGATTAAGAGGTGGGTGATCAAGATCAAAGGTCAAGAATCATTGAGAGGAATTGATGAATGAGTTAACTAACTGCAACTAGATACAAAATTTTAGTTAACTATTTGCATGGAGAATTGATTGCTTTGTTAACTCTCACTGAGTGGGAGTGAACCAATTTTATTGATATGTGAAGTGGAACTAATTATATAGTCGAATGGAAGAGAGTGGTCATTGAGAACAAGGTGGAATATGCATGAGATAATAATTAATTAAATGAATTAATTATTTGAGGAATTTTTTTAAGTGGGAATTAGATAAATAAATAAAATGTTTTATTTATTGTTGAGGAATGAATAATGTTGAGAGGAAATAAGATAATTAAATAATTAAAGTAATTATTTAATTTAGAAAGTGGGTGAAGGATAATTAAATAACTAATAATAATTTATTTAATTACTTTAGAGGAATAAGATAATTAAAGACGTAATTAAGTAAATATGATTTATTTAATTAATCAAGATATAATAAAGATTAAGACATAATTCAGAGATTAATGATAAAATGAATTAATTAAATAACATAAATTCATTTAATTAATAAAGGAAATATGAATTAGACAATAATTAAATAATTGAACATTTTTTTATCATTAGGAAAAGATGACAATTAGTGTTAGAAATCACTTTTTAGTTATACTTTATGCTAGATTATCTACTTAGGTTCTTAAACTTGAACTCCTCAAACTAGCATATATGCATGAATTGACAACCAAAGTGTAGGTGCGCTATGCACTTCCTAACCTTAGGGATTTTGTGATTTTACAACGTTGATAACTAATAGGTTGACAAATAATGATGTTAAATGGGAGATCAAGATTAATAATACATAGTAATTTTTGTTGCATGGCATGCTCAACCATAATAAGAAGATGAATAGTGTATGTTTATTCTCTTTCTATTTTATCATTTTATTTTATGGTAATAGCATTTGATGTCGGTGTTTCCTTAGAATAATTAAGATTCTTAATTAATATTAAGGTATACATTTTTAAACTTAATCCATCATCTACAAGTACCCTTCTCACTTTTCTCTTGGTAAAGAAAGTATTAATATATAAAGAGAGATATTGAGATAGGCATAAAATAGGCATTTCATTTTCCTAAGATGAATTGATGGGTTGAAATCAAGTTTCCAATGAGATTTTGAAATTGAGATGGATCAATGTTATTAGGAACTCTTGATTCTTGAAGGACTATATGTTATACATCCTCTTGAATAGTAGATATAAATTGATAAAGTTTAAAATGGATATTTGGTCTAGGGTTTTATCAAACTACTTAAAAAATATATATATTCTTACAATAGATGAATGAGGCCCTTCAATAATTATCTTGCCATGGTTAGTTATGATGTCACAATCTAGGGTTTTCATTTTTATTGTTGTGATGCAATCACCTATATGTTCAATATAACCAAGAACTACAATATAAAAGAGTATTTTTTTTAATGAAAATTATTGGTGTCAGTGTATTGACCTTGATTTGGTTTTTCAAATGAGTTGTATAGTTCTTCAAAAAGGAATATGATATATCACCAAATTTTATTTGTGTTATATGGATGAAATTCCTTTAAGTTCAATGTCATCATTATCAATCAAATATTAAACATAATTTGTAGCCTCACACATTTATTAGTGGATCATCCCTTAATTTTAGGAAATTAAAAAAACTAATTTGTACCATATATGCTTTGGTTTATTTTCATTCAAGGGCTTCATTTTCAAAAGGATGATAATATTAGTAGTAACTAGTTTGTGAAACACAACATCCATGCGTTATCATAAATGTGTATATTGCCTTTGTTTAGTTTGTTTATTGTGTTGATATAGAGGAATGATAATGTTGGAATTATTTTGAAGCACTTAAATATTTTTTGATTCAATGACTCCATTTCCAATCACATTCCTTGAAACAAAGAAAATTGGTGTTCTATGTTTTGGGAGATATAACTAAAGGGGGGAATTAGGGTTCCTCCACCTATTTCCTTCAAATTTCATTCAAGGAAACCTTAGAGATCTCAATCTAGGGATGGAATGAGGGAAAGATATCTATAATAACATTTCCTAGGGGTATGATTAAAGAAAAAATGGGTTTCACCACTAAGCAAAGGCTTGGAAAGAAAAAAATGCAATGATATGTAAGCCTAACTATGCAACCTAAGAGATGAAGTCGAAAATTAGAAGAATGAACTGAGAAAGGATAGAAGGGAACCTGGGAAACTGAAGAAGCTTGAAACAAGGTCTTCACTCCCAAAAATATTACTTTTAGTGCACACTAGGACTCATACACCAATAGGGGTGATTTAGTCCCAGTTTGGGGTTTCGAGTCGAAGCTGGAATCTGAAACTACTAAACCAAGATCTTCAAAAAATGCTTGAAATCTGGTATACTAGGACTCATATGCCAAAAGTCGCAATTTAGTCCTAGTATCGAGGTTGACTTGAAACTATGATATCCTCTAATGTTCTCCTATATCTTCTCTCCCATAAAATATTTGAGTCTAAAACACTAAATTCTACTCTGTAGATGACTTTCTATGATCTTGCAATGTGGACGACAACTTTGACAACTTTTCTCCGATCTTGCTCTTTAATGGATCTTCAACCTAGATCTGCAAATCACACATCAAAGAGAGGGGAAAATGTTGTTTTGTTAGTAGATAGTGGTTTGCATTGGTCAAACCCTATTTTGGTAATCAAACCTTGAAATGAAATCAAATAGAATGAAGGAATGATGAGTGAACAAATAAGCTATGTTGCAACTCACCAAACCCTTGAACAAAAGGTTGCAATATTATAAGTAATGGGTAGCATGAATGTAGATGTTGATTCTTGATTATATGTTATGGATCTTGACTTGAATGCTTGCTTGAATTATAAGTACCTACATCACAAATGTTAACTCAAAAACAAACATGATGCATAATGACTTTGACATGATGCTTGAATCTTGAATGTAGCTCTAAAAATTCTTGATTATCACTCTTGAATGCTCTTGAATGCTCTATTGATCACAAATTTTCTATAATTCTTGATCTCAAAAATGTTGGGAAAAAATATATGAAATAACCTTGTATTTATACTTGTTTATGCCAAATTCCCCAAAATTACAACACTACAAGCCAACATCTGATCTAGGAGAATAAAATCTCACCAAGAATTTGAATTTAAAATAAGTCCAAGATAAGTGGGACTCATACGCTAGTTTGGGTATATGAGTCCCAGAAGGCTAATCTTGGGACACAAATTTCAAGAATTGTTAAGTTCTATGCCAAATTCAGGTTTAGCCCCCAACACTTAGGTGGGACCCATACACCCAAGGTGGCATATGAGTCCCAAATCACTAAATTTGGGCCATATAAACCAAAATCATTAAATTATGAGTGGTCATTTGATATGTGTCGAGATTATCCTTTGAAAAATGCATTAAATAAGGCTCGTGGATACAAAATAGGACCAAATAAGGCATAAAGAAGCCCAATTTTAGCAAGGAAGGCCCAAACAAGTGTGAAAATATAGAGGGATACATTTTTTTACACTACATATTTCCCCCACTTTAGTGAGAGGAGGAACTTGCTTCAAACTCACAGTAAAGTAGACAAACTTGCATCAAGAGGGGTTCAAATGTACCAATGTGTAAGAGAGGGGGACCAACCTTGTTCAAGGCCCCAGGTCAAGGAGGGCCAAGAGCGGAAGGATACCCTAACTTTCCTCAACTTAATGGGGTGTTACGAAATGTGAGACGAGAATGATGAGGAATATAAGGTCCTTCAATCACTCTACAAACCCAAAATGTAGAACAGGGCTAGGCGAGCTAATTTTTTGGTTCAACACTACGCCTCAGGAATCTCTCTACCAGAGGATGGAAGTGCAATCCCAGGAAAATAGCACAACTCATTGACATCTCTCAAGTGCGCTAGCGTCTGTACGACTAGACAACTAAAGAGACAAGGCTGAACTTTCGAAAACTGACTAACAACCCAACTAACTACTTCCTAAGGGCCAAAATAACATTATTAAGTAAACAAAATATGCTCTAATATGATAAAGTAAAAATAAGAGTTAGGGTGGTAAGAATGATCTCACAAAGGAATTCATTCACCAGCTAGCTCCCAGAAGCACATTCACCTACACAAAGAAGAGGAAAATTGTTGGGTGGTTGTATAGGGGCCTACCTCGGTCAGACCCCGTTTTGGTGTTTCCACCTTCACAGATAGCCAAGAAAGTGATAATGAAGAGATGGTATGATAAAGGAATCAATACAATAAGGAACACTAAAACACTACAAAATAGAAAATGTGCTTACTCAACCAAGTAATATAGGAGAGGAGTGGGAAGCTTACCACCTCCACCAAGAGCACCCAAGGCTAATGGAGGAGAGAATGAGAGTACTTGAGCCTATGCTGCAATGGTATTGACCCACACTTGCTCTATTGAAGTCATGGAGTGGAGTAATTGTTGCTATGGAGTGTAAAAGTGTTGCTAGAATGTTGGAATGGAGACTAGAATGCTTGACAATTTCTTGAAGGGATGCAAAAGAAGTTGTGTAGAAGCTTAGAAGATTTGAAATGCATGTAGAAGGAGGGAATTTGAAGGAAAGATAAATAAAATGGCCATATTCGAGTCGTTCAGTCCAAGAGGGCGTTACAAGTTGATTTCCAATGAGAAGTGTAACGCCTCTATTGGCTCCAGCCACGGGAATCTACCAAGATGTAAGTGTGCCACACGGATGTCTACATGCCACGTAGGCGTTCCCAACAAAAATTCCCCCAAAGACATGCAAAACAAGTGCTAAGTGGAACAAAGACAACAGAGTTATGTGTAATTTAGTCTCTGAATTTGGTTTTCTAAAGCAGAGAAGGAAAAAGGGGAATTTGCATAAGGAGTGCAAATTCACTCCTATATATTTTTACCCCACTTTAGCGAGCAAAAATACTAATGAGTTCTTTGGTAAAGTAGATCAAATAAGAGTAAGGTTAGAAGTGTATACCTGAACCGTCAAGGAAGTAGACCACAATTTGATGAACCTGAAGGTGCAGGTCAAATGAAGGACTCTATAGCTTCTCAAAACTATGAAGCTGAAGATAGAAAGTGTCTTATAGGACCGTGGACTTACAAGAAGGAAACTCCCAAGATCTCTCACATGAAGGAAGCCCCATGAAGTAAGCACCTTACAAGCCCACAAACCTACAAGGAAGGTGTCCCCCAAGAACTCTCACGTGGAGGATACCCAGGAAGTGTCCCCCAAGATCTTTCACATGGAGGAAGCGAGGAAAGTGTCCTACAGACCCGCAGACCTATAGGGAAGGTATCCTTAAATATCTCTCACATGAAGGAAACCCAAGAAAGCACCCTACAGACCCGTAGACCTATAGGGAAGGTAACCCCCAAGATCTCTCGCATGGAGGAAGCTCAAAGGAAGTGACCTATAGGCTCTCAGACTTGCAAGGAGGTATCCTGCAAGATCTCTCGCATGGAGGAAACCTAGGAAAGCGGACTTCACAGAGTTAGGAAATGGCCATGTAGGCGAGTAAGTGGATAGTCACACAGACTGTCGATAATTTGGAAGATTTTCAAAGGGATCCCTTGGGAACCCGTCGTGAAGAAGGGGTCCACTCAAGGGAAGCAAAGTTTGAAAGTTGATATTTTCTTTCTCAAATTGACCCATCATCAAGGGATCCATTTGAAATATGTTCACTTTGACAAGGAATTTGAAAGGAAGAATATGCCCCCATGCGAGGGGAAAGTCAAAGCTATTCCCACTTTGGAGGAAGGTTTTCAAGTTCTTTCTTTACAAACCCATGATGAAGGAAACATGTTCTGTTAGGGCTCCAAGTTGAGAATGTGATTCTGAAGAAAGGTTTGTGAATATTTTCAAGAAAAGATTCATTGGCAACGAATGCATTATCTAAAAATCAAAATGTTGGAGAAAAGGCGTTGTCACACATAAGAGGGAAAACTCAAGCAAAGGACAAATAAAGATAAAGAGAAAGAAAAAGAGAAAAATAAAAACAAAGGGCACAGGGGTGGCCTAATATTTTGGGGTAAAAAATACTCATAAATATATATATATATATATATATATATATATATATATATATATATATATATATATATGTGTGTGTGTGTGTGTGTGTGTGTGTGTATGTGTGTGTGTATGTATGTATGTATGTATATGTAATAGTATATAAATGAACTATCATCAACCTCCTACTATATTAGAGCATGTGAAGAATGCACGAGAAGAAAAAGTAAAAATAAAAAAATTGAGCCAACATGGAAGGGAAGCCTAAATGCCCCCAACACTTTGCATCATTCCCAATTTATCAAAAATCAAGCACAAACATGGAAGAATGATGATACAAATAGAAGAAGGTTTACAAAAAATAAACCACACCTGTATCCAAGCACCAATAAGGGTGACAAGGGTCATCCAAGCACACATAATATGATCACGGGGGAACACATCACAAAACACACACACACACAAAAGATCAAGAAGAGGCCTCCTCTTAACATTTATTGACCAAGAGGTCATCTACTTCCCAATCTAGATCATCATAGGCAAAAGGAGGATAATCATGTAGTGGTGGGATATTAAGAGGAGGAGCATCCAACCCTCCCACAACAAGGGCTAAGGAAGAGGGCCCCACAAGGTATTCTTCATTGAGCTCTTGTGGAGCTAGAGTTAGCGATTTTGTGAAGATCACTAACAAGGTCGGGACTTCATCCATAGAGTTAAATATGCACCCTATAGGAGCGACGTGTTTAAATTTAGTGGATGGGGTAGGCTACGCTTGATATTCACTGCTAGGCTTTCCGAATGACTCAGGAGTGGTGACGAACTTAGGGGAAGCTGTGACTAGTTCCGTTACTAGGACATAACAAGTCAGTACAGAATCGCCTTGTGAAGAAGGTGGGCTCCTCTTATGTCTACCATTGCTAGAAGGATCACACTCAACCTTTTTCCTCATTAGAGGAGATGAACTCCCTACAGACGAGGCTAGAGGTGTGGAGGAAGAGGAGGAAAGAACCGCAATGGATACAACTGAGGTATTAGTCATATCCATGAGCTTTGGGAAAGGTTGGATATCCGGGATGAACATTAGCAAAGGTGGCTAACTGAAGGAGCGATGAACACCTGTACTCGCTTAGGGTTAGGCACACTTGTACTTGTAGCAGAAGCCAAAAGCAATGCAGAACTAGACTGAAGGGAAATAGAGGGAAGGAGAGAGGGAGACATTGTGGGAGGCCTTGAAGTAGGGGAGGTCATCTCTTCTTCCTTCCTCTATGAGGTAGCCTGCTTAGCTAGAAGAGCCTTTTGTCAACATTTGTGCTCACGCGCAAGGTGGTTCTATGACTCTTTGAGCTAGAGGTTGCAATGGAATGGAGGGATCCTACTCGACCATGGGAACATCCACTGCAGTTGTCTCTGGCGGAGAAATAGATTCTTGTATGGGAGTGGGAGGAATAGGTTGAGAAGCAGCGGGGGAGGTCAGCTCAAGAGCCTCGGCAATAGGCCTCTTCCTATTCACTACTTTTGGAGCAGGAGCAGTAGGAGGCTACAAATCAAATTCCCTTCAAGAACCTTTCTTTCTGCCATATAATTAATACCACGGTCCAGGGTATTCATTAGGAAAAATTGATATCCTGAGCTTGGGCCTATGCCAAGGAGGTATCATCGGACTCAGTGGATAGCTGCCAGGTCGACTCATACAATACTCTTCCCAAGAAAGGGGAGAGGATGAGGTAGTTTGGGAAAAGGAAACCTTCTTTTTTCCTTTACAGGAAGGAGAGGGAGCTAGTTTGGGCTTGTCATCTCCCTTCTGTGAAGGGGAGGCGACCCACTATTGTATCACAGGAAGGGTCAATTTCAGTTGTCCCTTGGACCCAAGCTTATACTTTACATAATTCTTGTAAAGTAGGTTCGTTCTCAAAGGAAGTAGACTGGCTAGGGCAGGCCAAAAGTGATTCAATGGATATCCACCACGGGACACCAAGGGATGGTATCCAGTGTCATGCACTACATGCATGACACCTTCGTGGAAAATTTTTAAACATTTGTGAACAAAAAAGGCGATTCCATTCATGGAGGCTAGCCAGGGTATCCTAGCTTTAGCTTGAATAAATATGACTCTAGAATAACATCGAAAACCATGTCAATAGCCCTAGGTCCAACTATGATGGATAGAGTTATCAAGCCATATGGTTTAAAACACATATCATCATGTGTATGGATGGTAGATTTTGTTTCTTCATATTCTTCCCTCTGTAATGAATTCAATACTAATGTTTCTTCCATGATAACATTCACACAACTCATGGGGTCTACCAAGACCCCTATCACAATGTTACCATTGAGGTGAGCGAGAATGTAGAGGGAAGAGGGCTTGTTGTTTAAGGGCAAGTCTTGCAATGTGAATGTTATGTTCGGTGAACTAGGTGCAGGTAGAGCAGTAGAAGTCACCGTGACCATGTTAACATAGGCCTCGAGTTGAATAATAGAACTAGTGGGACTAATAATCATGTTAGCAGAATGTGAAGGAAACAAGTCTATATATATCTACAATTCACTATTAGCTTTCACCACTGATTTGTTAGCATTTTTCTTACTCCCATCGAGAAGAATGGTACCGTTCTAGATGCGGTCTTGTATATCATGATGCAGCCACATACAACATTCAGTATCATATCCATTAACTCAATGGTATTGACAATAAGTTCTTCCATTATACCAATTAGGGTAAGGCTCCTTAAGAGGCTTAGGACTTAGCAAGGTTACGATCTTATCCTTCAACAACTTCTACAAGATAGAAGAATAAGATTCTGATAACTTTGTGAATTTTCGGTTACGTCTGAGGCTATTGTCATCAGCAATGGCTACTACATTTATAATGGCCTTATATGTCCTAGAGATTCTTATGATGGAATTTCCCTCAGAATGGGAGCGTGAGGGGGATCCCCCAAACTGAACAACTATTTCTGGGTACTCTCGTAGGGTTGTACACAAATGCGCAAAAGAAGGGTACTCCATAAGGGCGAACTTTTCTTGCTAAGGCCTTTGTAAGTTCCCTATGAATAACTTTTGTACGTCAAAATGAGGCAACTGATATGAGATTTGTGAAAGAAGCGCTTGATAGTGTGCTATGAAATTAGTTATTTTTTCGTTGTCTCGTTGTTTACATTGGATGAGATCCAAAAAGGTCATCTTTGGCCCGATATTAGCTTGAAATTGTCTAATGAATTGATTTCAAGTTGTTCAAATGAGAAAATGGAATTTTCAAGAAAGGAATAGTACCATTCCAGTGTTGTATCCTTGAGTGATCAGGGGAATAGTTTGGCCATCAATGCATCGTGATGGAAGAAATCTGTGCACAAAGTGTTAAAGGCAGATACATGTGTCTGCGGATCCCCTTTACTGCCATATTTTTCAAATTTAGGGATCTTCATTCCTTGAGGGAAGGGAGTGTTTAGAATTGCAACCGACAATGGGCAATGCCAGAAGAAGGGCTAAAAGATAGGATGGGCAGAGGCTTGGGAGAGACTCACCAACTTGGTGTTCAAAATAGGGTCATTAGAAGATAGAGAGCTAGAGGAACCTCCTCTAGAACAACCACCAAAGTCACCTCCAGAACCGCCATTGATGTGACCACCAGAACCACTACTAGAACCACCACCACCAGTAGGGCCTCCACTAGAACCACCTCCACTTCCAGAGCCACCACCATGACCTCCATCAGAATCACTTCCATCAACACCACCTTCACTGCCAAATGCATCATCACTACCAAATCCCCCACCACTCATCTCACCAAAACTTCCACCACTAGAGGTGACAGGAGGGGTGAAACTAAAGCCCAAGGGGACCTTGTTTACTTTGATAGTTTCAGGTTTTTTAGAGATAGAAGGGACCACATCAGCCATGTAGACAAATGTGGGAGGCATTGATACTCCTAACTGTCCCTCATAATCTTCAAAAGTGGTTCCTCACATAATGCTAGGAGTGTTCGAAGGAGCACACCATTCTATTAGAGTAGTAAGACTAGCCAGGATTTCTAAGCTTGTTTGATCTTTTCCAATCATATGCTTTAATTTTCTAATGACCCAAGTGGCCCTAGCCATCTTCGTGTTCCTTTCCAAGTGGTTTTCTAAGGCACCCAACCCTTTGCTAAGGGCAGAGAGATATTCTGAAGGGGATTTGAACAACCTCATATTCATCCATTGATGATGGTGTAGGGGATGCAAGAGGAGTGGGGACGTGATCTGTCTCATCAGAGAATCCTACCCCACCCCTCAACAACCGCTCCTGCATGGCAACACTAATGGCGGGACTAGAGAAAAGGCTTGTAGAGAAACAAGTAGTGACCTTCATCCTTTCAATTGGTAGGTGTCGTACAATTCTCCTAACAATATTCCCGTAAGTTGTGGACTGGGTTGTGATGCTTATAAATCTTCACAACACTCGGGAATACAAAAGTCACGAAGTACACGGGAGAGTTCTCAACACCAATGGATGAACAAACGTTGTTTCACATCAAGTTCACAAAAGATGTAAGAGAGGGGGACCAACCACATTCAAGGCCCTAGGTCACGGAGGGCCAATATCGGAAGGATGCCCTAACTTACCTCAGCTTAATGGGGTGTTAGGAAATGCGAGACGAGAATGATGAGGATTATAAGGTCCTCCAATCACTCTACAGACCCAAAATGTAGAACAGGGCTAGGCAAGCCATTTTTTGGGTTCAAGACTACTCAAGAAGCTCTCTACTAGAGGACAGAAGCATAGTCCCGGGATGACAACACTGTGTGCTGGCCTCTCTCGAGTGCATTGGCATCCATATGACCAGACAACTAAAGAGACAAGGTTGAATTTGGAAAATTGACTAATGGCCCAGCTAGCTATTTCCTAAGGGCCAAAATAATGCTATTAAGTAAACAAAATATGCTTTAATATGATAAAGTAAAAATAAAAGAGTTAGGGTGGAAAGAATGATCTCACAAAGGAATTCATTCACCAGCTAGCTCCTAGAAGCATGTTAACCTACACAAAGAAGAGGAAAATTGTTGGGTGGCTATATAGGGGTTTGCCTTAGTTAGACCCCTATTTAGGTGTTTCCACCTCCACGAACAACCAAGAAAGCGAGAATGAAGAGAAGGTATGATAAAGGAAGAAATACAATAAAGAACACTAAAACACTACAAAACAGTAAATGTGCTTACTCAACCAAGTAATATAGGAGAGGAGTGGGAAGCTTACCACCTCCACCAAGAGCACTCAAGGCTAATGGAGGAGAGAATGAGCATACTCAAGCCTCTGGTACAATGGTGTTGACCCACACTTGCTCTATTGAAGTGATGGAGTGGAGTAATTTCTGCTATGGAGTGCAAAAGAGCTGCTAGAATGATGGAATGGAGACTAGAATGCTTGAAGATTGCTTGAAGAGATGCAAAAGAAGTTGTGTAGAAGCTTAGAAGATATGAAATGCATGTAGAAGGAGGGAATTTGAAGGAAATATGAAAAAAATTTATATTCGGGTTGGTCGGCCGAAGAGGGCGTTACAAGTTGACTGCCAATGAGAAGTGTAATGCCTCTATAGGCTCCACCCGCATGAATATGCTAGGGATGTAAGCATGTCGCGTGGACATCTATGAGCTACGCGTGCATCCCTGAAAAAAATTCCCCCACGGACGTGCAAAATAGGCACCAAGTGGAACAAAGGCAGTGGGCTTATGTACAATTTAGCCTCTGAATTTGGTTTTCTAAAGTGGAGGATAGAAGGGGAATTTGCGTAAGGGGTGAAAATTCATTCCTATACACAATGATAGTAAGATGTGAGAAAAATGATCAAAGGGATGATAAATCCCTAGGATCAAAATCTTATGGCACACCAACATAGGCACAAGAGAACACACATGTAAATGATATAAGCAGCAACAACAAGGCACAAGCATACATTGCCAAAGATAAAGAGAAAGAAAATAAAAGCAAAAATTGTGGATCAAGCTTTGATCGTTTTTCTTGTATGATGTGGATGAGATCTAAGTTTTTTGTCCAAGAAATTTTTCAAGTGTAACAAGATGTCCACTATGGAAACCAAACACATGCTCACAAGGGCTATTGGAACCTTAGGTTGTCCACTAGGTGAGCCCCAATGAGACACATATGCATGTGGCCGGTATACGCTCACATAGACAAGCAAGTGGCTATGGGAAATTCACACCTAAGTTCGGCTCCCATACATACAACCATACCAAATCTATACCTCCTAGTAACTTTGATAAGGTGCCACACAACACGACAATAGGATTCGTGAGGAAAGTAAAGCTTCACATGCTTGAAACCCATGAAAAATTAAAAATAGTGTAAAGTACATTTAAAAGAGTTTTTCTTATTTCATGTAAGGTCTTAACTTAGGAAACATCATGCCTAATGTCTCCAAGAGAAAACCAATCGAAGAATAAAAGATTCACAACTTAGGGGATATAGTGTGTCACATCAAGCCACGAAGAGGAATATAATATGATAAGAGAGATCACACTCTTGAGGAACATCACACCCAATGTCACCATAAAGAAAAAGAAGCATCACATTAAGCAAGAAGACTACACAATGAAACATGAAATGTAAAAGAATAATGTCAATCTATGCTCCCACTTTAAAGAAATTGCTAAACACCATGTTGTGAGCAGATACTTTAAAGTAGTGAATGATGGAAGATAACAGGACATGAGAGCTTACTTGGAAAGCCCTATGCCAAGTCATATGTTTCCAATTAAAGCTATATCATGAATTGGGGTTGCCCCCAAAATGAAATCCCAAAATTACATAGGGATCCATGGATTCGGGGTCATTATGTCTTTGCTACAATGTTGTTTAGAGAGCTCAAAACTATCATCATTCCCCAAATAATCATGGAATAGGAAGAATGACACAAAGAGAGAGAGAACACAAAGAAAAATATTTCAAGTCAACATGGAAGATACCTAAATGTCTCAATGCCTTACATCAACCCCAAAAGGAAAACACCAAACAAGGAAAAAAAATAAAGAGTTTATGACATAGAGAAGAAAGTAGGTACAAATAGAGGAATGTCACAAAGAGAGGAATACATCAAATAGAACAGCATGAGGAGATTACATTATGCACATGCAATCACACACCTAGCATGAAAAAGAAAAGTAAAGGAAAATTTAGTAAGGAACATGCGAGTCATCCTATTAGCAGGTTCTTTGAATTCTAATCTTGTTCATCATATATGAAAGGTAAAAAAATAGCCAAATGGACAATGACAAGTGCCTAACTAGGAGCATCGCCAGGTTCAACACTCTTCCTAGGAGAATTATCATTTAAGCTCATAGAAGAGGAAAACAATGCATTCAATTCATTATGCACTTCTTCGTCAATCCTAGCAACCTCATCATCATCATCCAAGTTAATCACAATAGGAGGTCAATTGATAATGTCTAAAGAAGGACTTAGCTCTTGTTGCGGTTGTGATATAGAATCTTTTTTGTTGTGGAGAAGAGGGAGACTCCTCATTTATTGCTTTATTCAAGTTTGAATGTTGATTTTCTTTGTTGTTCTCTTCACTTAACCTTCGAGCAAAAACACGACATCTCTACATATTCTCTCTAGCATTTTTGTTTCTTTTAGTACGATTTTCAAGTTGTGTTTGTGTAGGAGTGGGTTTATCAACCATATGTTTCTTTTCTTCCGTAAGGGGAGGAATGGAAGGAACCATAGGAGGTTGTTCAACCATTTTCTCTTTATCTTTGTAAGCTTGTTTTTTTCTTAGGAGGCGTGATAGGATTGCTTTCGTTATCTCTTGGTCTTTTGTAGGAGATAGTGTAAGGCATAGATAACATCACTCTAGAGACTTTGGTTGATTTCATGTTTAAGTAGTGTGGTGTGTTGGGCTTGGATTATGTGGAGATTTGGGCACATGGATATATCATTTTGGATTATAGACATAAATATTAAACCTGTATTTAGACATTTATTTGCTCATAGATCATATGATATGTTCATTTAATAAAATAGACTAATTATAAAGTGTTTTGGTTAAATGTTTAATTTCCGCAAGAATAAATGTTTAATTATTATGTAGATCTTATAACTATTTGATGCTAGAAAACTTGAATGTTTCTATTTAATTTTTTTATTATACTTTCCAAACTGTACTTATATTTTTATTGAGATGTCGTAGGTGAGCAGCCCAGGTTTCTTAAGAGTGGAGACAAAGTCCAAATGTAAAAAAAATGATTTTTGGCTTTTAATTTTTAATTTTGAGAGAGGGGTTTAATAGTAAGTGTAATTTGATTACTGTTTATTTGTGGGGGAAGTGTGTTTTATTTGTAAAAATTTTCATTTGAGGGAAGTTGTGGAGTCATAACTCTATTTTAGAAAGAGGTTTGGGTATGGTTGCTCTATCAATTCTTCTTGCTATTTTCTTCATTTTTGAGAATCCAATTGTTGTGTAATAGTTTTGTTGCTCTTTTGGGTATGGGTTGTAAGAAATTGGTAGTAGAAGAATAATAACAAAATGAAAGGATCAAATGCTTTGCTTGGGTTAATGGGCTGATCCTAACTTGGACAATCAATGTAAGGTTGCATTTTATTGATGACTTTTATTTTTATCTTTATTGTGAATTATGTCAAGAAAATTTGTTATGTGGGTTGCATTCAATATGGAGTCTTCATTTGTGAAATGGGGGTTTTTGGGTGTGAATAAGGAGCTAATCTCACCTGAGGGATGAAAGCCTCCTTCATGTGAGGGTTGAGAAGGGTGCAAAGACTCTCTTGGGGATTATGATAAAATGTGTATACAATGTAGTAATGGGAGAATTGGGTGTTGGATGGAATATGGAGTGGTTGGATGGAGAGGTGTTGTGAATGGGAGGATTGGGTGTTTGTTGGAGTGTGGAGTGGTTGGTTGTGAAGGAGTTGTGAATTGGGAGTGGTGAGGAAGAAGGTTATATGCTAAAGATGGAATTGAATGTGTATGGAGATGTAATATTGCTCCCCAAGAGGGAATGGAATCCCCCTTCTCCCCCTTTGCAAGAATCCCGTGTGTGGGCTCTTTGTGAGTGAGTCAATGTTTGAGATTTTTTTGTTCAATTTATCTGTATTGTGCATCTAGACTTTGTCTCCCACTTGGGGGTGGACTTTACAGTCCAATGGTTGGGAGGAGAGCATGACTAGGTTGTTTTATTATGTGTTTGCAGGTTTATATGGTGACATTTGGAATTGCTAAAGGAAAAGAAATTGATGTAAAAGTTATTAATTGCGTTAATGAAACCTTGTGTATTGTGGATTGAGAAACATCTCTATTGAATCTCTGTAACCTCTAGTTATTAGTGAAATCTGCTCAATGCATTTGTGTGTTATTTTGTGTAATACTACTCTGAATTATGAGACAATGTTGGTCTATAAATTAATGTACTTAGTGTAATATTGTACTAGAAAATAATCAAATGCAGTGGTACTTATTCAAATAGTTATTAATATTTAGTGGAATAAAGTTGTATTTATTATTGGAATGTGAAATTTATAGTTAAATTTTGATGCTTCAATTATAGTACTTTTCTAATGCGCAACCTTCAGTATTCGTTGTTTCTTAATTTAATTCAGGCACTTCTTTGTAACATATTTACTTCACATTACTTGTAGTGAAAAGGTAGTATAAAATGTCATTAATAATATCAAAAATCAACATTAAATATTTGAGTAAAATTTACGGAGGAAAATTATAGAAAAGATTCTAAATCATTATGCTCTTCGACCTAAATAGGCGGTTCTATGGGTTTCACTACAATCTACTTTGTAATCACCTCTGATTGGAAACTTAACTACTTTTGTATACAATAACTTCCATAGCCATTTCTTTAGAGATTAGTCTTTAATCAAATCATGAACTTGGCAAGTCATTCATTTCTAGATTTTAAGTAAAGTAATCTTTAAGGCAATACTTCCATCATTTCTGTTATATTCCATTTTGGGTGATACTAAATGTCAAAAATTCAAATGGAATAAAACCTATAGGGTTGATGCCCTATTTCTCCAAAACAATAGGGGAATATAGAAAAAAAATGTGGAATAGACTTGGAGACACAAAAAATGGGCGTGTAATCTTTTTTTTTTGTATTAACTCAAAAATGACAAATACAAAATAATTTTAAACTGAAACTACAATCTACTGATTACAAACTAAACTTGTAGCAATTTAGAACTGCACCCACAAACTCAAAAAAAAATAGGAGCTTCTCAAAGCTCTCTTTCCTTCTATTCGATATGGAGCTATATGTTGCTCTTGGAAAAACACTGAGCGATTAGGAGCTTTCAGCTGCTTACTCTAAACACACATAAAAAAAAATACAACTGTTGTTGTTCAGGAGCTTCTTTGAATCACATAGAGAACCCACACAAAAAAAATCCTTTTCTCAAATGCTACTACACAGAAAACTTACTGACCACATTCATTCATTCCTTTTTTCTATTTAAAAATTCCCTCTCAAAATTTGAATTCACCTACCAAAATTAATTCTTCTACAGACTGAGCTGCATGTCAGGAGCAAGTTGGGAAAGCGATCCCCAAAAGAAAACTTCTAGATGTGCTAGAAAAAAATGCCCCTGACAAGTAGGTGGCAATGGGAGGAGGCTCAGGGGAAATTAATTTCTCCATCACTCCCCCTTTGTCCTGAGCTGACAAAAATAAATCAATCCTAATCCAAATCAACAATTCCCAAACTATTCCTTAGGAGCTCGAAGTTGTCCCTGCAAAAAGGCTTGGTGAATATGTCTGCTAGCTACTGTTAAGACCTACAAAATTTCATTCTAATTTCACCATTTTCAACCAATTCTCTAATAAAGTGATACCTGATTTCAATGTGCTTGCTTCTTCCATGAAACACAATATTTTTTGTCAAAGTTATTGATGAAACATTGTCACAAAATATTTTTGTTCCATCCTCTTGTTCTTCTCTCCAATCTACTAAGATTCTTCTTAGCCAAATAACTTGATATGTTGTTGCATTTGATGCTATATACTCAGCCTCGACTGTTGATAGGGAAAATATGGGTTGCTTCTTGGAAGCCCATGAGATAGCTCCCAAACCCAAATGAAACACATAGCTTGATGTGCTCTTCCTATCATCCAAACTTCTTGTCCAATCACTGTTTGTGTAACCAACCAGCCCAAAAACATTTGTTGCACCATACAAAATACCATATCCTTTGGTTCCATTTACATACCTCAAGATTCTTTTACCCGCTTGTCAATGTGACTCTTTTGGAGTCTCCATAAATCTGGCAATCAGACTTACACTGTGCATTATATCATGTCTAATTGTTGTTAAATACATCAAACTTCCAACCAAACTTTTATACATGGTCAGATTCACATTGTTGCTGCAATCTTCCTTGCTCAACTTCAAACCTATGGCTATTGGTGTTGGGGCAGGCTTGCTATCTTGCATCCTAAACCTTTTCAAAATCTCTATTGCATACTTTTGTTAAGAGATAAAAATACCATCATGCATTTTTTTTACTTCTATGCCTAGAAAATACCTCAAGAGACCTAAGATTGTCATTTCAAACTCTCTTTTCATGACCTCTTTAAAATCAGCAATAAGGAAATCATCATCCTCGGTGAAAACTAAATCATCAACATACAAGACAACAATTAAAACCTTACCATCAGATGCCTTGATGTAAAGAGTGGGCTCACCATCACTTTTGCTAAAGCCATTGCTCAACAAATATGAGTCAATCCTGTTGTACCATGCCCATGGAGCTTGCTTCAACCCGTAAAGAGCTTTTCTTTAGCCTATATACCTTGTTTTCTTGACCTAGATGTTTAGAACCAGGTGGATACTCCACATATACCTATTGTTTCAATACTCCATTTAAGAAGGTGGACTTCACATCCATTTGAAACACCTTCCACTTGTGCTAGGTTGCAATTTCTATAACTGTCTGCATGGCTTCCATCCTTGCTATAGGAGTAAATATCTCATCATAATCTCTCCCAAACTATTGTTTGTATCCCTTGACAACTAATCTTGCCTTATGCCTCTCTATTCTTCCATTGACATCACTTTTGGTCTCTCCCAAATTGTTGTTTTTATCCCTTGACAACTATTCTTTCCTTATGCCTCTCTATTCTTCCATTGACATCGCTTTTAGTCTTATAGAACCATTTCATTCAAATTACTTGCTTGTTGGGAGGAAAAATAGTTAACTCCCATGTTTTGTTATTCTTTATTGCATCTATCTCCTCATCCATGGCTTCACACCATTTCTTTTCTTTCACAACATCCTCAAAATAAATTGGATCACTATGAGAAAATAATGCAAAATTCACACTCTCATCAACTTCTTCATCATACCTTTCACTTTGGTAGATGTCCCTTAGACTCTTGGTATTTCTTGGCATTAGGGAGGTGAGAGTGGGGTCTAAACTTCCACTACTATTGTTGCTCTACTGAACAGACCATGTCCAGAGCTCTCAGGAGCTCTCGGGAGCCAATCCTCTGGTTGTTTGTGACTGCTTGCTTTTCTGTCTGCTCATGTTAGGATTTGTCAATAGCTATCAGGAGCTCTCTACAACCAATTATCTAGTTGTATGTGACTATCTTCCTGACTATCTACCTGCATTAGGAACTATCAAGAGCTGTTGGGAGTGGTCCAGAGCTGGTCCAGAGCTATCAGGAGCGACTACAAGCTCAACTTGTTACACTTCTTGTTCTTTTTCTTCTTCTTCAAGAGTTGTCAGGAGCAGTTCTGAGCTGTTAGAAACTATCAAGCCATCCCATGCCTCATCCTCTGGGAACTCCACATCTCTGTTGATGACGATTTTCTTGGTGATAAGATTATATAGCATGTAGGCTTTGGACTCTTCACTATAGCCCGTGAAGATGCACTTCTCACCCTTGTCATCCAACTTTTTCCCCTTCTCTTTTGGCACAAGTGCATATGCCACACATCCAAACAGCTTCAAGTTCTCAACCGTCCAGTTGCATTTTGTCCATGCCTCTTGTGGAATCTTGCCAAAAATTCCCTTTGTAGGACTTCTATTTATCAAGTAGACTGTTGTTGCTATAGCTTCACCTTAAAATTCATTTGGGAGTCCCTTGGCTTTGAGCATGCTTCTTTCCATCTCCACGATGGTCCTATTTTTCCTCTCATCCACTCCATTTTACTGTAGAGTATAACTTGTTGTTAGCTCCTTCTTGATGCTATTTTTCTTGCAAAAATTTACAAATTGATTGGAGGTATACTCTCCTCCTCAATTTAACCTTAGGAACTTGATGAAATGTCCACTCTCCTTTTTAGCTTGGGCTTTAAACACTACAAACTTGTCAAAAGCTTCAGATTTATGCAATTAAAAATAAACCCATGTTTTATGGGTATAATCATAAATAAAGGTCATAAAATATTGGCTTCTACCAATAGAAATTACTTGCATAGGGCCACACAAATCAATGTGCACCAACTCCAATGGTGATCTTTCCCTTCTAGAATTGCTCGATTGAAAGGGCTGCCTATGTTGCTTGACTAAAATGCAGGCTTCACATCTACCACTAGGCTCTACTGTGGTTGGTAAACCTCCAACCATACCCTTCTTTGACAAAATATTCAAACCAACATAGCCTAAGTGTCCATACCTAAGATGCCAAAGCTTGGAAGGGTATTGAATGATTGGCTTGAAGGCTTCTTGTTGTTGTACTGATGTACATTTTCCTGCAGCTGTGGATTGAGCTGAGAAACACCTTTCCAGCCTCAATGGAAACATGCTATTCTTTTTCATTGACATTGTTGCAACTATTTTTTTGCTTCCATCATTTTCATAAATGATGCATTCACCCTTCTCCATCAAAACTTTATAACCTTTTTGGATCGGTTGTCCAATACTCATCAGATTGTGCTTTATACCATGGGAAAAATAAGCATCATCAATCTCCTTCTTCTCACTGTGCTTGGTTTAAAAAATAACAGACCCCTTTCCAACAACTTGAACTATTTCATTGTTCCCCATTTTTATTTCAGATTTAACATTCTTATCAATGAAAGAAAATAAACTTTCATTACCACTCATGTGGTTGCTACAACCACTATCTAAAAACTGTACCTCATCACTGCCTTGCTCAACAATGTTGCACATGATGAAGGCCTTTTGTTGATTACCTTCAACCATTTTTTCATCAGCCACATTTGCACTTTGCTTGGACTGATCACACTGCTTTTTCCAGCATTCACTTGCATAATGGCCAAACTTATGGAAACAGTAGCATTAAATATTGCTCTTGTTACCCTTCCGACTCAAGCTGTTGTTCTTCTTGGCTTGTCTAGAGTTGGACTAAGAACTACTTGCTCCCTCTTGGTTGTGTGCTCATCCTAAGCTATCTTCTCCAGCATTTCCACGTCTAGATCTGCCTCTACCACATCCGAAGTTGTTTCTACCTCTCCCCCTGCCTCTTGCATTGGCTTGAGCTTTGAATTCTTGCTCTTGGGAAGAACTTGCAAACCTATGTACGCACTACTCATGGATTTGTAGAGAACCCATTAGTTCATCAATGGACAACATTGAGAGATCCTTTGCCTCTTCAATAGCAATCACAACTGCATCAAAATTAATGGGTAAACTTCTAAGAATTTTCTCCACAATTCTCTAGTCTTCAATGACTTCTCCATTCACCCCCAACTAGTTTATCAAACTTGAATTCTTGTGTGAAATTCTAAGATAGACTCACTGTCCTTCATTTGGAGAGTCTCAAACTCTCTTCGAAGCATCCAGAGCTTCACCAATATGACCTTATCAGTCCCTTTGTAGCTAGTTTGGAGGATTTTCCAAGCTTCCTTTGCATAGTTAGCTACTACTATTATGGGAAAAATGGCCTCCATTAAGGTTGCTTCAATCAGACTCAATGCTTTTGCATCTTTCCTCCTCAACTCCTTCAACTAGGTCTTCTGGTTGTTAATGAGAAGAACATATGTTGTTGGATCAATCACATCATTGAACCCACTAATCACAAACTCCCATAAATAATTTACAACCATTATAGTCTTAATCTTCTTTTCCCAAACATCATAGTTCTGTCCATTAAATGGTGGTGGTTGCTGCTAACTCTTACTTTCATCTCCAACCATGTCTCCAACAAAAAAAACTTCAAACACCCAGGAAAAACAAATTCCCAACTCACTCAAGACTTAGGGCCTTCTGGCTCTGATACTATGTTAGAAATTCAAATGGAATAAAACCTACAAGGATGCTACCTTGTTTCCCCAAAACAACAGGGGAATAGAGGAAAAAAAAATGTGGAATAAACTTGGAGACACAAAAACTGGGCATGCAATCTTCGATTTTGTATTAAATCATAAAATGACAAATACAAAATTATTTTAAATTAAAACTACAATCTACTAATTACAAACTAAACTTGCAGCAATCTAAAGCTGCACCCACAAACTCAAAAACTTTCAGAAGCTTCTCAGAGCTCTCTTTCCTTTTATTCAATCTAGAGCTATCTGCTGCTCCTAGCAAAACACTGAGTGATCAGGAGCTTTTAGCTGCTCACTGTAAACACACACAAAACAAAATATAGATGTTGTTGTTCATGAGCTTCTCTGAATCACATAGAGAACCCACAAAAACATTTCTTTTCTCAGATGCTACTGCATAGAAAACTTACTAACCACATTCATTCATTAATTTTGTCTATTCAAAAATTCCCTCTAAATTTTTTAATTCACCTACCAAAAATTAATTCTTAGACTTAGTTGCATGTCAGGAGCAAGTTGGGAAAGCAATCCCCAAAAGCAAACTTCCAGCTATGCTGGCAACAAATGCCCCCGACAGGTAGGTGGCAACGGGGGGAGGCTCGGGGAAAATTAATTTCTCCAACACTAAATACTTGATGATTCTTCTTCAATATCTTATCCTTCTCTGCATTCAATACATTATCTATTAATTTGTTTCATCTTATGAATTGTTGAGTTCCACATTTAGGATGGGCACTATCACTTATTTTGCAAGCTATCGATGGATTCCTTGTTTTCCGCCACATCACTTAATGTGAAAGAAGATAATCTATTTGAAGTATACTTACTTTTCTTTGCATACATATTACTATGTAAAATAATGCTTAGAGCGCATGCCAATATTATCAATGGTAATGAATACAAATTTTAGGCTATACACAAATGTTTGCACACATAGATATATTTATATATCAATATGTTGTTTTGTTTTTTTAATATTCTCAATCCTTTCATTTGTGAGCCCATCAAGAGTTGGAACATTTCATTATCCTCAAGTGATTAAATACTAATATCAAATTTGATATTATTGGTGTGAAGATACATGTGAACATGAAATAAATGCACGGTGAATGTCTATGTTTTCTGGTTTGATGGAAGGAACTGTTCAGGAAACGTAGATCTAGTTTTTCCCTTATCAGTGTTGCTTATGTTGTCTAATTTTCCCCTTTAATCATGTATATCTTTAACTATAAATAAATATTCCCTGTCCAGCTGCTGCGGACCAGTCTTCATAGTTATTTGTTGTTACAATCATAATTTAAATTAAGAGTAGGTAGTTTAATGTAAATTAACTTTTAATTTATCTAAATGCTTCCTAAATTTTCTTAAATTAGTTGTATTTTACAGATTGATTTGTTACATGGGTATCAAAGCCCAGGTTGCAAAACTATGGGAGCTTTGGGGAAAATGTAGTAATAATGCAACTTTGTTTCTCGTGTGTAATATGCCTTCTCGATGAGGGCCTAGGAATTCCACACCATCTGCCTTTTTCGTGAATGTAACCTTATTGACGAACCACATAATATCTGCATTGCACATTATTTATCTTCTCAATGGCTATGACTAGCCTTTCAATCACATTTGTTTTAAATTGCAATGAAATTAACAAACCAATTTTATGTCTTGTATATATTTGGATGAATGGATCTCAATATCTTTGACCCTAGAATCCTTTAAAATGATTTTTGTGTTTGTTCAGCCTACTGTAATAAAAATGAGGTTTTAAACAATTATTCCATAAATATATTATCACACTTTTAGCCGTGTTGATCAAATTGGTAGTTGCTTTCAAAAAATTTGGTGATTTTTTTTTTGCAGTTAAATTATGTATCAATAGGTTATAACTGAAGCGTAGCTAAGTTTAACAACATTAAACTAAATCTTTTTAACCTTTCCAAATTATCTTTCCCATTTAGAAAGACATTTCCACCCCTCTTGGATTCTTGGCGGTTTTGATTTTTTTTGTTACATGCAGAATGAACACGGTGAAGGAATCTGGACAATAATAAGTTTTTAATTTTTAGAGATGCACCAGACCTCAAAATGTATTCCTGTCATTTTGCAAGTGTTAGACTAGTTTTTAAATTTCTCTTTCAGTGTCTACCCTTTTTGTTAAACATGATTCCTGTGGCTAGTGGCAATGTGCCTATCTTTTTGTTGCTATAGTGGATGCATGGGGTGTTAGTTATGTTAAGAGGAAGAACATTTCTCATAGCACTCCATGGAACTATAGTTTTTTTCTGTATTGACTACTGCAATACCATATGTATCAAAACAAGTGACTGGAGAGTGGCATAGGATGGAAAAATCCATTTTAAAATTCGGGGTAGGTAGATAATTGTCATTTATTTGGGATTGAAATCTGAAGTGTCATGTGAAGGTTGTGAGGAAATGTATATGAAGAAATGGTTCCCAAAAATTTGTGGCTATTTTCTGGAGGATGAGATCTTGTTTATGGCAGTGCCAACCCTTGTCTGACAAAATTCAATATGGCTGACAGAATCCATGTGCAGGAGAAAATGTGGTACTAGGATTTTTAATTTTTTTTATGAAGTTTAACTTGATTTAGACATGAATAAGTCAGCTAGAGGGAGTAAATATTAGAAATTACATAGAAAAGACGAGTGGGAGTGATGAGGCAATGGAGCCACCTTTTTCTCCTTTATGTGAAGGCATAATGAATGTGTAATCCAATGCATTCGTCTTTGAGAAAACTATAAAAATTTCCATGCTTTGGAGTGAAGTACTTTATTATTGGAGCTAACAATAGATAGGTTCTAATATGAGACGGTTCTTAAATCCATTGAAGTGAAAGTCGCCTCCTATGTGACTAGAGTTCAGCCTTTTCAACTTATGTATACCCCTTCCAGACTTTCATTTTTTGCATTCATCTTGGGCTTATGAACACCCATGGATACTCCTTATTCATGTTAAGTTTTAACAGTTAGAAATACCTGGCATCTTGCATTTAATCACTTATAAGCCTATGCAGGAATAGAATTTTGGCATCAACATCCCCTATGTTATCCAAATTTGTAATAACCTAAGTGCTGAAGCTTTTCCAACTAAATGACGGCCACTTTAATATGCTCCCAAAATTCACTAAAAATCCCCATCAGCTCCATAACAAGGTTCTTTAATAGTCAATTCTATGGAAGAATGGAACTATCCTGCTTGAGGTAGCTGGCAAAGATTTGTGAGTCTTCCTTTATCTGAGTTGAGCCATAGTTGTTTTCCCTTGCTCGGTATATGCTCTACTTTAGATCCCATAAAATTATTAAAATGCACTCCAACAGTTGCAAGATACCATACATGTGTTGTACTGATCATGGTGATTTGAACTAATAACTTAGGGCTGTCCATTTACCTTGTCTAACCATCTTACCAATGCCCATGGGAAAATTTAGAACCATTTTAATTCTGACTTAATTCACCCTAGTTTTAGGGCTGGTTGTTTACCTCATCTAACCTTCTTATCAATGCCCTTATTGTGGAAACTACCTATCGTATTCTAGAGGAAATTTTTTGATGTTAATCTTGCTCTTACCATCAAACAGCTTCCAGTATATGAAATTTGTGTTAATTTTAGGAAAGAGTATTTTGAGTTTGTATCTCAATGTATCTTGAGTTCAAGACTCTCTAGATCTTATAGCTCTGAACCTTTTCATTGCATTTCTGGTTTTATGAGGAGAATTGGGGTTATAAACTAATGGCTATCCCTGGTGTCAGCTATCATGGCCTATGGCATTTTTAGGCTGACATGGTGTGGTGAAATTCTCAATATATACATCATTATCTTGCTATATTATTAAGGAAAATTCCTCTTATTTATAATTGGATGGCTAGTGCAATCCCTATTGTTTTCATGATTCTTATTTTAGGTTTATATCATTGTCTTGTTATTTTTGTGAATCCTTTATTTTATTATTGGATAATCTACAATTATGGAATGCACGATCGATTGACAAAATATTGAGTTGTATCAGACATCAACAAAGTTTTTGATATTTAAATGATAAACTCCATATTTTTACCATCTATTTCTTCTCATGATTTGGAGATTGGCTCTCGCGTATTTATTTCATGTTCTTGTTTCTAGATGATTACTAAAGTTAGGGAAATTGGTACCATAGTAAGAGAGGATGAAAAGCTCTTGGCTAGGGTTTTGTGAGCTAGTTTAATTTCTATGGCTGCAGACATGGGAGACCTGGTTGGGTTGGATTTTTTTTCCTTTCAATTGGGAATTTTGGCGACAAATTCGATTCCTTTCCAATCTGTTTTTTATTCTTCATCCACATTTTAATTTGCCAAATATTTTCTTTCTTACTATTTCAATGACTATGCCAAAAGTTGTTGATTCACCATAGACTACAACTGGAAGACATTATATATTTCAAGTAAAATGATTACTTGTTGGGAAATAGATTGAATAGGTTGATCCCTACAGTTATGAAAAAAGATCTTGGATTAATAAGGTTTGACCATGCAGAATAAGAACTGATCATGTCAAACAATGGTTTTCTCACTTTCAGCCATCATAGTATTCATGAACTTGGCTATTGATACAATTTGACCTCTCCTTAGAACCCTTGGCCGCATGCCATGGAGTGCCCAATTCAGATCCTTTTCCATTCCAAATTCTCCCTTCCTTCCATGATCAACATAAGAATCATCATAGTTAGACCTATCCAATGGCCCAGCCTGAGGACCCTCTATAGTTTCATAACAAGAAATATATGTGTGTGTGTGTGTGTTTGTTTTTAGGGAAGAGTTAAGTAGTTTCAACAACAATTAGAATTTGTAGAATCATGCTAATATGCTTCTAAAAGACAAAAGATAAAGAAACTCTTAAATTTGTTCTATTATCTACTTCTTAGTGGTTGTCTTGCAAGGTAATATTGCTTCCAGGCATTATTAGACAAGATTATTTTTCTTCTAACTGTTGTTTGGTAATTTTATGTGCAAGTTGATAAACATGTACATAGGATCAATCTAGACTTGTAGTTCTATGTATATTATGTTTCTAACAAAATAGTGTTGGAATCTAGTAGCAAATTAATAGATGGAAAAATGGACTACCTAATATGCATTCCAGTCGAAACTGCTCATTCTTGCTGCAATATGTAAATTTTAACTAAGACTTCTTATACTGGTGTTGCCCTGTGCTGAATGTGTGAGATGTCCTTGCCTTTTAGTCTCGTTGTTGATATGAATGTTACATAAAATTTATTATTGATTACTATTTTAAATTCCTTGCTTTATCATGATTGTTTTGTATTTTCTAATTTACTTAATGTTTGCATTTGCTGGATCAATGTAGTGAAAGTTGTCTGGTAGTGGTGTGGGGTAAATGCACATGAAGGATAGCGTTGTAGGAATATATATAAAGCCTACTAGCTTGGCAGTCATTGTCATCTATATGACCTCATTTATGAGGGAATTCATCTTCCATAATGTGCCTAATCTATACTTTCTTATTAGTCCCTGCCTATATAGGCAAAGACTAATGTTTTCGTCTCAAACAAAGGACATTATTCATCTGTTGGTTTGCGTGCAAGAGAGGAGATATAAATTTTAACCAAAGTTTGGCTTTCCAAAACTTTGAAATTGAATTTCTCTTGATTTTCTGATTGGTGGGGCATATTTTGCTGGGCATTTTGGCTTTTTCTAATTATCAATTTGAGAGGAAAATTGTGGACGAATCAATAACGAGGTGATAAAATTTAAGCTAATTTTTTCACAAAGGAGCTATATTAGTTTGCGTTGGAATTTATGCTCAAAAATTTACTCCATTTCTAATGTTTAGTGTGGTTGCCAACTACGACAAATGGCATTTTGAAGACAACTCACGTGCCCGCATCTTGGATGCCAAGAGATGAAGACGTGTTGCAGCCTGGTGCAATGTGGGCAGAGACTAATACAGATGATTAATGTCTCCCCTTTCTTCCATATTTTCCATTCATGCATATGACGGAAGTTGCATAGTCACTGAGCCAATGGTAGAAGGTAAGTACCAACCCATGTCTCTTTAGTTTTGTTGTTGAACATTTTTCCCTATATGCAGAATTTCCCTTGTCTACAAAAAATTCATAAACTAGGGTAACCTTTAGAATGGTATCTACAGATTCAGTGGTAGTTCATTCCAATCATTGTATATGCTTCTAGATGTATATGTATTGAGTTGTTTGAGCTAAATGGAAGTTATCGTGCCATTATAGTTTCATCCTATCCACATTTCAATTAGGTTTCTTCCCAGGAATGGAGAGAACTATTATGTTTTTGGCAATGTAGTGCATAGCTACTTCTATCCATGAATGTAATTCTCTGGTTTCTAGATGTTTGGTGGATTGTGCAATCTTTAGGTATGCCACTTAGGAGGCATTGGAACTACTTTGAACAAATTATTTTCAAGTTTCAACTAAATTGGAGATTTCGTATGATTTTGCTAAACACTTGAAACTATATATCCTTCTAGAATACCATTTCAGTTGCATGAACACATATGCTTCTACATATCTCTGTATTTGGTAGTTGAGTTGAATGGCAGTTGTAGTGCTACTATATATTTTGTGTTTTGGCATTATATCAGTATTGCAGAGCCTTAGACTGCTCCAACTTGGTTTGTTTGGACTTCAATCGTGGTTTGTTTGGGCAGACATAAGCTGGCATTACTTTAGGAAAGTCTTAATTGTGTATCAACATTTTCTTTTTCTTACTTTCCCAATTGATCGTACTAGGACATTTTTGGATATCACACATGATTGCTTTTGGTGCTAGTATACATGTTTTTATATCTACTAGAAGATAAAGAACAAAGCATCTAATTTTTTGGGATTACTTTTGGAAGCATTTTAACATTGGTTTTCTTCTAGTACAGGGACTTGAACTTATTCCATCAGAGAATTTTACATCATTTTTAGTTATGCAAGCCGCAGGGTCAGTCATGACCAACAAATACAGTGAAGGCTATCCTAGTGCAAGATACTATGGTGGAAACTAGTAAAGCCACAAATATCTCTCTAACGATCTCCATTTTCTTGCATCTTATCTCATGGGTATGGATGAACACATAAGATGCAAAATTCCTTTTATCTCATGGGTATGGATGAAAACATAAGATGCAAAATTCCTTTTGTTCATCTATATTATCTATCTTGGATATGTAACTTTATTTAAAACATTTTCCTATCTAATTTGCTTTCTTATTCCATTTTTCCAATCATAATTGCTTTAGGGGTTTTAGCGTTTTCAATGAACACTAATTCTTTTAACTATTGTGCAATAGAATTAGGTTTATTGATATGGAAAAATCTTTAAGTCAGAAAAGAGCTTTGGAAGCATTTCGTGTGGATCCACTAAAGTGGTGAGGTTTGTAATGAAGTCCTCATTTTTTTGTTTTCTTTTATGCCTAGTATATATATATGCCACACTTAACTTGTTAAATTACAAACTTCCTTAGCACAGCCTTTTTGTAATTGGAAGTTTTCTTAGACAAACAACTTATCAGTTGTAAATTCTCTAAATGACTTCATAACTGCAATACCACAATGAGACAATTAAAAAAGAGTATTTGCTATTCAGGTTCTGTAACTTAAAATCATAGCTCTCCATCTTTATTCTTCTCCACTATTTTCCTTTTTGATGGAAATGTTGAGACTTGAGACACATCTCTACATTTATAGGATATAATTTCATCTCATTTGTTAAAGTTTCTTTTTGAAATTAGATGTAGTGCTTTGCGACTAGAGCATATTTACAGATAAGGTTTGTTTATAATCCATCATTCTGCGAGTGAGTAGCTATAAGTCACAAATGTCTAGTCAGCTCAAGGTTATGCTCTTAGTCAAACTATTTTGGTTGAGCATTATTTGTTGAGGTCTATGCTTAGTTGATATGCATTTTTAGATAGATCTACGGCCAGAGGTACAATTGATGCTTTGTTATTGGAAGAAAATGTATGTTAGGGGTAAAGCTGTATTGTAAATGTATAGCTTGCAATTTAATAAATTCCTTGGTAAATGCACCACACAACTTATTTTATTAGACAGTTGTGCTAAGTTCTTATGTGTGCTTTGTGCAGATGTGTTCAGCAAATAAACAAGACAAACAGATTTGTGCAGATGTGTTTAGAAAATCAACAAGAAAAACAGAGGTGGCCTAAGTCTCGGCGAATTGAGCAAGACAGAGGTTATATAATATTTCTCGTTTTAGAATTGTAATGCATTTTTATCTTATATTACACCTGAACACTTTGGTGCAGAAATTTATTATATACAAGAAACTTTTAAATGAAAATTCTTTCGTATAGTGTTTTGTATTCCTTTTTTGGAACTTTCAAGACTAATTATATGACAGTAGACAATCCCACTGCAATTGGTGAGGATTATTTATAATTTTAACATATCAAAACTTCATAATATGATTCTAGTTTGTTCATTAATTCACTTTTGCATATAATTTATAAATGGCCAAATGCTTTTATTCTAGTCCTTTTATTGTAAAAGGGATAATAGAAGGGTTCTTTCTAGGGTAACTATTTATATATTTTCTTCTCTCTGTTTGATGATCTGAACTTGAGAAATGTCCAGTATATTTTCCATTGGTAGTCTGTAACTGTTTTCAGATCACATCAATGTATAACGTAGAATATGAAACTTTAAACTTCAAGGCTTATGGTTGCATTAAAAACCATCTGGTAGGCCTATCTTCTAAGGATCATCAATGCAACTTTGAACGTGGAGCACTTATTTACAATAGCAAGTCATAAGATGACAGTGGTGGAAGTTGATGGAGAATATACCAAACCTTTCTCTACAGATTATTTGGTGATCACTCCAGGCCAGACCTTCAATGTTTTGATAACTGCAGCCCAGCCAATGGACAGATACCCCATGACACTGGGCCCTTACATCTCTACAAAAAAAATTCCCTTTTAGAAAGTAAATGTAGTTGCTTATTTTAGTTACATAGGTTTCCATCCTCAACAAAAATCATTTATAGTAGCTAACCTCCTAGTCTTTAATGACAACCAGAAGACCCTATCTTTCATGAATGGACTCAAAAGCTTGGCAGATGAGAAAAATCCCATCAAAGTACTAGTGACTATAAATAGACATCTCTTCTTCATAGTTGGGCTTAATGTTTTAAAATTCTGGTCTAAGCCTAACAACAAAAATATAATAACTTGATAGGTTGTTTGATAAATCAAATAAACAAAATGAGTTGTCTGATAAAGTGAATAGAAAATCACTAATTTGTTCTATCATATTTATGTAAAAGATAAAAAAAAAGCAATGCCTTCTCTCCCGTATTCAGATTGGAATTATTCTACTACTGAAATGAAATGAGTGCAAACAATTTGGGGCTCTGAAAATTATGACAGAATCTTAAACACTAGTTCATGGATTTTCATTTGTATACATCTTTTTTGTGGGTGTGCATATGTAAATTTATTGAAATGGCAGGCACCTAGTTACTTTCAAACATGCATCTTTCACCCAATTACTTTCAAACTTGCATCTTTTGGAAGGAAGTTGGTCCTAAAAAGGATGGAAATTCCTAAATCAGCCCATTGGAGTATATTGCAAGCTTATTAAAACAACATCAATGGATACTACACCACTGATTTCCCTATCAAGCCATTTCAAAAACTCAACTTTGTAAATGGTGCACCAAACAATCTGGGAGTGGATACACAATCCACTTTTGGAATTAAGGTAGTTGTTCTTGAGTATGGATCAAATGCACAATTGATTCTACAGAATACAATACAGGAATTGCTAGAACAGAGAACCATCCAGTTCACCTACATGGTTTCAGCTTTTACTTAGTAGGTTATGGATTTGGCAACTATAATGCAAATAAAATAGTGTTCAATCTAGTACATCAATCTAGTATATCCTCCATACATAAACACTATAGGTGTCCCTGTAGGAGGGTGGAAAACTATCAAATTTATAGTAGACAACCATGCTAATTCATTATCTTCTTTTTCTAAGATATAAGATTAAATTGAAAAGGGCCTTTTCCATATTACAATTAATTTTCCAACATTTGAATTTTATCCTTTTAGTATAGCATTAGCATTCATAAATTTTATCCTTGTAGGAACTCTTAAGTGCAACTATGGTTACTACTACCTTTCAATATCTTTTTGGGTAGGAACTCTTAAGTGCAACTGTAGTTGCTACTACTTATATTTTATATTTCTTTAGGCAAGGACTGATTCCGTTACTGAAATAGAGCAAGTCAACACAAGACCACCTTTCGGAGAAGGTGGGATCTTCTTACACGCTTTGTTGTTGGAAGGACCACCCTCTACCTTCTATTTCATCGAGAGATGTGAACTCCCCATAGATGAGATAAGAGGTGTAGAATATCTATGAGTTTTGGGAAAGGAGGGACATATGGAAGGAAAATCAACAAGGATGGCTCCACCGAATGAGCGATGAATACTTGCACCTTTTTGGGGTCAGGAGCATTTGTACTCACAACGGAAGCTGGAAGCAATATGAAGCTAGATTTAATGGAAGCAGAGGGGAAGAGAGATGAGGACATGGAAGGAGGCCCTAAAGTAGGGGTAGACGTCTCCTCTTCCTTCTTTTGCAAAGTGGCCTACTCAGTTGTGAGGACCTTTTGCCGCCACTTGCGTTCACACTCAAGGAAGTTTCTACGACTCTTTGAGCTAGAGACCTAAGGTTGCGAAGGAACAAAAGGCTTCTGCTCAACCATGGGAGTGTCATCCATAGTTGTTTCCAATGGAGGGATAGGCTCTTGAATGGGATCAGGGGGAATAGGTTGAGAAGCACAGGGGGAGTCGGCTCTAACGCCTTGGCACTCAGCCTCTTCTCGTTTACTACCTTGGGAGAAGAAGTGGTAGGGGGCCACGTAGGCCGAGACATAGAAGCTTCACCATGGGGACCTTTCTTCCTACTATACCAAATGGGCCTAGGCTCTGTGGGCAGAACGGGAAGCTCAAATGCAGGACGCCTAGGCTTTCACCAAGTGGGCACCACAGGATTCTCTTGTAGACATGGAACATAATCTGATGGCCCCACAACAAGGCAAGGAGCATCAGACTAAACATCGGAAGAGGAAGGAGGATCTCGGGACCGCTTCTCTTCTTCCGTTCTACGTGCCTTGGCGGCATCACTGTCAGCTTTTAAGCAAGCCCTATGTGAAACAACATAAGGCGATGGAGGGTATCTCATTCTTGGTGTTAAGTGGCCTCTCTTGTAATTTTGATAAGTTCGATACAAGAGGTCCTTCCTAGGTGAAAGAGGACCAATGGGTGCAGGCCAAGAGTAGTCCAAGGAGTAACTACCACAAGAAACCGACGGTTTATAATCAATGTCATGACTTACATGCACAAAACCCTCATGGATAAATTTTAAACATCTATGCACAATGAGAGAACTGCATTCATAGCTACTAGGGGTATGTGTAGGATCATGATGGGCCAAAAAGTGGCGATATGATGGGTATGTGGCTGATGACTTTTTTTTACCCAAAATTGATGAAATGAAAAGGGTTTTTAAAGGATATTCTCATCTTTCCACCAATATAAATTATGTTTTACTTTGAATTTAATAAATTATTCTCATTCATTTTCTATTTGAATTACGACTAAAGTCCTGATTGAGAGGTTGATTGAAAAACATCTATAACTTTGAAACAGTATCACATTTTCAGAATCTGAAACATGTGTCACATTCTATGCTTTGCATACTACAGGATTAAAAAAAAAAAATTGAATTTCTTGAAGTTTTGACCAAGTTAAGGTGGTTAGACATATGAGTTTTTTATATTTTTTAAAATTTGTAATAAAAAATTCATAATTAAAGTTTACTTTCAATTTAATAAATAATTATTATTCATTTTCTATTTGAATTACAACTAAAGTCTTGACTGATAGGTTGATTGAAAAACATCTATAACTTTCAAATGGTATCACATTTTTAGAATCTGAAACATGTGTTACATTCTATGCTTCGCATACTATAGGCTTTAAAAAAATATATATGAAGTTTTGACCAAGTTAAGGTGGTCAGACATACGTGTTTTTATTTTTTTTAAAAGTTGTAATAAAAAATTCATAATTAATTATTTACTTAGAAAAAATTACAAAAAAATATGCATCACATCGGGATATGAGTCCTTTACTTATATCTAAAATCTTATAAGAAAATATTATCATTTTATTATGGTTAGGTTGGTTAGGAAGACACCTATTTCTTATTTTTTCCCTAAAATTTAAGTGCTACTGCATTAAAATTTTAAATTTTCACCAAATAGATTTAAAAAACCTAGTAGTTTAGAAACTACATTCAATTTTCTATAGATTCTATTCTTACATATTTTTGAAATAATATAGATAACTTATTCAAATTTTTTCATTAAGTTGTCTAACTCTGATTTTTCTAAATTTTCATCGCCATTTAACGGCCTATTTTTTCCATGATGATCCTGCACATACCCACTAACCAGAGGATACCCAACTTCACTCTAAAAATTTCAGATCCAGGGATTATATCAAACAAAAGGTTCATGAATTTAGGTCCAACCAAAACTAACAAGACAATACTACCCAAAGGAGGTACAGAAAGTTCCCCCATGTGTGTGGTTGGTACTCACAAGTACATCATATCCATCTTTATGCAGAAACTTGATTAGCATGATCTCCTCAGTTATGATGTTTACTTGAGATATCGGATCAATGAGAACACCTGCTACAATGTTTCTGTTGATTCACGTGGGGATGTAGAGAGGAGATGGTTCTCTATTAAAGCCTATCGACAGATCTTGTGAGGTGAAGGTTATACCAGTACAATTTCTCACAAGTTGCACAGAAGGGATAGGTTGATGCAAGAAAGAGGCCATCACATGCAGTAAACGACACTCTCATAACACCCCCCAAATGTTGCAAGATAGGACAATGACCCAATTAAGATTTTATTGTGCAACACTTTCAGAACCTTCCAACTACGCCTACTAGGGGTCGTAGGTTGGGTTGTAAGGCGAAGGCCTCACAAAACTCACACCTACAACACTCCTAGAATACGAGGAAAGTAACTTTTATGATCGCAAAACGGAACCAAAATGGTTCTTGTCAAGTTCACCAAAAATGTAAGAGGGGGACCAACAATGTCAAAGCCCTAGGTCACGAAGAGCCAAGAGAAGAACGCTTCCCTAACTTACCTCACTCTAAAGGGGTGTTTGGAATGTGCGACAAGAATGATGAGGACTATAATGTCCGTCGACCACTCTGCAAACTAGAAATTAGGATTGGGGCTAGGTGAGCCAGTTTTCAGATTCAATACTATACCTCAGGTAGCTCTCCGCCCAAGCATGAAAGCGTGGTTCTAGGATGACAGCGCAGTGCACTGGCGTCTATTAAGTGCGCTAGCATTTGTATGACCATAGGACCAAAAATACCATATGAACCATCAGAAAACAAGCTGACGACCTAGCTAGTGACTTCTAAAGGAGAAAAATAGAATTATGAAGTATGAGAGATATAAATGGATGTGATAAAATAGATAGATAAGAGCTAAAGTGACAGATAATCTCACCAAGTCGCTAATTCGCCAGCTGGCTCCAAAAGGACAACCACCTACACACAAGAAAGAGGGGAAATTTGTTGGGGCTTTATAGGGGTCTGCCTCAGTTAGACCCCCATTTTGGTGTTTCCACCTCCACGGATAGCCAAATAGCAACGATAGAGAAATGCATGATAAAGAAGTAAAGAAGGAAGGAATGCAGATAACACTACAAAATAGTAAAGTGCTACTCTACCAAATCGCAAAGGAGAGGAGTAAAACGTTACCACCTCCACCAAAAGCTCACTAGACAATGGAGGAGAAAAGAGGAATTGAATGATCACCACAGTCTCGACTGCGATGAAGGGAGGTTTTGCAAAACCTCAAGCCAACACTTCAATGGCTTGCTTCACACTTGCTTTACGGAGTTGACAAAGTGTTGTTGCTGCTGTAATAGAGTGCTAAAGTGCTATTAAGAGTGGAGAATTCCAAGAGAATGAAGTTGAATGCTTAGGGGATGCAAAAAAAGATGGATTGAATGAAGAATGGATGAATTTGAATAAGAGGGAAGAATCTACCATTTTCAGGGTCGGTTGGTCAAAGAGGGACATTACAGATTGTCCCCAGTAGGAAGTGTAACACCTCTTCCAACTTCAGATGCAAGAATAAGTTAGGAACGTCTGTGTGTCGTGCGGGCGTCCCTAACAAATATTGTTCTTCTGGCACAACAAACAAATGCCAAGTGGAAGGAAGTCAACCAACTAACGTGGAATTTCAACTTCAGATTTGGTTTTCTAAGGTGAGGATGTGCAAAAGGGAACTTTGTGTAAGGGGTGGAAATTCGCTCCCATATAGATTATAGAAGCTATTATATACGAAAGTGGTTAAGTTTCCAATAAGATGCGATTATAAAGTAGATTGTAGCAAAACCCATAGAACCGACTATTTAGGTAGAAGAGCATTATGATTTAGAATCATTTCTATAATTTTCCTCAATAAATTTTATTCAAAGATTTGATGTTAATTTTTGATATTATTAATGACATTTTATACTACCTTTCACTATAGGTAATGTGAAGTAAATACGTTACAAAGAAGTGCATGGGTTAAAGTAACAAACAACAACAAATACTAAAGGTTGTGCATTAGCAAAGTATTATAATTGAAGCATCAAAATTTAACTATAAATTTTGCATTCCAATAATAAATACAACTTTATTCCACAAAATATTAATAACTATTTTGAATAAGTATAGCTACATCAGATGATTTTCTAGTACAATATTACACTAAGTACATTAATTTACAAACCAACATTGTCTCATAATTCAAAGTAGTATTTCACAAAATAACACGCAAAATGCATTTAGTAGATTTCACTAATAACTGGAGGTTACAAAGATTCAACAGGGACATTTCTTAATCCATAATACACAAGGTTTCATAAACACAATTAATAAATTTTACATCAATTGTTTTTTGTTTCAACAATCCAAAATGACACCATATAAACCTACAAACAAAGAATAGAGCAGCCCAATCCTACTCTCCTCCCAACCATAGGACTGGAAAGTCCACCCTTGAGTGGGAGACAAATTCCAGATGCACAATATAGATAAACTGAACATAAAATCTCAAACATTGAACACACGAGATTCTTGCAAAGGGGGAGATGGGGGATTCCCTTCCCTCTTGGGGAACAATATTACATCTCCATACACATTCAATTCCATCTTCAAGATATAACCTTCTTCCTCACTACTCCCAATTCACAACCAACCACTCCACCCTCCATCCAACAACCAATCCTCCCATGTCCATATTCCATCCAACAATCAATTCTCCCATTACTACATTTTGTTCAAATTTTATCACAATCCCCAAGATAAGCTTCACACCCTTCTCAACCCCCACACGAAGGAGGCTCTCAACCCTCAAGAAAGATCAACTCCTTATTCTCACCAAAAAACTCCCATTTCACAAATAAAGAATCCATATTGAACCCAACCCACACATATTTTCTTGACATAATTCACAATAAAGATAAAATTCAAAGTCATCAATAAAATGCAACCTTAGATTGGTTGTCCAAGTTAGGATCAGCCCATTAACCAAAGCAAAGCATCGAATCCCTTCATTCTATTATTATTCTTCTACTACCAATTTCTCAGAGCCCATACCCAAAAGAGCAACAAAACTTTTACACAACAATTGGATTCCCAAAAATGAGGAAAATAGCAAGAAGAGTTCACATAGCAACCAAACCCAAACCTCTCTTTAAAATAGAGTTTCAACTCTACATTTTCCCTCAAATGAAAAGTTTTCACAAATAAAACACATTTCCCCCACAAATAAACAGAAATCAAATTACACTTAATAGTAAACCCCTCTCTCAAAATTAAAATCCAACAATTATTATTTTTTACATTTGGACTTTGTCTCCACTCTTAAGAAACCTGGGCTGCCCACTTGCGACATCTCAATAAAAATATCAGTAAACTTTTGAAATTATAATCAAAACATTAAATAGAAACATTCAAGTTTTCTAGTATCAAATAGTTATAAGATCTACATAATAATTAAAGACATTTATTCTTGCAGAAATTAAACATAACCGAAACACTTTATAATCAGTCTAATTTATTAAATGAATATATCATATCATCTATAAGCAAATAAATATATGAACACGTAGGTTTAATATTTATGTTTATAATCCATAATGATATATCCATGTACCCAAATCTCCAAATAATCCAAGCCCAACACACCACACTACATAAACATGAAATCAACCAAAATCTCTAGAGTGATGTTTGCTATGCCTTATATTGTCCCCCTCTAGTCTCAGGCTTCCTCCTGGAAGCTATCAAAAAGAAACGAAAATAAAGATTACTTAACCCTTGTATAAGAATATCTCTTCATTTGAAAACATTTTAATACATGCAATTGAACATGTCATACATTAACTACATTTAAGTGGATGCTTAAAGAATATATTATTTATTTACCTATCTCATAAACCATAATATTCTCTCTTATGAAGAAATTTACAAGAAATTTGATTCTCCGTTACATGTTCATCATGTTCTAGTACAAGCTCTTAGTCCTTTCCTTTATTCAAAAACGATCAATGGTTATAAACAACACTCTTTACTTTTCCTACATTTACACTAATACAATCATGTTATACTATCCATACCCCATAAAATCCTACTTTATCTTTTCAACAACGGTGAGTGCTTGTGTACCACCTAAGATTGGAAGTAGGAAATTGCTATGTCAATTATAGAGGAAGAATTCATTCAGCCCAGAAAAAGGAATATAGAAACCTTGACCCATAAGGGTTAGAATAAAATGAAAAAAAAACTCAGGGGATGTTCCTTGCAAAAGAAGCTAGAAATATAAACATCTTCCCTTCTAAAACAAATCACTAAATGTAGAATTGCCAACTGAAATTACAAATCACTAAATGTAGAATTGCCAACTGAAATTGTTGGGGGCTTGTGTTGATTTAGGGATTATTTCTAATATATTTGAATGACTAACAAAATTAGTATCAACTAGCTACTAAATATGTAAAGATTAATAATTATATAAGTAATCATTAAAGATACTTATGTATCCCAAAGGATTTTAGACATTCAACAAAGAATAATGGTTTAGAGATTTTGTAGACGAATTCTCTGACAGACATCTATACAAAACAAGAGTAATCATTAAAGATACTTATGTATCCCAAAGGATTTTAGACATTCAACAAAGAATAATGGTTTAGAGATTTTGTAGACGAATTCTCTGACAGACATCTATACAAAACAAGAGTTGCACTGCAGCTGGAGTCCCCGCCTAAAGAAATATAAAATATAAGTAGTAGTAACTATAGTTGTGCTTAAGAGTTCCTACCCAAAAAAATATTGAAAGGTAGTAGTAACTATAGTTGCACTTAAGAGTTCCTACAAGGATAAAATTTATGAATGCTGATGCTATACTAAAAGGATAAACTTCAAATGTTGGAAAATTAATTGTAATATGGAAAAAGCCCTTTTCAGTTTAATCTTATGTCTTCGAAAAAGAAGATAATGACTTAGCAGGGTTGTCTACTATAAATTTGATAGCTGCCCACCCTCCTACAGAGACACCTATAGTGTTTATGTATGGAGGATATACTAGATTGATATACTAGATTGAAGACTATTTTATTTGCATTGTAGTTGCCAAATCCATAACCTACTAAGTAAAAGCTGAAACCATGTAGGTGAATTTGATGGTTCTCTGTTCCAACAGTTCTTGTATTATATTTTGTAGAATCAATTGCGCATTTGATCCATACTCAAGAAAAACTACCTTAATTCCAAAAGTGGATTGTGTATCCACTCCCAGATTGTTTGGTGCACCATTTACAAAGTCAAGTTTTTGAAATGTCTTGATAGGGAAATCAGTGGTGTAGTATCCACTGATGTTGTTGTAATAAGCTTGCAATATACTCCAATGGGTTGACTTAGGAATTTCCATCCTTTTTAGGACCAACTTCCTTCCAAAAGATGCAAGTTCGAAAGTACTGGGTGAAAGATGCATGTTTGAAAGTAACTGGGTGCCTGTCATTTCAATAAATTTACATATGCATACCCACAAAAAAGACATACAAATGAAAATCCATGAACTAGTGTTTAAGATTCTGTCGTAATTTTTACAGCCCCAAATTGTTTGTACTCATTTCAGTAGTAGAATAATTCCAATCTGAATATGGGAGAGAGAGCATTGAATTTTTTTGATCTTTTAAATAAATATGATAGAAAAAATTAGTGATTTTCTATTCACTTTATTAGACAACTCATTTTCTTCATTTGATTTATCAAACCCATTAAGTTATTATATTTATGTTGTTAGGCTTAGACCATAATTTTAAAACATTAAGCCCAACTGTGAAGAAGAGATGTCTATTTATAGTCACCAGTACTATGATGGGATTTTGTTCATTTGCCAAGCTTTTGAGTCCATTCATGAAAGACAGGGTCTTCTGGTTGTCATTAAAGACTAGGATGTTAGCTACTATAAATGATTTTTGTTGAGGATGGAAACCTCTATAACTAAAATAAGCAACTGCATTTACTTTTTGAAAAGGAATGTTTTTTGCAGACATGTAAGGGCCCATTGTCGTGGAGTATATGTCCATTGGCTAGGCTGCAGTTATCAAAACATTGAAGGTTTGGCCTGGAGTGATCACCAAATAATCTATAGAGAAAGGTTTGGTATATTCTCCATCAGCTTCCACCACTGTCATCTTATGACTTACTATTGCAAATAAGTGCTCCATGTTCAAAGCTGCATTGATGATCCTCATAAGATAGGCCTGGTAGATGGTTTTTAATGCAACCATAAGCCTTGAAGTTTAAATTTTCATATTCTATGTTATACATTGATGTGATCTGAAAACAGTTACAGACTACCAATGGCAAATATACTAGACATTTCTCAAGTTCAGATCATCAAACCGAGAGAAGAAAATATATAAGTAGTTACCCTAGACAGAACCCTTCTATTATCCCTTTTACAATAAAAAGACTAGAATAAAAGCATTTGGCCATTTATAAATTATATGCAAAAGTGAATCAATGAACAAACTAGAATCATATTATGAAGTTTTGATATGTTAAAATTATAAATAATCCTGACCAATTGCAGCAGGATTGTCTATTGTCACATAATTAGTCTTGAAAGTGCCAAAAAAGGAATACAAAACACTATACAAAAGAATTTTCATTTAAAAGTTTATTGTATATTATAAAATCCTGCACCAAAGTGTTCAGGTGTAATATAAGATAAAAATGCATTACAATTCTAAAACGAGAAATATTATATAGCCCGTCTCTTCCTCAATTCATCGGGACTTAGGCCACATCTGTTTGTCTTGTTGATTTGCTAAACACATCTACACAAATATATTTGTCTTATTGATTTGTTGAACACATCTGCACAAAGCACACATAAGAACTGAGCACAACTGTCTAATCAAATGAGTTGTGTGGTGCATTTAACAAGGAATTTATTAAATTGCAAGCTATACATTTACAATACAGCTTTACCCCCAACATACATTTTCTTCCAATAACAAAGCATCAATTGTACCTCTCGTCGTAGATCTATCTAAAAATGCATATCAACTAAGCATAGACCTCAACCAAAATAGTTTGACTAAGAGCATAACCTTGAGCTGACTAGACACTCATGACTTAGAGCTACTCACTCGCATAATGATGGATTGTAAACAAACCTTATCTGTAAATATGCTCTAGTCGTAGAGCACTACATCTAATTTCAAAAAGAAACTTTAATAGATGAGATGAAATTATATCCTATAAATGCAGAGATGTGTCTCAAGTCTCAACATTTCCATAAAAAGGAAAACATTGGAGAAGAATAAAGATGGAGAGTTTTGATTTTAAGTTAGAGAACCTGAATAGCAAATACTCTTTTCTAATTGTCTCATCGTGGTATTGCAGTTATGAAGTCATTTAGAGAATTTACAACTGATAAGTTGTTTGTCTAAGAAAACTTCCAGTTACAAAAAGGTTGTGCTAAGGAAGTTTGTAATTTAACAAATCAAGTGTGGCATATATATATATACTAGGCATAATAGAAAACGAAAAATGAGGACTTCATTACAAACCTCACCACTTTAGTGGATCCACACGAAATGCTTCCAAAGCTCTTTTCTGACATAAAGATTTTGTCATATCAATAAACCTAATTTTATTGCACAATAGTTAAAAGAATTAGTGTTCACTAAAAATGCTAAAACCCCTAAAGCAATTATGACTGGAAAAATGGAATTTAAGAAAGCAGATTAGATAGGAAAATGTTTTAAATAAAGTTACATATCCAAGATAGATAATATAGATGAACAAAAGGAATTTTGCATCTTATGTTTTCATCCATACCCATGAGATAAATGGAATTTTGCATCTTATGTTTTCATCCATAGCCATGAGACAAGATGCAAGAAAATGGAGATCATCAGAGAGAGATTTGTGGCTTTACTAGTTTCCACCATAGTATCTTGCACTAGGATAGCCTTCACTGTATTTGTTGGTCATGACTGACCCTACAACTTGCATAACTGAAATTGATGTAAGATTATCTGATGGAATAAGTTCAAGTCCCTATACAAGAAGAAAACCAATGTTAAAATACTTCCAAAAGTAATCCCAAAAAATTAGGTGCTTTGTTCTTTATCTTCTGGTAGATATAAAAACATGTATACTAGCACCGAAAGCAATCGTGTGTGATATCCAAAAAATTCCTAGTACGATCAATTGGAAAAGTAAGAAAAAGAAAATGTTGATACACAATTAAGACTTTCCTAAAGTAATGTCAGCTTATGTCTGCCCAAACAAACCACGATTGAAGTCCAAACAAACCAAGTTGGAGCAGTCTAAGGCTTTGCAATACTGATATAATGCCAAAACACAAAATATAAAGTAGCACTACAACTTCCATTCAACTCAACCACCAAATACAGAGATATCTAGAAGCATATGTGTTCATGCAATTGAAATGGTATTCTAGAAGGATATATAGTTTCAAGTGTTTAGCAAAATCATACGAAATCTCCAATTTAGTTGAAACTTGAAAACAATTTGTTCAAAGTAGTTCCAATGCCTCCTAAGTGGCATACCTAAAGATCGCACAATCCACCAAACATTTAGACACCAGAGAATTACATTCATGGATAGAAGTAGCTATGCACTACATTACCAAAAACATAACAGTTCTCTCCATTCCTGGGAAGAAACCTAATTGAAATGTGGACAGGACGAAACTATAATGGCACGACAACTGCCATTTAACTCAAACAACTCAATACAAAGACATCTAGAAGCATATGTACATTGATTGGAATGAACTACCACTAAATCTGTAGATACCATTCTTTTTTAAAAAAGGGGTAAAAATTTTATTCAATCAAAATCATAGTACAAAGCAAAGGCCAAAGGCCCACCAGAACAGACCACCACCAAACCAACCAGCAACAACACTACCTATTCATGTCCTCCACTAATAACCTCTCAAGGGTCTCAAGATAATTAGGAGAAAGCTCATCCTTTCCACTGATATCCCAGCCATCCACATTCTCAGAGGCCCACTTCCCCAGACAATCGGCAACTTTGTTCCACTCTCTAGGGATATGACAAAAGGAGACAGAATCCAAGGAGCTGCCAAGACTCAAAATCTGTCTGCCCACAGAAGCCAATTGCCAACTAACATCATCCCACCTTTGATTGTTCAGCAAATCCACAACAATCTGAGAATCCGACTCACAGATGATCCTCCTCCATCCTAAAGAGCATCCACGCTCAATAGCAATCTTAATAGGCAGGGCCTCCATCAGATTATTAGACTGATGCCCTTTGTAACTAGAGAAGACAAAAACCACACCACCATCATTACCTCTACCAATACCCCCCACACCAGCATGACCAGGGTTCCCACGAGAAGAACCATCAGTATTAATCTTTAGGACCCCCACCGGGGGAGGCATCCACTTCCCATCACGACAAACTCGTTGCCGAACCTGACGGGGCCTTCTGCCAGCAAAACAACCCCGGTTACTATCCCCCAAGCTCAAATTCCGCACAATATCAAGATCACCAGGATCAAGATTTTCAGACCTGTCACACTTAGCCGAAATAGACTCCTGAAGCCTGCTAATTATCTTTTGCCACAATTGAAGAATTCCCAGATTGGAGCCACAAAAAACTCTACGGTTCCTCTCCAACCAAAGGTTCCAAAGAATGAAAATAGGCCCAATAGACCAAGCCACCTGAAGGAAAGGAGTCTTTGTTGGTGGTCTGCCCAAACTTTCCCAGAAGTCAATCAAGGATGTAGCATGAATACACCCATGATGCCAAGCCTCCCACCATCTGTGCCATAACTCCCTAGAGTAAGGGCAAAGAAAAAACAAGTGGGAGGTACACTCCTCACTATGAGAACAAAGAAGGCAAATAGAGGGTCCCTGAAAGCCACGTTTGCGAATATTCTCCCAAGTGAGGCACTTCCCCTGGGCAACCAACCATAAGAAAAAATTGCATTTGGGCCAAGAGAAGTTGTCCCAGACCTTCTTCCACCAGTGCACTTCAGCAGGACCATATAAGTTCCTGTCCAACATAGCATAGCCTTGGGCAACAGTAAATTTACCTTTTGGACTAGGGTTCCAAGCCAGAACATCCCTCCCATTAAGGGAGCTGCAAAGCCGAGCCTCCAAAACTCTAGAAAGAACAACACGATCTTCATCCGATCCACCCATGGGCCACTCCTGTGGGTCCTTCCAGCAAGCCACCACCGCCTGCCCAATACGCTTAACAGTTTTAAATGCTCCACCTTAATCCAACCGGCTCAGAAAAAATATGGAAAAGAGGCAGAAGCTGAGGAAAATTAGAGAGAATGGGAGGGTGGCCATCCCAAGAGTCCTGCCAAAATAAAACATCAGAGCCTCTATTACAGATCCAAAAGAGGCCTTCCTTAATCAGCTGGGCCCCCTTCTTAAGGGTGTCCCAAATACAAGAACCTTTACCCAACAAAGGAAGACGCGGCACATCGAGGCAATCAGCACTAGGAAAATACTTGTGGGCCAGAATCTTAGCCCAATCCTGATCAAGATTGTTACACCACCTCCAGTACAGCTTGGCCGCCAAGGCAGTGACAACCAGAGCCATAGACCTAAGACCAAGGCCCCCAACATGCTTTGGCCTGCAAACAGACTCCCACTTGACCAAGCTCCACTTTGAGGAGAGAAGGTTGCCAGACCATAGAAATTGTCGAGACAAAGCATCAAATTCCCGCACAAAAGTGGACGGGGGAACCTGCACACAACACCTATAAATGGGGAGAGACTGCACCACAGTCTTAAGAAGAATCACTCTCCCAGCAGAAGAGAGCCATCTGTGAGTCCAATGGCTAACTCTACTTCGAAATTTATCCAAAATACCCTGCCAATAATCTCTCCGCTGTCCTCCCAAAGCCAAAGGGATCCCAAGGTACATCAGGGGAAGAGAACCGATCTGAAATCTAAGGATCCTAGCAATCCTGTTCTGAATAAGCTGAGGAGTATTAAAGAAGTAAATGGAAGATTTATCATCATTAATATGCTGACCAGAAGCCTTCAGATAGATGTCTAAGGCTCTCCTGAAGTTCACCGCCTCGCTAATTCTAGCCAAGCCCATTAGCCCAGTATCATCCACAAACTGAAGATGAGAGAAGGAAGGGAGAAGGTTGTTCCAGCTCCAACCATGGATAAGACCCTGTCTCACCTGAGATTTAATAAATCTACCAAGACCCTCAGCCATGATAATGAATAAGTAAGGGGATAAAGGATCCCCTTGCCGGAGACCCCGAGAAGCACTAAACAAATCTGAAGGTTCCCCATTAATGAGAACAGAGAAAGAGGTAGAGGTCACACAACTAAGAACCCAGTTCACCCATTCCTCAGCAAAGCCAAAAGCCAAGAGAGTTTTCTGTAAGAATTCCCAGCTCACCCGATCATAAGCTTTAGACATGTCAAGTTTAATAAACATAGCCTTCTCCTTAGAGTTAGCCATAGAATGAACAGCTTCCATGGCTATAACAACCCCATCCAAAATTTGTCTCCCTTCAACAAAACCACCCTGCTCAGCGAGATCAAAGAACCAAGGAGTGGTTTGAGTCTCTCCACAATCAATTTGGTGATGATCTTGTAAACAACGTTGCATAACGCAATAGGCCTGAATTGAGCTAACTGGTTAGCTCCTTCCAACTTAGGTATGAGGGCCAAGAAGGTAGAATTCATAGACTTGAGCATCTGTTTGTTCCTAAGAGATTCTTGAACCACCTCAAGGAGATCAAACTTTATAATTTCCCAGAATTCTTGAAAAAACTCAATTGGAAACCCATCAGGACCAGGCGCCTTACCTTTTTTCATATTAAAAACCACTTTCTCCAACTCAGGTAACAAGATAGGACATAAGAGAGTCCCATTCATCTCAGAAGAGACCAGGCGGGGAATACAATCCATGATGGCCTGCTCCTCAGCCCGGGCAGCAAGATTCTCCCTAGAAAAGAGGTTTGAAAAATAATTGACTGCCTCCCTGGAAATATCAGCATAGGACGAGAGTTGAGCCCCATCCTGCGAAACAAGAGAGGAGATAGAATTTCCTTGTCTTCGAGCCTTCACAGAATTATGAAAGAAAGCAGTGTTCCTGTCCCCCTCCTGGAGCCAATCAATACGAGATTTTTGCTTCCAGAAGATCTCTTCCCGAAGTTCCCACTCTTCTAAACCCTTCAGAGCCAAGGACTCAGCCATACTAAGGGCAGAGGTCAACCCCTGGTCCCGAATCTGACGAGTGATAGTATCCAACTTGGACTGGGCAGCCATCTTCTGAGCTTGAAGGTTCCCAAAACATTGTTTATTCCATCTCTTAAGTCTGAACTTCACATGCTGAAGCCGCTTGCTAAAAGTGAACATGGCTGTCCCATGAGCAGGCATCCCCTCATGCCACCAATCCATCATAAGCTCCTGGAGAGAAGGATCTCTTAACCACATCAATTGGAATTTGAAGGAGGGATTTTTGGTGACACCATAAGCAGTGACAGAAAGCTTTATGGGCCAATGATCAGAGCCCCTCCAATCAAGAATTTCAGAGCTGGTCGTCAACCTACTATTCAACCAATAACAGGAAACAAGAAATCTATCAAGCCTTTCAGAGATAGCCTCCACACCACATCTCCTATTATTCCAGGTAAAGACACCATTGGAAGGCTTCACATCAATGAGATTCAAGAAACCAATCATATCCCTGAGAAGATTAGCAGAGGGGTCTAACCTGGCTAACCCACCACGTTTTTCATCTAAGCAAGTAACAGCATTAAAATCACCAGCCATAATCCATGGGAGAAACGGGTCCAAGGCTCGGATGAAACGAATGTGAGCCCAGAGATTTAACTTTCCTGAAAGATCCGTAGGAGCATAAATATTGGATAAGAGAAACCTTTCTCCAGTGACAAAACTAGAAGCAATCAGAGAAATGGAAGACCGACTAGACATCCAGCATAAGGGGGAAACTTTCCTCGGGTTCCAGAAGCAAGCCACACCTCCTGCACTGTTCAAAGCACCTACCCCCTGCCAATTGCCTTGAGGCCAGATACGCGAAGCACAATTAGCAAGCCCATCAATAGTAAGCTTAGTTTCCTGGATAAAGACAACATCCGGTAACTGAGATTCAATTAATCTGCGAACAGCCTTTTGTCTAGGGATGCTGTTCAACCTCCTTACATTCCAAGATAAAACAATCATTTATGGGGGTGGGAGAAATGGGAATCAATGGGCTTCACAGACCCAGACTCAACCAAAGTATCACCCATAAGCTTAACCTTCTCTTGATCAGTCTTCCTTCCACTCTTTGACGGTTTATCAAGAGGCCCCTTTTTAAAGGATTTCTGATGTAAGCCTAATGTAGGAGGAGCTTTATTACCCCTCACAGGATCTGAAGCCCCTTTAGGAGCAGGGGGATCAGGAACCACCGCAACAGAGTCCTTCGGAGTCTGTGACTCCTGCAGAATCCCAGAATCCTGAGCATGAGCCGAAGAGTCCATAGCCTTCTAATCCTTCTGATGAACCTCTGGAGATAGAATTTGATCCTCTTTCCTTGCATCATCATCCTGAGCATCTTGCAGACCCTTAGCCCCAGAAGAAAGCTCAACTGGAACACCCTCCTCCTGGGTCAAATCATCAAGAACCTCAAACCTGTTAAAGTTGCCTTCATTCTGCCTATCCATCCAAGATCTCTTCCTGCCCTTGCCTTTGTTATGGGACTTGACCGGAATAAAACCCTCATTATCCACAGGTTCATTAGACATTGGAGCCTTTCCCTTGTCCCCCTTGGGAGGCCCAGAAGCAGCTAAGGGGGAGGGTCTAAATCTAGGGCATTTGCGGTGTAAATGTCCATATTCATGGCAAATTCTGCATCTAAAGGGTAGGGTTTCATAATCCAGCTGTTGGATCCAAGAAGAAGATCCCAGACGAATTTCCATAGAGTCTGGTAATGGATTATTTAAATCAACTTCAACACAAATGCGAGCAAAAGAAATTACCTTACGATCTTGAGTTTGGGAAGCCGATCCCACAGGTTTTCCAAGGAGCAACGAGATGGAGTGAAGAATATCCTCCCTCCAGAATTCCAAAGGAAGCCTCGGCAAACGAACCCACACGGGAACCCGCGAAGGGATCTCCTCAGCAGAGTTGAATCCCATGTGCCAAGGCTTGATGAAAAGCCCTACCTGGTTAAAGAAATAAGGGCCTCCTTCGAACGCCCTATTCCTGTCGGACATGCTTGAAAAGGCAACCAAAAAATAGTTGTTGGCTGCCAAAATAATCTCCATATCGCCTTCAGGGTTCCAAACCCTACGTGCCCAAGAATCCAAAACAGGAAGAGATAAACGAAGGCCCAAAAATTTACAAATAAGAGCATGATTGCCCCAATATTCAACATCCTCTGACACTTGCTCAGGTTGAATAACCAGAACTGGACGATCTTTGGACCTCTCCAGACATCCATTTACTTTTTTTATTCGAAGCATCCCTTTTGAGGAGAAGACCCCATCTCCCGACTGGGGTTTACCCATCAGATCTTTTCCACTTACATGCAATGAAGAAGACGGCTCTGCCATCTCCAAATCCCCAGAGGAAATCTTGGACAAAACACAACCCTGAGTCTCCATGGACCGAAAAGCAACACCCCACCAAAAGGAGAGAAACCGGGCACGAGATCCACAATCTCAAAACGCAGAAGACACCCGCCAAGGAAATGCCGAGCGCAATAAAAAACACAGCAGCAACGTTTGCCCACAAGCAAAAGAAAGGCCGAACCCCAGTCCAACCCATGCACCCCTGACCACAAGCACGCACCCCCCTGAGACTGCACCACCACGGACGCCGCTGAGCATAGCCAGAACACAAAAAATGAAGAGCTAGGGCACGCGGGCCCTAGCTCTCAACCAGTCGCCGCGCAGAGCCATCCCTATTATTTAACTTCGATGTTTTTGACCATTTTTAAGATGATCAAATTCTTCACCTTTCTGACTGGCCTTTGTACCTAGTTTGACCTCAACTTTTACCCGTAGATACCATTCTAAAGGTTGCCCTAGTTTATGATTTTTTTGTAGACAAGGGAAATTCTGCAGTTAGGGAAAAATGTTCAACAACAAAACTTGGGAGACATGGGTTACCTTCTAGCACTGGCTCGGTGACTCTGCAACTGCCCTCATATGCATGAATGGAAAATATGGAAGAAAGGGGAGACATTCATCATCTGTACCGGGGAACTATAGCGGAGGCTAGAAACTTAAATGGTGGTTAATCTCTTCTCATCCTGCCAATCAAAATCGTTGCAAGTTCTCTGGATAGATTTATTTTCGATTATGCCATGAACAAGTAGCAAGTATTTTAATGGAAATTTTGCAGGAAAATGTTTTGGCGGCCTCTGATTGGCATTGCAGATGGCTCACAGGTGTATTTGCAAGTTCCAATGCAAGAGACCGCACGAGTTTTGAGGGAGGCACCTGTTGGTTTCGATAGTTGGAGAGTAGGGTCTTTGCATGGAGAGAAGACGTGGCAAGTGTTGTTGGACTATAGAATTTGACTCTTCGTCGAGCTAAAAATCCTCACGCTTTCCATCAAAACTTGCTGCCCTCTGCCTGTGCCAAAATGGGCTTTTGAACAGGGTATACATAGACATCAAAGCGTAAAGGGAAGCTGATATTTAATAGATGTTAGAACTAGTGTGTGGTTCAAAGTCACTGCCACAGGACTTCAGGTTTCCCCTCTTCAACCTAGGTCCTTCTCTGCTTTGCCCATGTCAAGAGGTGACCATCCATTCTGACCTTCCTCTGAGTCGATCATAGTTGAGTTCATGGCACTAGATTTCCCTTCCTTTTTGCTTCAAATTCCACCACTGACAAGATGAAAATCGCGATATTAGTGCCACAATCAAATAACAAAACCAAAAATTCAAGCTAAATTCTGCTTATGTTTGTGCCAATTTCTTTTTTTTTGAGTGTTATATTTAAGCGGTTTAAAAACAGTGAACATTTCACATTTTCTTGGTATCGCTCACTGTTAATTTTCATCTTTCTGGTTGAATTTTTAATTGTGGGTTGGGTTTTTCCTGTGCATTCATTGTCGCGAATCTCTGGATCTTGTGTTAACAATGTCTTTGGTATAATAAATTCTATAGTTTCTTATATACATTTAAAAATTTGATGCCATAATTTATATGCTTTTTCCACATTTGTGGATAAATAATGTTATTAAATTAAAAAAAAATGCTTTCAATTTTATTGATTCTTTTACCCTTTTTCTTCAATGCATGTTTTTCATATCTATGTCTGTCTTTGCCTGGAAATTTCTGGAAGATTTTTCTTGCAGCCCTATTTTTAAGCAGTTTTGAATAGGTTTTATTTGTTTGTTTGTTAACAATGGTATTTCTGAAATTTCATACTGGATGTGCTTTGGGTAGGAATGTGCAAGTCTTTCATTAAAAGGGAATGATGAGCAATTCTGCAATGTGCTTTACTAACTTGGATAAGAATAGAAAGATATATACCTGAATAGTGTTAATGAGGGTTACTAATATTAATTAGGTTCAAATAGAAACAAAGAGATCCTTCTATCTCATTAGATTTCAAACTCAAGTTTACAGAACAAAATTACTAAAATTAGTCCCTTCAAGTATAAGTTGAAGAAGCCATCTCGTGATGTTTCAAGACAGATATGACACCAAAATTATTTGCAAAAATCATTACTAAATATGAAGGCACTTGGCTTGCATACATTCCAGGACAAATAATCATAATTTCTATTTCAAAATATAACTGAGAAATGGCATAAAGCCAAATTAGAGGTGGAATCCCATTTTCATTCATCACTATATCTTTATAGAAAAATTATGAGAGCTACATGTCAATACTTCAAAACTAACTTCATTAATAATCCTAGACCAAGGTAGCCCTTATTCTTTATTTTATGTGACAAATTTAAGTTCCTTTACATGTCATACAATTCTCATTTTTTAATTGCAAGCTTGAAATATAAGATTCTATAATTTATTCCAAGAATTCCTAATGAGTTGTAAATGAAAATAGCTTTTCTTCTAGATTAACGTATGTCTAATAGTCTCACAGGTGGTCATGAACACTTTATCTACAACAACACATACTACTTTTACTATAGGTTGTGCAAAAAGGGCATTAATTCCAAACAATTACTAAAAACTTAAACATTAAGTCAAATAAGTGCCAATTTTTAGAATGCAGACCCATAAGTGTGATGAGGCAATATTACGGCTCAAGAGATCCCCAAGTTTCTATGTTAAACTTTCTCAGTCCTATGGTTGGGATAATGGTCAGAACTTTAGATGCATTTTCAAATCAAGTTGTGTGAATATGCTTTTTATTAGAAAGTTATCTTAATTAGATTTAGAATGCATCTGGTAACACTAAAAATTGTCAACATATGATGTAGTTATGACACACAATGTGATTAAAACCTTGATAAATTGTCAACTTCTTATAATCTGTCCATCCCCTGATTATTTGTTTCCAATGAATGGCGCTAGATGAGGTGGAAAGTTTTGGATGTACCTGCTACTGATTTGTTGGCATGTTGGTGACATTTACAATCTCCTTGATCCTTGGACTTTATTTTTTTGGCAATTTGAATAGATTTTTTATTTCTATGAAAGTTGTACTAGTGTTCAGTTGATTTAACTATAAGACTGTGACCCTCTCACCAAGGCAATGTCAGAACATTGATGTATTTTCCAGACTCCTAAACATCCTTATAGACTTAAACAGTTTTCATTACCAGAGGTCTGGGGTTATCTTATAATTTTACATTCAACATTGTGCTTCTACATTTTTTACAACATTTTCCTGGACTTCCATATCAATGCAACTTACAAGCACTTCAAAATTTGACAAACATCTATCAATTTCCACTTTAACTAAGTTGACTTGAATTTACACTTTATTTAGAAATTAGGATGGATCTTTTCAAACACCAGGAGAATTGAGCTTTATTACAATTTGGCATGATGATGACCCAAATATAGACACTCTACTTGAATATGGATAACCTTGATCCATTTTCCTTGCCTTCATCATAATTGGCACTTTTATATGTAGATATAAAACATGGCTCATAAGCATATGAATGTATAGGTGCATATTAGGACAATATATACTGACATACAATGGCTTCATTGTGAACATGGAATGGGAAATCCAGTAGAAGTTGCACTCAGAAGGACAGTCAATACCCAGCCACTCTTTATTGACGACTATGGAGATTCCATTTCTTAGGTACCTCAATGTTGTGGGTGGATTTTCTCAATTAACTTGAGGAATTGCATTGTGATGTTGTTGCCATATCATTTGTATTCTTACTCTATGGAATTTCCTTTGTATTGAATGACAACTCTTTATTTATTTTCTAGGTTCAATCTTTGCATGTATTGAATATTTCAAATTTGTATTTGCAAATTGCAAATAATTGGGATGAGGATCTTCAAAGTGTTGTGCAGATGGGATCTGCACAAAACAAACAAGGTCCTTTAACATCTCAAGGCTTTCATGGTAAGGATGAAGATCATAAGCTAAGCCTTATTCACACATTCCTAATTTTGTGATGACCAATAGGCCCAATACTAATGAGTTGAAAGTAAATAGTCAAAACCTTGTTTGTTATTTAGAACTTTGAATGACCCAAATAGCAAACAATGTGCCTATTGTTTAAGCTCTTCCATAATTATGTCCTCACCATTCTTGTTTCTAATTGTAGGTCCACTACCAACAAGCCAAATGAAAATTGAGCTATGACTCCAACTAATCTTGCCTACTTATACTTGATTTGAAATAAGATTGCTCAATGGTTCTAAGAATCTTTGGTATGGTGTAAGCACAATTTGGGAGCTCTATTCATGGACAATTGATATACCAATCAAGAATTCTAATATTGGTGTTCTGAGCATTATGTACATATGGGTCAATTTCACTGCAATTTAACTCGAGGATCAGCCATAGACCTAAATAAAGTTTCTAGATTCAATCATTCTATCTCAGAATTAGATAATTTGGAGCTACATAGGGTTACAATTAATTGAAGTAGCCTTTGAGGAGCAGAGCAACATTCAGGTAGGTCTGAGATTTAACCACATTAAGATTGGGCCACTAATCATTATTTGTTCTTTGTAAAATATGTAACACCATCTTATATTAATGTAGTCAAGTTCTGAAGTTTTGGAAAATCTATCAACTATGTTACTTTTTGTCATTTGGCTCTTTTGGTATGTTTCTAAGATTTTGAAGCACATGCATTTTTATTATTCCATTTTTTTGAGAAAGTGATATAATTTGTCTCATGAACTTTTGACAATGAAATGATGGGACCTGAATGTGACTGGTTTTTATTTATCAAGAGAAAAAGACCATTGAGCTTCATCATGACATTTTTACAGAGAAAGCATTAGATCCTACCTAAAACACCATGGTCATCTTTTTTGAATATCTGACATTAAAATGTAACATGGTTGGTAGTATCTAGTGCTATTTACAAGTATGAAAGAATAGTATATAATCTACTAAACTCACTGGCTTCTTATTAGTCAGCATTTGGAAGAGTGGTACCAAACACTTAAGGTGCAAAATGCATAGGATGTGCACCAAGATGGTTCCCAAAAAGGGGGCTTAAGTGGCCACTTTTTTTCTGAAATCAGGAAATACTGACCTTGGACGTGAAATTGAGGATAGTTACCCTCAAAATTTTGAGATGGAACAAAAACAAGGATCGAAGTGCTCTGAGTCTACTTTCTAAACTACTAATTTATTTTGAAAATGGTTGATATTAAGGGGTTCAAAAGAGGGATGTACACAAATTGGTGTTGTTTTTGTCAGAAAAACATAACATAGCAACTCTTGTACGAACTGAGCACGGTGAACTTTTTTGTACTATTTTTAAAATCGCTACAGTCATAAGTTAGCTAATAGCATCTAGTTGATGCACAATTTTTCTGATAATTTTTTAATGAATATTTGATTTTTTAGTAATTTTCGAAGTGGGCACTTCCTGAAAAGCAGAATTTTGGCCGTGCTCCCCCTACAAATTTTGGAAAATAATTGATTTTTTTTCTTTTTTTAAAAGATTTTTTTAGAATGGATTCTAGTTTCTAAAAATGTAATTTATTTGAAATTTTGATGAACGGTTAATTTATAACAAAAAAAACACCAAACACTACTTTTTGGCAAAAAATAGAACTACAAACAAAATAAATTATGGATGAAAGGCTTAACATTGGCAAAAAGTGAAAAAAATTACATCGTTGGATAGCTAAGAGAGAACCTAACATTACCCATGTTTTTGATTTTGTCGATATTGAAGTATATGCAATCTTGATGGTGGGCACGAACCGATTATGTGAAAAATTGTAGAATTTGCAAAAACACGTCTTTTTCCTTGTTGGGAATGCCCTCCAAGCCTTTGGGTTGGTATTCCAAGGTTAATAATTTCACTTTTTTCTTTGTTTTTAACACGAAATAACGCGAGCGCGTTTTTTAAAACTTTTTTCAAAGTGGCCAGAAAATTGGTACCCAACTTCATGCACCCGCTACATATATAGGTGTTATTTGGTATTTGACTCTACTTCATGTTGAGGATTAGCTCATCAAGTTATCATTTGTATGTTCCATGGTAAGTTATCATTTGTATGTTCCATGGTAAGTTATCATTAGTATGTTGAAAATTAGGCCTTCTAGGTATCATTGTGGCATTGTTTAAATATATGGATTCAAAAAAGAAAATGAAGAATACCACATCCAATGGTCTAGGCTAAGTCATCTGGTGCATTGACATTTTTTGAAAATCACCAATGACAAAGAAAATGTATCTTGTATTTGTTGTTTTGATTAAACATGAAATAAGTTTGTTGTTACCATGTGTTGGTCAATGCAACCGATCCACTCTGAATATATCCATTACTTTATATATTCTATGATGCTACTTGTTGGAATGGCACAAGACATTGTCACTTGTTTCTTTTACTTCTTCTGTGAAATTTCAAGAGCTTAAACAAATTCAATAGAACTTGGGCTAACCATAATCATTTCCTACTTGATTGTGTACCACTTTGTCTTTGATTGGCACAAAACATTGTTGACACTGCAATCAATGTATATATATATAAATTTTGTACCACTTTGTCTTTGACTGGAACAAAACAATATCAACATTGCAATAAATGTATATATATATGAAACAAGGATATATCACATACAAACTATGGAATTTAAAGGGTACAAATTTGTATCTCTAGAGAATAACACATACCTGCTCCATCCATGTATCTCTACAAGAATAGATGCTTTTGGAGATCCTACTAACACAGGGCATCAAATTATTACTTTTGCTAATGCCTTGTTAGCTGGAAGATTAACCAGTGGTGTTTGGAAGCTTAATGCCATGTTTAAGCATTGAGGTGCATTCCCTAATTTATATCAATGGCATATTAATGTCCTAAGTATATGGAGGACACACACAATCAATCTACCGTACATATACACACACATACAACAAAGATTGGGATGATTACTTGAGCTAACATCATTCATAGCTATCACATGCCAATAATTGCAAACAAACACACAAATCCATGTCAGAGCAAAGACAAAGCAAAACTGCCCTGCTAGCACTAGGGAGGAACTACGCTACATTGCAGCTCTTGTTGTATTGAGCTAACATTTTTTTTCCCATTGGTTCATTTCCCCACTTTCTCATCCTCCACTAATTTCATAAGCATGAACATTCATATTAATATTCTCTTATTGGTATGCGTAGATATTTTTCTCTCTTTCACTTTAGTACGTTAATCTGCCACCTTTTGGCTTGTTATAACTGTATCACTACTTGGCTTCCTCCTTTTCCCTCTTTAGCATCTCATACCATTTATTGGGTAAGCATAGCATTTCCATATCATTTTAATGTTAATGATAGGATTATAGAGTGCAATTTGAAAAAGCAATGCGTGATTTTTACCAAAAGTTTCTCTCATCTTTTGGTTATAAAACTTTACATTCATTATTGAAAATATGTATCAAACAATGAAGTTAAGTTCAAAGTAAGTTTAAATTATTTTATTGTACACTTGGTACATTCTTGCACCATTTTCGTTTCTTTATCATGTTAAATTTTCAGTCACAGTTTCTAGAATTTATTTTTGTTTTTATCTTTTCTCTTCAATTTGTAGGCACTCCATAATGCAAATAATTCAAGAGGGCATATTATTACTAATTACATTTTTAGTTTATATGCATTTTTCATAAGTTTTTCCTTTTCCTTTGATGATATGACAAGATGGATGGATGCATGTTCGGGTACAAATCCTACAACATGTTTGTTCCTATTTGCTCAAATTCTATAATCTAAAATTTTGTATCCTTTCTATGGTTATTTCTTTCTTTCTTTCTACCATGACATGCTAACTCATAGATTTAGATGTACACTAAAGTGGTGGTAAAATGTAAGAAATAAAAGTGTATACCATACACTTTTATTTAATAGGTCAATATGAACTGACTAGTTTGCTTCCTCATGATTCCTCCTATTCTGTTTTTCCCTAGGTTTGATCTAGAAGCCTAATCAAAGTTTAGTTTATGCCAATCTTGAGGGGGTTCTCAAATATCTTTAGGGCCAATTAGGAAAGAAGTGAATTGGAACTTGAAAGGAATATTATGTATCTTTGCAATGCAAAGGTCCTTCATATTCAAAGGACATATCTATCTATCCAATTTTGGGCATATGTGATGGTCATACCATGAATGCACGTTGCAATTTTCCTTACTGTTTTCTCTATATTCTGACATGTATTCTCAAACTTCTTTTTTTTTGCTGCTTCCAAGCATCATGTGCTATTGTGGCCCAAGGCTATGAGGTAGAGTTGCTCCATGATTGGCATTTGGACACCATTTTTTTCTCCTTTTGCTCAACAGTAGTCGAGTGGGAATGCATTGATCTACTAGTTTTGATGTGGCCAATTTGCCGCAACCTCCATCCATATTGTTTTGGTAAAGCCATATCATATATGTAAGTGTGGGATGGTTTTTTCAACCTGTTTGCATATAGGGCACCTATTTGGCCCTATCCGTTTTGATTTCCGCAGTCGATCTATTGTGAGAATCTTGCGGTGAATTACATGCCATAAGAAATGCTAAATTCTAGGGAGGAGTTGAAGGTCTAATAAATTCTTTCACTTCTTTCTACGTGGTTTTTGCACATTGTTAATTCTCAATATGTTGAGACCAGTGTAAACACTGTTTGTTGTCTTCCCTACCACGTGCCTTGCTTTAGAAAGATTTGTATCTTCCTCCCTTAGATAAAAATGTTTAGCAACTTACTGCATTGAGTCTGCAACATGAGTGGCTGTTGTTGTAGATGTAAGTTTCATTCCCCTCATCTTTTTAATCTCTCGTAATGTAGTCCCACCTTCTTGAGGTAAATTTTGATTTCCTCTTATATTTCTCTTACAGGGGTACAGTCTTGAGGTCCTTTCCAACTTTCTTCTCAATTTTTTTATTTTTTTTTGTCCCTATTTTCTAAGTGATGCACTTTAAAAGGTCAGACGCCCCTGTTTTAAACCCTAACCACAGTTGATAGTTGTGGTGCCCAACTATTATTTAAAGATTCCTTTGAGGTTCTTGCAGAAATATGAACGTTGTAATTTTTTCGCAAGAAGTGAGAGGGTTGGTTCTCAACCTCCATGCAAATCTCATTGCAAGTGCAGTGCTGAAGTCCTCTGTGTTTTTTATATTTAAGCCCCCACATGTCACGGGGCCACGGCCTGTGGGGCACTGGAACCCTCTTTACTTGAGCTGCCCTTGAGGATCAGACTTTTCAAAGGAACCAGACTACACCTATAATCCAACCCAGTCCTCTGCAAAATAAGGTTAATCACACAGTGTAACTTTCTCAAAACAAAATACTACTTCAGGTACTCCAAATGATGAAAATAACAAGAACTCATAATATTGGGTGACTAGATTAGCTTTATTGATTGAATGGCCCCTATCCTAGTTACAATAAAAAACACCCTGTGGTGATACTTATCTACCTTAGTCCTCCAAGAACTCTTTTAGAACACCCACCCCTGAATTCTTGGTCACTCTTTGAAGTGTGATCACACAATGACCTCATCCCTATTGGGCATTCCTCTTCATGTAGCTTTAGAACTTTGTAACTCCCCGAGCACCTTGATGTTCATCTCCAATTGAAGCACCTTGTTCTCTCAATCGAGCTACAAGGAAACTTATCCAGTCCACAGCCTAGGTCTCCTCTTGAGACTCATGTCGACCCCAATGCAAGGACAAATTTTGGTTGTTGAATACAATTTTCTTGTTTTAAACCTCTCTGGATCGCTCTAGTATGATTCTTCGCTTTGGGGGCAACTAATTTGTCATTCAGCGGCTAGGGTACTCTTATTCCCCTATATAAGCTATTAGTTTGATTCTGAGGAAGCCGAAGGTTGATCACAAAGTTGGGCAATCTACCACAACTACTGATATGTCCAATTACCTTCACTTTCCTAGTTCGGCCAATACTCCAACTTTAGGCTTGTTAGGCATTTGGTCCAATGTTGGGCTGCAAGGAGTTTGCAACCTCCTCAAATCCTCATTGAACTTATTTGCATCCTCCTAACTTCTAATTTCTCCCTCTATTGATTTCGTAATTTGTGGTTTTTGGCAGTTTCTTTTGTTTCTCTTAAAATCGGCCCAATAAATCTATTGTGTTGATTCCTCCATAATTTGTTGAATTTGTTGTTCAGTTAGAAGTTCCTATTATCTTTGTTGCTTTGCATCTATTTAAGTAGTTGTTTTAGTGTTTTTGGATGAATCAAGATTATGAACAAAAGTTGGTTTTCTGCTGTAGCATACTATTTTTATTTTATTTGTGTCTTTGTTCTTTCTATCAGATTGGTATCAGAGCTAGATGATTAGGGATGAAGATTTCAGAAGGTTGAAAGCTGCTAATAGAGAGAAGCCAAATCTATGATCATTGTTGAAGCTGTTGAAAGTGTTGAAGCTGCTAAGTATTGATGTTATTTATATCTTCTTATATTTTCATGAAGTTCTTTTATGGATTTGATATAGAGGAATGAATTAAAAGTGTTTTGTTTGAAAATAAGATAAGTGCGGATCAGAAAGGAGAGATATCCTCATGGCATCCAGTAGTAATTTAACTCAGCCCCAAATTCCAATATTTACAGGAAAAAATTATTGGGCAATAAAAATGAGGGCATTGTTTTGTTCACAAGATTTGTGGGAGTTTGTTCAAAATGGGTTTGTAGAACCTCAAGATTTGTCTACTTTGTCACAAATACAAAAAGATGATTTTAAGGAAAAGAAAAAGAAAGATTCTAAAGCTTTGTTTCTTATTCAACAAGCAATGGATGAAACTTTGTTTTATAGAATTTCTAATGCGACTAGTTCTAAGCAAGCTTGGGAAATCTTAGAAAAATCATACCAAGGGACAACTAAAGTAAAAGTTGCAAAATTACAGATTTTAAGGAGGAATTTTAAAAATCTTCAAATGAGTTCATCAGAATTTGTAGATCAATTTTGCAATAATGTAATGAATATTGTAAATCAAATGAAGATACATAGTGAAAATATATCTAATCAAAAGGTGATAGAAAAGGTTCTTAGAAGCCTTCCTAACAAATTTGATGCAATAGTGGTTGCAATTGAAGAATCAAAAGATTTATCTCAAATGCCAATAGATGAATTGATGGGATCTTTGCTTTCCCATGAAACCAGAATGAATCGAAATAACAATTCTTATTTGGAGAGCGCTTTCAGAACATAGGTATCATTTGGAAGAGGTAGAGGAAGATCAAACTTCAGAGGAAGAGGGAGAGGAAGGAGTGAACACACAAGTTCAGATCAAGGAGAAAGAAACAATTCATCCTATCAAAATTTCAGCAATAGAGGACGTGGAAGAAATCAGTTTCAATCATCAAGGTATGATAATTCCCACATACAGTGTCACTATTGTAAGAAATTTGGTCATTTTGCAAATGAATGTAGAATGAAACAAGTTGAAGTAGATAATCAAAAGGAAAATTACTCAGATGTATCAGGTAATAATTCTAGAAGTTTACTAATAACTTGTAATGTGGCTCAAGAAAGCTCTAATGATGTATGGTTTTTAGACAATGGTTGTAGCAACCATATGATAGGAAACAAAGAATTATTTGCTAGTTTAGATGATTCTATAAAATCAGAAGTAAAATTGGAAAATGATAGTAGAGTATCTGTAACTGGGAAAGGAATCATTAATATCATGACTAAGAATGGTGAAAAGAGACATATTGATGATATTTTCTTTGTACCTGGTTTAAAACATAATTTGTTGAGTGTTGGTCAATTAATGCAAAAAGGGTACATAATTCACTTTAAAAATGATGAATGTATAATTCTGGATAGAAATCCTAATGATAGATTAATTGTAAGGGTCAAAATGACACAAAGTAGAATGTTCCCCCTTCAAATTAATTGTATTCAAGGAAATGAGGAAATTAATTTCCAAAAAGTGTACTTAGATTAGACATGGCTTTGGCATTTAAGGTATGGCCACCTTCATTTTGGAGCTTTGAGTTTATTGCAAAAGAAAAATATGGTGAGAGGTTTACCAATTATAGATAATCCTGCTAGTACTTGTGAAAGTTGTATCTTATCAAAACAACATAGAGAGAGTTTTCCAGTAAAAAGTTCATACAGAGCAAAGACACCATTAGAATTAGTTCACACCGATATATATGGGCCAATGTAGACTCCATCTTTAGGAGGCAATTTATATTTCCTAACATTTATTGATGATTTCAGTAGGAAGACATGGATATACTTTCTCAAGAAGAAGTTTGAAGAATTTGATTAATTCAAGGAGTTTAAAGCTTTGACAGAAAAACAAAGTGGATTCTACATTAAGGTACTCAAATCTGATAGGGGTGGTGAGTTCAGTTCTAATGAATTTCTGGATTTTTACAGATATCATGGAATTAAGAAACAATTTACAACAAGATATACACCACAGTAGAATGGAGTAGCCGAAAGGAAAAACATAACTATAATGGATATGGCTAGGAGCATGATGAAGGCCAAAAATTTATCCAATGATCTATGGGCAGAGGTAGTGGCATGTGTTGTGTACATTCTAAATAGGAGTCCTACAAAGAGTGTGAGGGATAAAATCCCCCAAGAAGCTTGGAATGGTAAGAAGCATATTGTCTCTCATTTTAGAATTTTTGGGTGTGTTGCTTATTCTCTTGTGCCATCTAAATTAAGAAGGAAATTAGATGATGAGAGTGAAAAATGTATTTTTATTGGTTATGATGAGCAATCAAAAGCTTACCGGTTTTATAATCCAATTACAAAGAAATTGATCATTAGTAGAGATGTTGAATTTAAGGAAGAAGAATCATGGGATTCAAATGTTGACAAAATAGTCACAAGTGGAGCACCTATAAATGATAGTGAGGAGGAACCAAAAGAAAAAGGTGGTCAAACACCACCAAGTACTCCACCAAGAAATAATGCATGCAAGGTATATCATCCTCCCATCCAAATCCTTCTAATTCAAATTCAAATTTAAGTGATAAATCAGATCCAACACTTGCTTCATTAAGAAAAAGGTGCAAAGCAAAGGAAACAAAAAGCTTAAAAGAAATATATGATAAAGGAGATGAAAGTGTGAATTCAAATTTTGTTTTATTTCCTAGTGATCCTGTTTATTTTGAAGAACCAGTAAAAGATAATTGGATTAAGGAAATGGATGAAGAAATAGACTCTATTGAAAGAAATAAAACATGAGAGTTAGTAGATTTACCTGAAGGTAAAGATTGCATAGGAGTTAAATGGGTCTATAAAACTAAATTTAATGTTGAAGGCCAAATTGTAAAACATAAAGCAAGATTAGTTGCAAAAGGGTTTTCACAGCAGTATGGGATTGACTATAATGAAACTTTTGCTATAGTATTATCCTTCCTTTGGATGACTACTATTATCACACTTCTACAGTCCTTGAACCGCCTCTAAATCATCGTCGAACTTGTCATTTTGGTTCCTATACTGACTCTGTCTCTATCCGCATGATTCATTCTGGTCATTCTATTAATATCCCTGAACCAGATATTTCCATTGATTAAATTGAACACACTACTCCATATGGTGTCTCTGTCACCCCAGGTGCTATCCCTTGGTTTCGTGACTTCTTCACTGCCGATGATACCTCTACTTTTGTGATCCCTTACTAGGCACAAACTGTCTGTGTTACTGCCAGATTTGATCTTTCCAGAGAAACCAAAATGCTCAATTGGTCCAATTTGTGTCACCGCAAAACAATTCTTTTAGCCTGTGACATTCACCTTTGTTATGAGACTTTTTCCCCGTGGAAGAAAAAGAAAAAGAAAAATAGAATAAAAGTAAATAAGTAAATAAATATAAGAACTAATGTAATAGTTCTAGAAAGAAAATGCAATAAAATAATAATTAGAGTTTTAACGGGATGTAATTATTATTTGTAAAAGGGTGTGTCGGTTAGAACTACCCTTTGTGTTGTATAAAACCCGTGAAAACTAAATTATTGAGGCATGAAAAAAAGAGGAAAATAAAGTGGAGCACATTGCAGGAATAGGGTTTCAAGGTTAGCAGGCTGTGAGTAGGACGGAGAAGGGGCACTCCTACAGTGGGTGTCCAACCTGGGGTACAAGTGCGTGCACTCAGGACGGTCCTAGCCAGGGCATGGTTTTGTGGCACGAGTGTTGAGCATTGTTCCGGTGGAACCAACACTCGTGTAGAGAAGCCAAGTCTGCTTTCCTCCCAGACTACTCACAGATGGAAGAGGCTGAACCAAGGACCATTCCAGCAATAGTTGGGTTTTCTTTTGCACATTTCCACATATAAGTATTAAAGCTTAATAAATTATTTGAGCAATAAAGTGTTTAAGTCTTTTAAGTTTATTAAATTAATAATTTATTTATGGCATGCTTGAATGTATTGAGCAAATGGTTAATTAATTATTATATTCCATTTAGTTGTAAATTTTTAAATACTATATTATTTTCTTAGCATAAAAAAGTTTTTTAAAGTAAATCATGAAATCATTTTAATTACTGCATTTTAAATTGGAGAATTAGTTGCATTTCATTTGGTATCAGAGCCTTTCCGGTCATCAATTAATTTCGTTGCATTTATTTTTGAAAATATATATACATATATATATAAAACAAAAGATTAATAATAATAATAATATTAGATAGATAGATTAGATTTTATAATAGTTGAAATTGATTCTTATATATATATATATATATATTTATCAATTATTTATTATATGTTCAAAAGTTAAATAAATAGATAAACTAGATTTTATAATAGTTTAAATTTATTCTTGATTTATTTATCAATTATGCATTACGTTTAAAAGGTTGAAATATCTAGGTTAAAAAATATAAGGATATTTACTCTTTTTAAATTAAAATTTTAATAATAAAATTACTCATTTATTTTTAACCTTTCAATTTCTTTATTCACAATTTGTTTCATCATCTAAAATTACTCATTTACTTTTTACTTTTCAATTTCTTTATTCACAATTTGTTTCATGGAATAATTCTTTTAAATTCAAGTTAGTTATAAATTTTCAGGGGAAATTAATTTAAAAAGAAAATAAAATAAAATTTCACTCAAACCTATTTTATTTTACTTTTATTTGGAGTAACTTATGGTTTTTTGAATTTACATTTATTTTACTTTTATTTGGAGTAACTTATGGTTTTTGAATTTACATCAAACTTCAAATTGGATATTTAATAATTTTTGTTTTCTTCTTCACCCAGTAAATAGTAAATTCATAACTAAATCTTATCATTGCATTTTTGCTACTAGATTTAATAAACTGTTTATTTTGGAATTGAGAAAAATAGAAACCTTCCATACTAATTTTCCTAAAAACTAATTTTTTGTTTTTTACAACCGAGCTACAGCCAACACAGATTTCCTCCATCTTCACGATAGGGATTAAATACAAATAATTACTTCATATAAAGAAAATTATAGTAGACTAATAGACTAAAATTGGAATTACATTGTATGGGACTTCCGCTAAATTTTTACATATTATATTGGCAGCAAATTTAACCCTCTAAATTGATTCACATTTTGAAACCTTAGTTTCACCCTTTTATCTTTTGAGTTTTCTTTTGCAAGTTTAAAAAAAAAGAAAAGAAAAGAAGAAGTGACACCTATATTTTATCACTTAAGTCTAATATAGTTTACATTGTGGGCCCATAACCCATAGGTCCTTAGATTCATGTTTTAAATTTAGAGAAACAATATTATGTTTAGAATAAATTGTTGAGAATAACATATTTATAGGATATAAAATCATAGGTGAGTTTTTCTCTACATCTTGAACCTTGAAAATATTTTGTTGTTTAAATACATTGGTTGGAATGGAATAATGTTTTATGATTAAACATGGAAACATGTTGAAGTTTTATAGGGGGAGAGATAACCCTAATTTATTTTTATTGAATAGATATTTGTTCCTAAATTAAAATAAAATAAAAATAGAGTAATGAAGAATATTTAAGAAAACTCTTTTAAAAGAGAGATTCATGATTATAAGAGACAACCTTTGTAAAAAGCGATAATTACTAAGCCACTTTATTATGCTAGGGAACACTATGTATGTTAGACATATTTCTTGGCCTCAAATAAACCATGATATATGGTTTGGGTGATTGCTTATGATTGGTTTCAGATATGCAATAAAATACTATATAGGGCATAAATAAATCAAAGATAGAGATTGTCAAACTAGCATATGATTTTTTTCATATATAGGGGTATAATTTATATATTTTATAGGAGAAATTTATGAATAAATGTGCATAAAAGCCTTAACAAGTTAGAATTCATTTATAGAGATCTCAAGCCTAATCATATTTTGGTAGATAATAGTATCTTAGTCATATCGACAAATATTGGATTGCTTTGTGGATAAAACATGACAAGTGTGACAAAAGGATTTTGTATGATTTATTGTGATGAACTTCCTTACATGAAGGAAAACATAACAGAAGAAATTATTGAATGAATTTTGTTGCTTTCTTTAAACAACATTGCCTCTATTCATTATTTGGAGGTCCCAATGGCCTTGTCGAGTCTCATATCATAGGACATGAGTCTATGCAAATCATCACTATTCTAGTCAAATTATCATTTTTAACCAATATTTTCCCTTGTGTTAACAGTGAAGGAAATATTAGACCTAATGTTTTTCTATGAAAGTACTCAATGTATGATTGTTAAGATACCTAGAAAGATTACCATGCTTTATTTTATTGTACCTTGCTATTGGACTTGATCAACCCAATAACTTTGTGCATATATTGAAAGATATGAACTCTTTTTAGGGATACTTTTTACTTGTTTTCATTCAATTATACTTGACATATAGGAAAAGAGGATACTCATGTAGTCCGGAATACATGATTATCATCTTAGAATATATTTGAAGTATATCAATTATATAGTTCATCAATGAGTGACTACATAGTATGGGATATGTATGTCGTTTCACTAGATATATGATATTTCAACAGATGATTTAATAATTTTATAGATTTAATGTTGAAGTTACATATATAAGATTTAAAATATCTATATTAAAGAAAATTGGTAACATGAGAGAAAATTGATAAGGTTGAAATATATGTGAGTAAACACATAGACTACCATTAGTTTCTTTGATTGTAAATTCCTAATATTTATGTATGTACAACTCTTGTCATTGGAAAAAAAAATGCTTTCCTGTAATTACTTAACTTAAAATACAATTAAAAAAAGGGAGATATCTATGAATTAAGAGAAGAAAAAGTTATAAATGAAGTAAAAATTAAATGGAGTCATTGTGATAATGATAGTGCTACTTGGGAAAATGTTGATTTTATTAAAGACCAATATCCTCATTTGTTTAACTAAAGGCTATTTTTTTTATATGTATGTGTGATGCAGAAAATCATCAAGCTACTGAGGGCAGCAGCTAAACAATAGGGGGAGAATTGTTATGAGACTTTTTCCCCATGGAAGAAAAAGAAAAAGAAAATAGAATAAAAGTAAATAAGTAAATAAATATAAGAACTAATGTAATAGTTCTAGAAAGAAAATGCAATAAAATAATAATTAGAGTTTTCACGGGATGTAATTATTATTTGTAAAAGGGTGTGTCGGTTGGAACTACCCTTTGTGTTGTATAAAACCCGTGAAAACTAAATTATTGAGGCATGAAAAAAGAGGAAAATAAAGTGGAGCACATTGCGGGAATAGGGTTTCAAGGTTAGCAGGCTGTGAGTAGGACGGAGAAGGGGCACTCCTACAGTGGGTGTCCAACCTGGGGTACAAGTGCGTGCACTCAGGACAGTCCTGGCCAGGGCATGGTTTTGTGGCACGAGTGTTGAGCATTGTTCCGGTGGAACTAGCACTCGTGTAGAGCAGCCAAGTCTGCTTTCCTCCCAGACTACTCACAGATGGAAGAGGCTGAACCAAGGACCATTCCAGCAATAGTTGGGATTTCTTTTGCACATTTCCACAGATAAGTATTAAAGCTTAATAAATTATTTGAGCAATAAAGTGTTTAAGTCTTTTAAGTTTATTAAATTAATAATTTATTTACGGCATGCCTGAATGTACTGAGCAGAATGGTTAATTAATTATTATATTCCATTTAGTTGTAAAATTTTAAATACTATATTATTTTCTTAGCATAAAAAAGTTTTTTAAAGTAAATCATGAAATCATTTTAATTACTGCATTTTAAATTGGAGAATTAGTTGCATTTCAACCTTGCCTAGCAAATTGAACACAATCGCACTGCTCAATCTGTTTCTACTACTACCCAACATGCACACGATGTTATTGCTCACCTGCAAGCTCTTGAAACCCGCTTACTCTCAGCTCATGGAGAACTTCACCCTGCTTATGACCAACTTGCTACTGATTACCGCTCTTTTAAGCAACAAGCTGAAGCGTGGTGGAACCAACAACAAAAACATGCAACACAACATACTATAGCATTGTCTCAACAAACTGCTACTCTGTCTGAAGTCCATTCAACTCAGACTACCCACACAACAGTTCTACAAATTGTTTGTGATAATACTATAAACACTCGCAACTTGACAAATAGTGTTTATAATACTGTCACTAGAGTAGAAAGCAATCAGTCTACTCACCACACAGAACTCTTACATTCTATTTCTGCAATACATACAAATGTAAAGGCTATTCAAGGAGAACTTCATCTTGAAGTTGGTAACATTCAACACTCCTTGACACACAAAGAGCTGCCTTATATGAACTTCCCTGTAAGTTCTAGCTCTTTCTGCCAAACAATCCATCAAGTTCCAAGTTTAGGATCTGCAACCTCATCTTCTGGTCCGATCTACAAACCCGAATTACAAATTTGGGATCCAGTTCTCGCACAAGCCAAACCTGCCAAAGACAAGAAACTCAAACCTGAGTTTGATATCAAGATGGAAGGAGACCCTTCTGAAATAAAAATCAATATGTCTAGAAGCCATCGCTCTACTGGATCTTCACCATTACCTCGCAACATATATGAAGATCTTCAGAAACTCAAAGGACATGCCCCAACATGGTTAGATTTTGATGACTTTGATGCCATCAAAAATATGAAAAGAGTTGAAGCTTTTAGAGCATGGTTTACACATCAAATCAGTCAAGATCCTCTTCTGCATGAAAGACAGGTAATTCTCCAAGCCCTCAATGTCATGACAAGCGTTGCTAAATGCACTTGGGATAATCTAGAACCTGGTTATAGAGAAGATATTCTCAATGCTGGTCTTGATTCTGTTTGTAACCAATTAGTTATTCTCTTTGTTGGAAATGCCAACAATCTGAGAAGAGTTGCTAGAAATAGATTCTTGAGAAGTAAATGTTGCAATCTCAAGTATCTTGATCAATATTGTAAGGATCAGTATACAAATTTCTATTACTCTGATCCTAAAGCTAGAGATCTTCCAGGCCTCTATTATTCTTTTCTTCGCTCCTTTCCTACAATAAAAGATTTCTATACACAGAAAGTTATTGATAGTCTGTTTCATACTGAAAGAGATATCACTGAAGTGACTTTTCCACAGCTTTGTGAATATATAAAGGAGATCAATGAAGAAATGTGCCAGGCCTATGTCAAAAAGGAAGAAGAATAAAAGGTTCGTCCACTTATCTCTGCTACTGCCTGCTGGAACCTATTTCCAACATATGGATGTGATGATTATATGCATAAGCATCACCGCAAGCATTCTAAGCATCGTAGTAAATATCGCAAACATAAATGTTTTGAGTGTTCTCTTAACACTCCTAGAAGACAAAAGTCCAAAAGTCATCAAGGAAGAAAACCTTTCAGAAAAGGTTATTTTAGAAAGAAAAAATGGTCAAGACAAAAAGGTAAAATTTTCAAACCTACTTGCTACATTTGCAAAGGTCCACATTATGCTAACAAATGTCCTCAACGGGATTCTGCCTGAGGTAAGAAAAAAATCCGATTTGTCCAAGAAGAAATATGTCTCAAAGATGAAGATGAATATGATTTCATCTATGATTATGCTTCCCAATCAGATGATGTTCCTATGGATAGAGATACTGAATCTGATACATCTGTCTATTTAGATGCCATTGATCATGCACATGACAACTCTGATGATCCCATATTCATCAGATCTATGCTCATGCATCTGGACATTCCTCTGACAGTATTTCTGACTCCAATTCAGAAATATCTCTTTTTTGTCACATGGTACACATCAAGCCCGAACCATTCAGTCTTTTCTTCAAGCCAACTGAAATTCAAATGGCCGATCTCGATTCTGAAATCCACAAAATTGAAGATGAACTTCGTGCCGTACCTGCCACTCAAGGTGCTTGGTAGTGTCACAAAGAAAGGCTTCATTTGCTCTGCAACAAGAAAGAATATCTTGGTTCACAAACACTCTGTAACCAAGTCCCTTCTCACTCTACTCCTCAGCCTTCTGTGAATTCACCATCACGAGCTAATTAGCATTGCCAACAACTCCAATTTTTGAACAAAGTTGCTACTGAAGTACAACAAGAAATCCATCTTCTTCAACATGAAGAACATGACACTCAGAGCCGACCACCGCTGTCCGCTCTTGATCAATACCTCGCCAAACCTTCTGATTTTGGCTCCACTCCAGCTTGGCAATGCTCTGGTTCTACATCCAGACCACACCAGTCTACTAGTCCTCTACTCCAAGCTACTCTAGCTACTCACCGATTTCTCAGTGATGATGATGTTGATGATGAAGCTGAAGGCACATGGGGAGAAATACGACAAGTCCCTGAATTTCCCTCCAAAGAAGCTCAGTGGGAAGACGACAATCCTTTTGAATCCGATCCAATATGCAGAATGGTCCAAAAGAACTCTATTTGTCTAGGTATGACTCTAGGAGTTCATTTCCCACATTTCAAACTATATTTCCTACATTTTCTGCTAGATACTGGTGCCAATGCAATCTTTCCAGATACAACTCTTTTTCTCCTGATGTTTGGATACCAGCAGAAACAACTCTATATTTTGGTGAAGGAAATTATAAATCCCAGTTCATATGCCTTGTCCCTATAGAACTCCCTGATAAATCTATCCATCATGTTAAATTCATTAATCTTGAATTAGACGGATATGATGGAATCATAGGCATGAATACACTCAAAGAATGGGAACCAATTACCATCACCCGAGATACTATTTCTCTCAAAGAAAATCAGTATAAAGTTCCTCACCTACATACTGAACAATGTGGAACAACAAAGATTCAGCGAGTAACTATCCGCAAACTTGATAATAAGATTTGGTTCACTAACCAATAGTCTATTGTCCAACAACCCTTACAATCCTTAATTAGCCAATTTCAGCAAATACTTACTAAGGACTTATCCAAATATCAAAGGAAGATGACTTGTAGCCTTCCTTTTGCCAAAGACCCTAACACAGGTACAGAACTTCGACCTACTGCTAAAGCCAATTATTTTCCTTTCAACCAAGAAGCTTTAGAAGTTCTAAAACAAGAAATAGATGATCTCCTACAATTAGGTTTCATCCAATCATCCACCTCTCCATTTACCGGTCACGCTATGTATGCCACGAAGAAGGATGAACTTGGAAACATAACCAATGAAAAAAGATTTGTCATAAATTATAAGCCTCTCAATGCTTGTCTGCTAGATAACCAATATCCCCTTCCTTCTATGGACCATATTTGGCGCAACATCCAAGGATCAAACATCTATTCCAAGTTTGATCTCTCACGTGGCTTTCGGAAAATCAAAATCATCAACTAAGATCAGTACAAAACTGCCTTTTCTATTCCACAAGGATTATACCAATGGACGGTTCTTCCCTTTGGTATCAAGACAACTCCTTCAATTTTCCAGAAACATATGGATGACATCTTTCGAAAGTATTCTACTTTCATCATTCCATATATTGATGATATTCTTATATTCAGTCAGTGCCCAAAAACCTATCTTGAACATCTCAAGAGATTTCTTGATCTTTGTAGAGAACATGGATTGCTTCTCAATCCTGGTAAGTGTCATTTTGCTCAGACATAAATTATATTTGTTGGCATCAAACTCCTGGCTCATGGCTAGATGGAAGCTCAGGAACATATTCTTCGACGCATCAAAGATATGATTGTAACTGATAAGGAATATTTGCAACGATTCCTCAGTCTAGTAAATTATATTTCTGGGTTTTATTCTCACATGGAACATGACATAAACCTACTCAATCACCTCCTCAAGAATGATGCTCCCGACTGGACAGAACAATATTCTTTTGCAATCCAGCAGATTAAGAACCGTTGTGCACAACTACCTCGACTTGCTCTACCAAGACTTGGTTTCAAAGTAGTGGAAACCGATGCCAGTAATCATCATTGGGCTGGTGTACTCAAAGAGAAACAAGGGGATAAAGAGATTATTGTCAGATACACATTTGACACCTTCACAGGAGCTCAATTAAATTATCATAGCACACATAAAGAAATTCTTGCTGTGATAAATTCTTTTAAAAAGTTTCAATTATTTATTGTTGACAAACCCTTTCTGTTGAGAACAGATCTACAACACTTGAAAGGGTTCTTCAAGAAAGCTTCCAAGGATCAAACTCTTTGTGGCCGTCTTGCTTGATGGGCTCAATTCCTAGATATTTTTAGTTTTGAACATGAACATATCCTAGGAAAGAAAAATATATTTGCTGACTTTCTCACAAGAGAAGGATTTCAAGAACCGGTTAAAATCCGTCTCATCAGCTCTACCAGTACTAATATACTTGAAGTTCTTGATCCTTTTCAGGTCCCTGATTGGACACTCTTTCAGCAACAACACCATTATCAGAGTGAAACTGCAAAGCATAATTTCGTTCAACACCAAATTCTTAGTTGGTTGCCTCTATAGTCCAATCCAAAGTTTAATTTCTACCACATCCCATATGAAGATGAAGCCAATACTTTGTATTTTCATAATCCACTACTTTGTGTAATCCTTTACACAATGAAGATGTTCGACATCCTCTAGATGTCTAATATTTTAACATGGTTTTCTCAGTTACTATGGATGCAGTAACATCATCATGGTCAGGTATTCCAATTCCAACTTGATCGTGATTATAATATTCCTCCTTATACTGCTACTCGCAGTCCAACTCTTGAACATCTACTTCAAGACATTGGCCCACAAGGTTTTTATCTCTCTGAAGATCCAGCACATTGTATCCAAAAATTAGCACACAACAACTTTCCCTGGTGGATACAAAAGGATCATTCTTGTTCCTATCTTGTTGTTCAACACACCACTAATATTTTCTGGAACAATGAAATCACCTATGATGAAGATATCCCAAATGCTCAACCGCAGGATAATGAATTTTCTCAAAGCTATTTTGATTCATCCGATGATTCAAATGTTAATCCTACATCACCAGATCCATCTGGAGGAGAGTCAGATCCAACTCAATCAGCGTCTGACTGATTTGACTTGCTTCGGTAAGCCCACTACCAAAAAGTGGACATGAGATGCCACCTCGTGATTAAAGCCGTAACTCCACTACGATAATGTGAAGATGAGTCACCATCCCCGTGATCAAAGATGCCTTAAGCCGTACTTCCTTTCGGCTATAAAGCAACCGCATTACGAGATGCGGGTCCCTTTCTCGTTTTTCAATACATAATCACTATTGGTTACCTTTCCGCGTGTCCCTTATCTGTCCATGGAACTCAAAATTCATTGTAAATCTCTTCATCTTTTTCTCCTATAAAAGGGAGTTGAAGAGCATATCAAAGGAAGAATGTTTTTTGAGTCTAGTCTAGAGTTTGACTCTTAGGAAGAACCTAGTATCCTCTTTGCTCTGCAACTCCGGTTGATCCTTGCAAAAGAGAACAGTTTCAGTATGTAAGGTTCATTTTAGTTTGTAAAGGTTGGTTCATTTCAGTTTGACCTGGTGCTATCCCTCGGTTTCGTGACTTCTTCACTACCGATGATACCTCTACTTTTGTGATCCCTTACTGGGCACAAACTGTTCATGTTGCCGCTGGATTTGATCTTTTCAGAGAAACCAAAATGCTCAATTGGTCCAATTTGTGTCACCGCAAAACAATTCTTTTAGCGCATGACATTCGCTTTGCCCAACAAATCGAACACAATCGCACTGCTCAATCTATTTCTACTACTGCCCAACATGTGCATGATGTTATTGCTCGCCTACAAGCTCTTGAAACCCGCTTACTCTCAGCTCATGCAGAACTTCGCCCTGCTTATGACCAACTTGCTACTGATTACCACTCTTTTAAGCAACAAGCTGAAGTGTGGTGGAACCAACATCAACAACATGCAACATAGCATACTACAACATTGTCTCAACAAACTGCTACTCTGTCTGAAGTCCATTCAACTTAGACTACCCACACAACATTTCTACAAACTGTTCGTGATAATACTATAAACACTCGCAACTTGAGAAATAGTGTTTATAATACTGCCACTAGAGTAGAAAGCAATCAGTCTACTCACCACACAAAACTCTTACATTTTGTTTCTATAGTACATACAGATGTAAACGCTATTCAAGGAGAACTTCATCTTGAAGTTGGTAACATTCAACACTCCTTGACACACAAAGAGCCGCCTTATATGAACTTCCCTGTAAGTTCTAGCTCTTTCCGCCAAACAATCCATCAAGTTCCAAGTTTAGGATCTGCAACCTCATCTTCTGGTCCGATCTACAAACCCGAATTACAAATTTGGGATCCAGTTCTCGCACAAGCCAAACCTGCCAAAGACAAGAAGCTCAAACCTGAGTTTGATATCAAGATGGAAGAAGGAGACCCTTCTAAAAATACAAAGTATTGGCTTCATCTTCATATGGGATGCGGTAGAAATTAAACTTTGGATTGGACTGTAGAGGCAACCAACTAAGAATTTGGTGTTGAACCAAATTATGCTTTGCAGTTTCACTTTGATAATGGTGTTCTTCATGTTGAAGAAGATGGATTTCTCGTTGTACTTCAGTAGCAACTTTGTTCAAAAATTGGAGTCGTTGGCGACGCCAATTAGCTCGTGATGGTGAATTCACAGAAGGTTGAGGAGTAGAGTGAGAAGGGACTTGGTTACAGAGTGTTTTTGAACCAAGATATTCTTTTTTGTTGCAGAGCAAATGTAGCCTTTCCTTGCGATGCTGCCAAGCACCTTGAGTGGCGGGTATGACACGAAGTTCATCTTCAATTTTGCGGATTTCAGAATCGAGATCGGCCATTTGAATTTTAGTTGGCTTGAAGAAAAGAATGGATGGTTCGGGCTTGATGTGTACCATGTGACAAAAAAAAGATATTTCTGAATTGGAGTAAGAAATACTATTAGAGGAATGTCCAGATGCATGAGTATAGATCTGATGAATATGGGTATCATCAGAGTTGTCAGGTGCATGATCAATGGCATCTGAATAGACAGATGTATCAAATTCTGTATCGCTATCCATAGGAACATCATTTGATTGGGAATCATAATCATAGATGAAATCATATTCATCTTCATCTTTGAGACAGATTTCTTCTTGGACAAATCGGATTTTTTTCTTACCTCGGGCAGAATCCCATTGAGGACATTTGTTAGCATAATATGGATCTTTGCGAATGTAGCAAGTAGGTTTGAAACTTTTACCTTTTTGTCTTGACCATTTTTTTTGTCTAAAATAACCTTTTCTAAAAGGTTTTCTTCCTTGATGACTTTTGGACTTCTGTCTTCTAGGAGTGTTAAGAGAACACTCAAAACATTTATGTTTGTGATATTTATTGTGATGCTTAGAATGCTTGTGGTGATGCTTATGCATATAATCATCACATCCATATGTTAGAAATAGGTTCCGACAGGCAATAGCAGAGATAAGTGGATGAACCTTTTCTTCTTCTTCCTTTTTGACATAGGCATGGCACATTTCTTCATTGATCTCCTTTATATATTCACAATGCTGTGGAAAAGTCACTTCAGTGATATCTCTTTCAGTATGAAATAGACTATCAATAACTTTTTGTGTATAGAAATCTTTGATTTTAGGAAAGGAGCGAAGAAAAGAATAATAGAGGCTTTGAAGATATCTGGCTTCAGGATCAGAGTAATAGAAATTTGTATACTGATCCTTACAATATTGATCAAGATACTTGAGATTGCAACATTTACTTCTCAAGAATCTATTTCTAGCAACTCTTCTCAGATTGTTGGCATTTCCAACAAAGAGAATAACTAATTGGTTACAAACAGAATCAAGACCAGCATTGAGAATATCTTCTCTATAACCAGGTTCTAGATTATCCCAAGTGCGTTTAGCAACGCCTGTCATGACATTGAGGGCTTGGAGAATTACCTATCTTTCATGCAGAAGAGGATCTTGACTAATTTGATGTGTAACCCATGCTCTAAAAGCTTCAACTCTTTTCATATTTTTGATGGCATCGAAGTCATCAAAATATGACCATGTTGGGGCATGTCCTTTGAGTTTCTTAAGATCTTCATATATGTTGCGAGGTAATGGTGAAGATCCAGTAGAGCGATGACTTCTAGACATATTGATTTTTATTTCAGAAGCGTCTCCTTCTTCCATCTTGATATCAAACTCAGGTTTGAGCTTCTTGTCTTTGGCAAGTCTGGCTTGTGCGAGAACTAGATCCCAAATTTGTAATTCGGGTTTGTAGATCGGACCAGAAGATGAGGTTGCAAATCCTAAACTTGGAACTTGATGGATTGTTTGGCGGAAAGAGCTAGAAATTATAGGGAATTTCATATAAGGCAGCTCTTTATGTGTCAAGGAGTGTTGAATGTTACCAACTTCAAGATGAAGTTCTCCTTGAATAGCCTTTACATCTGTATGTACTGCAAAAACAAAATGTAAGAGAAATCTATGAGCAGCTAGAGCAGCTTGGAGTAAAGGACTAGTAGACTGGTGTGGTCTAGATGTAGAACCAAAGCATTGCCAAGCTGGAGTGGAGCCAAAATCGGAAGGTTTGGTGAGGTATTGATCAAGAGCGGATGGTGGTGGTCAGCTTTGAGCGTCATGTTCTTCATGTTGAAGAAGATGGATTTCTCGTTGTACTTCAGTAGCAACTTCAAAAATTGGAGTCGTTGGCTATGCTGATTAACTCATGATGGTGAATTCACAGAAGGCTGAGGAGTTGAGTGAGAAGGGACTTGGTTATAGAGTGTTTGTGAACCAAGATATTCTTTCTTGCTACGGAGCAAATGAAGCCTTTCTTTGCGATGCTCCCAAGCACCTTGAGTGGCAGGTACGACACGAAGTTCATCTTCAATTTTACGAATTTCAGAATTGAGATCGACCATTTGAATTTCAGTTGGCTTGAAGAAAAGACTGGATGGTTTGGGCTTGATGTGTACCATGTGACAAAAAAAAGAGATTTCTGAATTGGAGTCAGAAATACTGTCAGAGGAATGTCCAGATGCATGAGTATAGATCTGATGAATATGGGTATCATCAGAGTTGTCAGGTGCATGATCAATGGCATCTGAATAGATAGATGTATTAGATTCTGTATCGCTATCCATAGGAACATCATCTAATTGGGAAGCATAATCATAGATGAAATCATATTCATCTTCATCTTTGAGACAGATTTCTTCTTGGACAAATCGGATTTTTTTCTTACCTCGGGCAGAATCCCATTGAGGACATTTGTTAGCATAATGTGGACCTTTACAAATGTAGCAAGTAGGTTTGAAACTTTTACCTTTTTGTCTTGACCATTTTTTCTGTGTAAAATAACCTTTTCTAAAAGGTTTTCTTCCTTGATGACTTTTGGACTTCTGTCTTCTAGGAGTGTTAAGAGAACACTCAAAACATTTATGTTTGCGATATTTACTGTGATGCTTAGAATGCTTGCGGTGATGCTTATGCATATAATCATCACATCCATATGTTGGAAATAGGTTCCGGCAGGCAGTAGCAGAGATAAGTGGACGAACCTTTTCTTCTTCTTCCTTTTTGACATAGGCATGGCACATTTCTTCATTGATCTCCTTTATATATTCTTTCTTGTTGCAGAGCAAATGAAGCCTTTCTTTGCAACGCTGCTAAGCACCTTGAGTGGCAGGTATGACACGAAGTTCATCTTCAATTTTGTGGATTTCAGAATCAAGATCAGCCAGTCTTTCATGCAGAAGAGGATCTTGACTGATTTGATGTGTAACCCATGCTCTAAAAGCTTCAACTCTTTTCATATTTTTGATGGCATCGAAGTCATCAAAATCTGACCATGCTGGGGCATGTTCTTTGAGTTTCTGAAGATCTTCGTATATGTTGCGAGGTAATGGTGAAGATCCAGTAGAGTGATGGCTTCTAGACATATTGATTTTTATTTCAGAAGGGTCTTCTTCTTCCATCTTGATATCAAACTCAGGTTTGAGCTTCTTGTCTTTGGTAGGTCTGGCTTGTGCGAGAACTGGATCCTAAATTTGTAATTTAGGTTTGTAGATTAGACCGAAAGATGAGGTTACAGATCCTAAACTTGGAACTTGATGGATTGTTTGGCGGAAAGAGCTAGAACTTACAGGGAAGTTCATATAAGGTGGCTCTTTGTGTGTCAAGGAGTGTTGAATGTTACCATCTTCAAGATGAAGTTCTCCTTGAATATCCTTTACATCTGTATGTACTGCAGAAACAAAATGTAAGAGTTTTGTGTGGTGAGTAGACTGATTGCTTTCTACTCTAGTGGCAGTATTATAAACACTATTTGTCAAGTTGCGAGTGTTTATAGTATTATCACGAACAGTTTGCAGAACTGTTGTGTGGGTAGTCTGAGTTGAATGGACTTCAGACAGAGTAGCAGTTTGTTGAGACAATGTTGTAGTATGTTGTGTTGCATGTTGTTGTTGTTGGTTCCACCATACTTCAGCTTGTCGCTTAAAAGAGCGGTAATTAGTAGCAAGTTGGTCATAAGCAGGGCGAAGTTCTGCATGAGCTAAGAGTAAGCAGGTTTCAAGAGCTTGCAGGTGAGCAATACCATCATGCGCATGTTGGGTAGTAGTAGAAACAAATTGAGCAGCGCGATTGTGTTTGATTTGTTGGGCAAGGCGAATGTCACGGGCTAAAATTATTTTTTTGCGGTGACACAAATTGGACCAATTGAGCATTTTGGTTTCTCCGAAAAGATCAGATCCGGCGGCAACACAGACAGTTTGTGCCTAGTAAGGGATCACAAAAGTAGAGGTATCATCGGCAATGGAGAAGTCACGAAACCGAGGGATAGCACCAGGGGTGATAGAGACACCATATGGAGTAGTGCATTCAATTTCATCAGTGGAAATATCTGGTTCAGGGATATTAATAGAATGACTAGAATGAATCATGCAGATAGAGACAGAGTCACTATAGGAACCAAAATGACAAGTTCGGCGATGTTAGACACAATTAGAACTCTTCTAGTAGTAGCTGCACATAATAATTGGATTTTTTTTCAGATGGATGTAAATCAACTTTCTTAAATGGTTTTCTTGATGAAGAGGTTTATGTTTTACAACCCCTTAGTTATGAAGTTCATGGTCATGAAAATAAGGTTTATAAATTAAAAAAGGCACTTTATGGATTGAAACAGGCACCCAGGGCTTGGTATAGTAGAATTTATTCATATTTGATAAGTAATGGATTTAGACGAAGCAATAGTGAGCCTGCATTGTATATATAGACTAATGATGGAGGTCAAATTTTGATTGTATGTTTGTATGTTGATGATTTTATTTTCACTGTAAATTTGTATGTGGACATGTTTAAGTCAGATATGATGAAAGAGTTTGAAATGACAGATCTGGGCTTGATGAGATACGTTTTGGGTATTGAAGTTGTTCAAACAAATAAGGGAATTTTTATTTGTCAGTCCAAATATGCCAAGGATGTATTAAGAAGATTTAAAATGTTGAATTGTAATCCTACACCAACTCCAGTTCTAACAAGAACAAAGTTGAGCAAAGAGGATAAGGGGTCAAATGTTGATCCAACTAGTTTTAAAAAACTTGTTGGTAGTTTAATGTATCTTACAGCTACAAGGCCTGATATCATGTATGGTGTAAGTTTGATTTCAAGGTTCATGGATTCATCTCAGAATTCTCACTGGCAAGTTGGGAAGAGAAAACTCAAATATGTTGCAGGAACAATAGGATATGAAATTCTATATTCCAAAATTAACAATTTTGATTTGATTGGTTATATTGATAGTGATTTTGTAGGTAGTCTAGATGACAGGAAAAGTACATTAGGACATATATTTCATATTGGATCGGGAGTTGTCTCATGGGCATCAAAAAAGCAACCTATAGTGACAAATTCTTCAGCCGAAACAGAATATGTAGCCACAACTGTTGCAACATGTCAAGCAATTTGGATGCGTCGAATTTTGTCAGATTTGTTGCATAATCAAGATGAACCAATGCCAATCTTTTGTGATAACAAGTCAACCATTGCATTATCCAAAAATTATGTATTTCACAAAAGGAGCAAGCATATTGATACAAGGTACCACTTCATCAGGGAATTGTTCAACAATGGTGAAATTTGTCTTGAATTTTATAGATCTAAAGATCAACTAGTAGACATTTTTACCAAAGCATTACCAAAGGATAGCTTTGAATATCTAAGACAAAATTTGGGAGTGGATGGTAGAAATTAAGGGGAGTGTTGGAAGGAAACTTCTAACTTCTCCCTCTGCTGATTTTGTAATTTGTGGTTTCTGGTAGTTTCTTTTGTTTCTCTTAAAATCAACCCAATAAATCTGTTGTGTTGATTCCTCCAGAATTTGCTGAATTTGTTGTTTGGTTAGAAGTTGCTATTGTCTTTGTTGCTTTACATCTATTTAAGCAGTTGTTGTAGCTTTTTTGGATGAATCAAGATTATGAACAAAAGTTGATTTTTTGTTGTAGCATTATTTTTTTATTTTATTTGTTTCTTTTCTCTTTCTATCAAAACCCTCTTTACTTGAGTTTCCCTTGAGGATCAACCTTTTTCAAAGGAACTAGACTACGCCTATAATCCAACCGAGTCCTCTATAAAATAAGGTTAATCACACAGTGGAACTTTCTCAAAACACAATACTACTTCAGGTACTCCAAATGATGACAATAACAAGAACTCATAATATTGGGTGAATAGATTAGCTTTATTGATTGAATGGCCCCTGGACTAGTTACTATAAACAACACCTCATGTTGATACTTATCTACCTTAGTCCTCCAAGAACTCTTTTAGAACACCCACCCCTGAATTCTCGGTCACTCTTTGAAGTGTGATCATATAATGACCTTGCCCCTATTGAGCATTCCTCTTCATGTAGCTTTGAAACTTTGTAACTCCCTGAGCACTTTGATGTTCATCTCCAATTGAAGCACCTCGTTCTCCCAATTGAGCTACAAGGAAACTTATCAAGTCCACAACCCAGGTCTCCTCTTGAGACTCATGTCAACCCTAATGCAAGGACACTCTTTGGTTGTTGAATACAATTTTCTCGTTTTAAACCTCTCTGGATCGCTCTAGTATGATTCTTCACTTTGGGGGCAACTAATTTGTCATTTAGCGGCTAAGGTACTCTTATTCCCCTATATAAGCTATTAGTCCGATTCCCAGGCAACTAAAGGTTGATCACAAAGTTGGGTAATCTACCACAACTTCCGATATGACCAATTACCTTCACTTTCCTAGTTCGGCCAATACTCCAACTTTAGGCTTGTTGGGCATTTGGTCCAATGTTAGGCTGCAAGGATTTTGCAACCTCCTCAAATCCTCATTGAACTTATTTGCATCCTCTTGAGTCCAGCTTAGTGCATGCTCTTCCGAGCTCAACTTAGTGCATCCTCCTTTTGGGTTCGTCTTGGTGCATCCTCATTATGAGTTTGACTTGGTGCATCCCCATTACAATTCCAACTTGGTGCAGACTAATCCAAGTCCATCTTGGTGCAAACTCCAGATGAGCCCAGCTAATGGAACTTACCAACCTCTGATGGAATTGGGACTTCGTTTTGATTTAATTACCCTGCAGAACAACTTGGCATCCATGTCATTCCATGTAGCTCGGCCATTGTTGCACTGGGTCTTGAGAGCGCCACTTACCGGCTCGCTCCAAGATGGGATGGGTACCTTGTTGGTACTCGGGTGCTGTGGCATGTCGCCCTATGTTCTTGGGTTGGCATTGCAATCCCCTTACACTGCATCTTCCTAGGATAGAAGAGGCTGCTTGAATGGCTTGTTTGTCACTTGCCCCAAGAACTTTCTTTGTATTCCAACAATTTTTCCATGAACTATATTTGGTAGTTTTTAGAAATCCAACTGATTATGGGTACAACTCATAGAACCAGTCTTAGAAGTTGGGCCTTTCTGTCTAAAAAAAAATTTGGCAGTCTAGTTTTGAGTCTTGAGTTGTACCCTGTTGACTACTGTTGTACATAATCTTGCATTTCCTTTCTAGTTTATCAAGAAGACAATATATATCTTGAGAAGTTTTCCTTTCTGCATAGGGAGCATTTAAGTTTTTTTGCCTGTAGGAAAACTGACAAAGATGGGATACACTCCTTTGTTCTTTGCTTCGTTGTTTATTGGTATTGATGCAGAAATGTTTTGAATTTCTTTATTGTCAACATATTTGTGGCTGAACAGAGGATAATATTATCTGCACATTGGTATCCTATATTCCGCTTCCTCCATTTATTGTAGAGAATACATGTATTTACTTTTCTTTTTTATTGTGGTGTAGGATTCTGAGTAGTCTCTCACCCATTATGACGAATAGAAATGGGCTCAGGGGATTTCTTGCCTTAAGTATCAAGAGATCTTAAACTATGCACCCTTTTCCTTATTGAGGGTAGTGAAGAAGGTGGAGATGTAGACACAACTCTTTATCCATTTCAAATTTTATTTGTTGAATCCAAATTATTCCAAAATTCTAACAAGAAAGTCCCAGTTATACCTTGTCAAAAGCTTTTGACATATCCGGTTTGATAATTGCAGGAGTTTGTAAATGACATTGATATTATTCATAATTTGCCTTCCCAAGGAAAAGGCTGACTGTCTTTCTAAGATGGTTTTATGAAGATGGGAGCAATTAGCTTGTAGATGGTCTTTTTTATCATGTTCCATAATGGTAGTGATCTTTAGTGTTCTAATTATGAAGCCTTTGTTATTTTTGGAACTAGTTCCAATTTGGTCGCATCAATTTGGGTGACCATCTATTAATTATGTGAGCCTCATTTTTCTTCAAGTTGTCCCAAAAATTTAAGTAGAATATTGTTTAGGAACTGTCTAGCAAGGGTGATTTATCCAAGTAAATAGAGTGTTTCTTTAATTTCATCTTTTTTGGGTAACTTAATTTGTCTATCATTCTCTTCCTATGTTTTATACTAAGGTAGTAGTTGAGGAGGTTTTCCTGAGCCATCTTTTCCAGTTCCTATTCTTCATTTGTTGTTAGAAAGGTTTTGAAGAAATTGGTAGCATGCTTGGTTAGTTCTTGCAGTTTAGTGACTATTCTTTCATCCTCTTGTGTATCTCTGCTTGGTCATTGATGTGGTCTCTTTATATCCGATTTGTGGAAAAGGGAAATTTTGAAATCTCGTTTTAGTATCTGTTCAGCTTTTTGTTGTCTCCGAGAGCAACTTCTTCATTTGGGAAACTATTACCTCAAGGACTGCCACACATTCTTTTTTGGCCAACTTTGTGTCAAGGCCTATTTTTTCAACATGTTCTTGGATCTTGGTTGAATTTTGCAAATCTAGGGTTAAACTCCACCATGTCTCAACAAGGTTATGAAATTATGGATGTGTTAGCAACATTTTTTCTAATTTTAAGATTGATTTGTAGATTTGGTGTTTCAGCTGCATAGTGAGAACTTTAAACCATTGAACATGCCAATAAAATTTGAAACTACAACAAAACACGAAATGCAAGAATCTAATACTTTGAAGTTCACACATGGCAGACATGAAAAGATTAAACTTTCAAAATAGGCTTCTCGTGGGTCTCTCTTAGCGCTTTAATCCTTAATAACATTTCAAAGCTAACTCTAAACCACTACATATTAATGACTGGCAACAAATGTAAAACATATTGTATCCAATAAGCATATCTTCGGCCTAAAATTAATTTCAAAGCTAAATCTAAACCACTACATATTAATGACTTGCAACAAATGTAAAACATATTGTATCCAATAAGCATATCTTCAGCCTAAAATTAATTGTAATGCATGAAATTGTTTTAGTTGACAAATTTACTAAATGTTTTTATAGACATTGAAATTTGGTCTAAAGCTTGCGACTTCAATTTCTTCATAATTTGTATTTTCATGGTCGTGATTAAATAATGTTAATTATTTAATTACTTTCTAAAGTCCTTTCTCATCTATTAAATCCACTTTAACATTTATTCATCTATTAATTAAATAATCTTAATTATTTAATTAATTCACATTTTCTCTATTATAATCCTGATTAATTAAATAAACCCTCTTTATTTAATTATGTCATTAATTAATGTTACCCTCCTTAAATTAAATAAATTCTTATTTAATTTATCTTAATCATATTTTCTGACTATAATTAAATAAATACTTTAATTATTTAATTATTCATGTAACATTTTCATCACTCAATTAAATAAATCTTATTTATTTAATTACTTTCTAAAGTCCTTTCTCATCTATTAATTAAATAATTTTAATTATTTAATTAATTCACATTTTCTTTATTCTAATCCTGATTAATTAAATAAACCCTCTTTATTTAATTACGTCATTAATTAATGTTACCCTCCTTAAATTAAATAAATTCTTATTTAATTTATCTTAATCATATTTTTTTACTATAATTAAATAAATACTTTAATTATTTAATTATTCATGTAACCCTTTCATCACTCAATTAAATAAATCTTATTTATTTAATTTATCCCTACATGTCGAATCTTGAATTAAATAAATCATTTAATTCATAAAGGTCTATTTTTAACACATTCCTCTATATTCAGATAAATGTTTAAGTTATCTAAGTATTCATTCTCACTCGACTTGAGATCTATTTGAATCAGATAGTTATCTCCTGATTTAATGTTTGAGTGTCTTTCGCGAATAAACTCCCTGTCTTAGCCAACCAGTTATCTAGTTCTAACTCGTATGCGTGTACATGTTTATTAATTAAATTTTGTGTGTGCGTTCGAACAGAACGTTGCTTTTAATCTATCTTTATCTTTGTCATGCAAACATTATTCTTCTATTTTCGAATACCAAACTCGAAGATTAAATCATTATTTAATCTTTATCTATATTCTTAGGTTTTATCACTCATGTTAGTACTAATAGTTATCATAATGCATGTTGAATCCTTTGATCACAATTGTCTATTTATCTTTTGATCTTGGCTTGTCATTCGAATGATCAATTTTCTATAAATTGATCTGTCTTTCATTATTTTACTCCTCCCGAAATCTTGTGAATTTTGGAGCATTTACTTGTTAATCTTTGATATTTTGCTATAATCACATACATCTAGGCTATACTTGCACACTTACTAAAAATCTAAGGGCAAGAATACCAACACGACAAAATGGAGGACAATAGAGGTTATCCATGGAGTTACATCGATCTTTGGTGAGATTGTTTTATGTTTTAGCTTATTTCCTTTGTTCTTTGTTGTTTGACTTTAGATTGCATTAGAGTTTGATTGCATTGTGGTTGCTTTTAATATTTCACTTTTTTTATGATGTTACATTTGGTGAACCCGACGTGAAGACACGTTCTTCGCAAATCTGTAGACGTTTTATTCAATTTTTGCAAGTATCGTATGACCCGACATATTTGACAGAAAAAATGACGCAATTGATATTGCAAACCACATCTAACGAAGAAAATGACACATCTGAAAAATTTCAACGCATCCATGGCTGATCGAACCACAACTGGCTAGTGAAAATCTGTGACGCATCTACCGCTTGGAACGACACATCTGACTAGTGAAATTTATGGGTTCAATTTCTAATTTTTAGACTTTCATTGTGTTTTTATCTTAGCTAATTGTTTGGTTTGTAGTGTGTGTTTTAGGAGATAACATAGTGTTTGTAGGACATATCATAGAAGACAATATTTTGAAACCCTTTTTGCATGACGACCGCCAAAGATTAATCTGAAAACTACTAATGAATTTTCCTACATGACATGTGTTAAAGACCTTATTTTTTAAAACATATTGTCTGGTAGATTAGCAAATTGTCATTTGGGTTTAAAATTTACTACTGTCTACTATGTTTGGTGTGAAAGCACACTTTGTTATTACCCTCACAATTCGGTATATCAAAGTATCCTCTCCCCTTGCACATTTGTGTGATCCTGGGTGTAAGAGAATCAGTTACTGACTCTAGAAATTGGGACTGTCTTGGTGGGAAAAAGTACTCACCCCAAAATGACTCAGACTGGTCACACACTGAACTCGAGCGACTTCCAACTGGTATATAAAAGTGGGTTCTTGAGGAAAGCTCAAGAATCATGAGTATTGTTTTGACAAGAAGGGAAACAATGGTCTCTTGTCGCATGGATGATACCCCATGAATGGAATTCCTGAATTAAACACCTTTGTTTTTAGTGGCCAAAAACCCTCTATTTAGTGGTGCAGCAGGCCAGACCTGTGAAGTCATCTCATGTTTTTATAGTTCATTATAGAGATGAGAAGTATGCCATGGGAGATTCACGGGTACTGTAGCTTGGTTGCCCTGAATGAAGTGTTGAGCCGTGGAGGGGAGCTAGTGGGGTCAAGCTACTAGTCATCTGCCTTGAATAAGCATAGCTAGGGTAAAACCCAAGTGAGAACTCAGTAAATATTGTCCTTCATAGCCTTATGATTGTACTTGTTTTATGGAAATACACATGTTCATGATCGTCAAACTAAAAATATATTATCTTCTAATTATCTCTGTTTTTCAAAACTTGATCATGAAACAGAGTCAACTTACATCATCAGTCACTAGAAAACCGCAACAATTCATCAGAAAACTGCAATTGTCAAACAGAGTTGCAACTGTTCACTAGAAAAATGCATCTGATTAGTAGAGTCACATCTGTTACAGAGTCTGTCACATCTTTTAGAAACTCAATCCAATTTGCATGTCCCAGAATCTAAGTTGCATATGTCATAATAGCTCGCATTTGTTTAGTATATAACCGCATTTGATATCTTAGTTGCATCTATCATTAACTCTATTATTGGAAACCCACAATTGTCATATTTTATGATGCATCTAAATAGGTAAGCCACATCTATTGCCAATCTTTGTCATTTGTTGCATCTGTCAAAAACATAGTCCAATTTGCATGTCCCTGAAACTAAGTCGCATTGTTCAGTAGTTAGCCGCATCTGTTACTTGAGTCGCATTTGTTCAATAGGTAGCCGCATTTGTTACTTGAGTTGCATCTGTTCAATAGTTAGCCGCATCTGTTATTTGAGTTGCATCTGCTAATTTCCATACCGCATCAAATATCTTGAGTCACATATGTCCAGTCTGCTAGCACCTCTATTAATTGGAAAATCACAACTGTTCACCAAGAGTCGCATATTTTTAATCTAGAGTCGCATCTACCAAATTATATCGCATTTTCTCAGTAGAAAACTGCATTTAATTTAAAAACCCGCACTTGTCATATTTTGTGACGCATCTGAATAGGTGAGTTGCATCTGCAGTTTGGAACGATGCATATGCCTCTGTCATAGAACCGATCTACTTTTACTAGTACACAACCAGAGTCTTGAAAATTGCATCTGATCAGTCCAGAGTTGCAATTGATACCCTAAGACACATCTTCTTCAAAGAAAACTACAATGTTTGATACATGAAACTAAATTTACCAGAAAACCACAACTATTAAATTTTGCAACGCATCTACCTGAGTATCAAAAAACTAGAATTCACTGTCACAGTCCAATCCACACAGTCATACCAGTATCTGATCTCTCTTTTCACAACAATCCTTGAACAAAAATTTGAATGATTTGCTCAATTTTGCATCCTTTAGGTATCATTTAGTCATAACTATAGTCATCATAGTTCCAAGTTTTAGTTTCATCTTAGGAGTACATATTACCTTTAGATCAAACTCTTAGGAAAGTCACTTTTGCAAACTTTAGAATAGGTCCACTTTCCGCACTTTAGAAAAACCATAGCTTCAACGAAAACTGTCATTGAACCTAGTCACATCATCATATCTTTTGTCCTACAATGAGTCCTTCCAGCTCATCAGTCTAGTTAGGGAGCTCACCTTATCTTTGGTTCTAGTTCTACACAGGTTCCTTGACATAATTAAATTGACACTTTGGTTAGACTTTAGGTGGTTGGTAACCTCATCTCAGGTTCACAAAATAGATTACCTTAGAAGCTTCCTTAGATTTTTTGCATTACTTAGACAAGGTTATCCTGGGATAACATCATTTTAGAGATACCTTATTTGCAAGAAAATACCAAAAAAAAATAGTTGCATTCATTCCTTATTTGCACCTAGAAAATCACAAAAACATAGCTTAGGTTGCATACCTTAGACTTAAGTCACCCTCTTTGCATTGTCATACCTTAGACCTCATATCACATACCTTAGTCATACTCCATCTTTTGTCATAACCTCACCAACATGTCTACAATTTACCTTGTTATGCTTGCTAGTCAAGTTCAATACTAGTTACTCCGTAATGGTCAATGCCAACAAGCCATAGACTTCAAAAGATAATTTATCCAATCTAAATTCCAATCAACGTCAACCCATGGTCAACTACCCACATACCCTTCCTACCAACAATCCATAAGTCTTAGTCCTCCATCCATCTACCCTCATTATCAAGAGTCCCTTAGCATAATCCATGTCATTAATCCACAACATACGTCCACTTATCACCCTTATCCTAACCTTGACAAGGGAAACCAACCTTCCACTAATCCCTTCCAAGCCTTCATGTCCTATCCCAGTCCTTCATCCACTAATCCTTTCCAATCTACTCCATCTCAATCTACATTTAGTCATGAAAATACATCTATTCATGGTCTCCAAAGTCACATCCCATCTACTAAACTTGAGGATACATGTCAAATAGAAAGTCTAAAGCATGACATCATGGCTTCACCTTCATGTCAAGATCAAAGTAGTCTATCCCATGACCCTATCTTTAAGTCCATATAAGAAGTCCTTCTAGATAAACATGGCATCCAAAATACACCTATCCTTGATCAAGATTATGTTCCCAACCATATCATTCAAGAAAAACCCATCTTTGATCAAGACACTACTATTGAGCAAGAAGTCCAAAATGATCCACTCCTTGACCTTTATGCCATTCATGATCAAACACTTGAAGACAACCCTATCCAAGTACCAAACAAATCCATTTCCCAAAATGAGACACTTGCCTCCTTTGGACACATAGATGATATTCCTCTAGAACGAGTCTCCTACTCTAGACATATTTGCAAAAGATCAAGCTATAGTTGAGTTCATTGGACTCTATGACAATGACCATAAATATGGTTTTGACATCGACTTAGAAGCACCAGTAGAATCATTTGAATTTGATATGTCACAAAATCACACTAAAGATATCCAACATGTCAATGAAACTAATACATGCTATCAACTAGGTTCATCTACTTTTATCAAATCAGGCTTTCTTGTAGAGAAGAAGATTCCAAGTAATAGTTTCCAGATACACAATGATGGGTTAGCGTCTTTCTTTGAAAACAAAAAATACCCCATCACAAATAGAATCTGTCAGAGCATGCAGTATCAAGGAAAAGGACTCGGCATACACAAGCAAGGAATTCTAGAACCAGTACAGTTTCTGGCAAATCCTAGACATCAAGGTCTTGGTTATCCTTTAGTTAGAAAATCTAATGATGTTAATGGTATCTCCTCAATATTGGAGGCAACTTTATCTGATACAAACATCAAAATGGAGGCCATGAGTAGTTCTTACCATAAGGTTGTTGCCAACACTCCTTCCATCCATACCATAAATTGTCATTAAAAACATGAATAAACCTTCCATTTGGAACCAACAAAAACAAAAGTCTTACAAATTCAAACTTCAAAATCAAATATCAAAGGCCATTGAATCAATCAAAAATCCAAGTGGACAAATAAAGTTAAAATGGATCCAAAAAAAAAAGGATCAAGCAAAGAAAATGGTTCAAAAGTAACAGTCAATCAAAATATGGAGCCACAAGAAAAGAGGACTCCCACATATAATAAATGTCCACCTCTGTTAAAATGGTCATCAAACAAGGCATATAAAAGTCATGGTTCCAAACATTATCCCAATCCGAAATCCACTCTCCATCATCCATCACCCCAAGTTTGAAAAATGAAAGCCAAACACGTCTACCATCATCCATCATAATCCTACAACTTGCCAAAAGTCTAAAAATCCTATGTGACAAATCCGACACATCTTGGCAGCAAATCTTTATTGTAAGCACTCCCATGGCACTCTATCGTGATGTGCGTATTTTTATAAGGCCAACTCTAGTATCAACAAGGATCATAATGACATCAATCAATTGTATGCAAGCGCTATGATCCTGACAAGGAAACTACTTCATCAAGGTCATTATTGGCATATCATGGCACCAGTCTCTACATCAACACCATCAGTGGATTCAACACAATCAGTGATCACCTAAAGCATCAAGACCATCCAAAAAATACAAAAATACAAAAAAAATGAAAAAAAAAAATTGTCACCTTGATGAAAACCTGGCAAACAGGCATCTTGGTGACACCAAAAAGATCAAAAAATCAAGAAAATAGTAAAGAGAAATAAATCGTCCAATAGTAAAAACCACTTCGGTGGCGCTTTGGATAAGCACCATGGTGAAAACCTGACAAACAAGCGCTATGTCTAGTTGACTCTGCTCCTTTCTCTACCATTATTCTAATCTGACTTCCTTGTACATATTGCTTATCCTTGTACATACCATCTATCCCTGTACATATCACCTATCTTATCATACATCGCTTGTACATACCTTTCATAATAAATGATAGTTCTTCCCATAATTTGGAACGATTGACATCGAGTGCATTTCATATCCCCCATCCCATCCTATTCATAATCAATTGGTCTTATACTTAACTTGGGGCAAGCACTTGACTTACGTCATATTGGTTCTTACAATGGCGATGTTGAGGACGTAAAACAATTGAAAAATCCAAAAACATTACAAAATGTCTTGAGAAAATTAAAAAAAAAACATTAGAAAACTTCAAAAAAAATAAAAATAAATCAAAACATGTCGAAAATCCAAAAAAAATAGAGTCAGAGTCAGTCGCACTTGTCAATCTTTGTCATTTGTCGAACTACGTTGCCTTTGCAATTGGACGTAGGCAAGGCCATTTGCCGATGTGCCCCCAAGACATTAGGTCAATCATTTTAGGTTTGTCTATATTAAATCATGATTCAATCCATTTGTCTATAAGACAAGGTCATTAGTCGTGTCGAACTACGAGGTCTCTACATGTATAATGTAGGCAAAACCATCAATCGATGAGCCCTTGAAGCCACACTAGGTCAGTCCATTAGGGTTTTTCACATGCACTACCACACACGTTAGACATCTTCATACAATTCAAGCTTTTTATAGTCAGTCTTTTCAGTCAAAGTTTAGTCGAACTACGAGGTCTTTGCGTGTATAACGTAAGCAAGGTCATCAATCGATGAGCCCCCGAGGCCGCACTAGGTCAGTCCTTTAGGGTTCGTCGTCACATACAGTCAATTGTTAGCACATCATATCAAGTCATGCATCAACAAGATGAACAAGTCAACAATGTCATCAAGTCAAATCAAACAAATTGTCAAAGCAACACCAAAACAAATCAACTTATGTCTGCTGCAAGATATGTCCTTCCTAGAAACAAACATTATCAAAACAATCAACCTGTCTTATACAGGATGTGTCCTTCCTAGAAACAAACATTAGGCAAACAATCAACAAGGCCTTATATAGGTTATCACATCAACGACATTAGACTCAACGTCTTATATGATATGTGTCTTTCTGAAACTAGACTTTTGTCATGCCTTATATAGATAGTCATAAACTTGAAACCAAACTCAATGTCTGATACGGTATGTGTCTTTTCTGCAATCAGGTCTTATCAATCATTTATCTTATCAATCAAAACAATCAAACAAACAGATCAAGTTTTGGAAAATATCTTATTAGCTTTTGATTTTGTGGCTTATTTATCTTATCATTTCATTTGACTTTATGATTGGAATCTTGTTACTAGCTTTCTCAAGGATGTCCCATGAAGGATTTAGAGAAGCAACGATGTATCAATATTATGTTTTCTTTGACTGTTGTTTGTCAACTATCTTTTAACTTTGGATTCAAAGTCATGTTATTAGTTTCCTCAAGGATGTCCCATGAAATATTTAGAGGAGTGATGATGTCTCATGACTAATCTTTTATTGTTTGTTGTCTATGGTTTGTCTTGACAAAAGACTAGGGCAATTGTGCGCTTAATATGAGTCAGGACATTCCTTGTCTGTGACTGTCTGTTGTTAGCAGGTGGATGACCTTGCACACCTTGATCTGTCATACCATGGTGTTTGTCTCCATTTGTATTAGTTACCGCCCAATGATGATAAAGTGCAAATCCTTTTGTGATTTAGCGAAACATCGAAGATTTCTAATACTAACATTCATCTTTTCTCACTAACATTTCTCCATTTCTACATCTTCATCACCCTTATCTATTTTCCTCTATCCTTTTGTCCTTCATCTTCTAGTTCTCTCATTGATTTCGAGAGCACACTCATGTTCTTTGAACCCGCTTGTCCTCTCGAGGGAGCATACCACTACCTCATCGTTATCTTTCCTCATCCTACTTTTACTAGGGCATATTTTTTTCTTTGACACAATGCGATAAACTGCATTGTATCAAAGAGGGGCAAAATGTACACTGAAATTTGGTCTAAAGCCTACGACTTCAATTTCTTCATAATTCGTATTTTCATGGTCGTGATTAAATAATGTTAATTATTTAATTACTTTCTAAAGTCCTTTCTCATCTATTAATTAAATAATCTTAATTATTTAATTAATCCAATTTAACATTTATTCATCTAAGATTTTTTACATCAATGTCGAATATGTCTGTGAAAGCGAAAGCACTTATGAGTGGGAGAAAACGGTCGAATTCAATTTTGAATGGTGTTGGCGGTGCTGCTCTGGTGTATGTGTCTACGGGTGGTCGGGTGTCCCCTGATCCTGTTGTGGGTTGCTCTACGACTTTGGGTGTTGTGGCTTTGGGTGAGTTGGGCAGGAGTCTGAATGGCTCTATCTTTTTCGCAGGATTTGGGTTCTTTGGCTATTGGGTCCCCCGCTGTTCCTCCGAACTTGTTGCAAGTTCTGGGCTAGGGTGTCCACTCAAATGGTGATTGCGTTACTGTGGTTAGTGAGGAACTACGTCCTCCCTCTCCTCTTGTTACCTTTGTGGGTGTTGTGCAGGGTGTGGCTACCGCCACCCCTCCCTTTGATGGCTTTCATAAATCATTCTCTGTTGCTGCTTGTGCCCAGGTCTCGACTAGGGTTCGTCCTTTGCCTTGTGCTTGGTCCTCCCCTGTTGTGGTCTGTGGGCCTGAGGTTGCTGAGAATGAGGAATACTATGTGCAATAGGGTGTGGTTTGCAGGTTTAACGGCCTGTGGCCCTCCCTTCCTAATCTCCATAGATGGGTTTCTGATTCCTGGAAGCCTATCATTTTAGAATAGATTGAGCTCTATCCGAGTGCTAGAGTGTTTTTCTTTGCAACTTTTTCTTCCTCAGAGGATCGTGACACAGTGTTGGATAGGGTTTGGATGTGGGGTGTTCATTCACTGTTCATTCGGCCTTGGTCTTGCTCTTTCGACCCTCTTATGAAGCCTCTAAATATTAGACCTGTTTGGGTTCGTCTACCAAATTTCCCACTCCAGTTTTGGGAGCATTCTTGCTTTGAAGCTATTGACAACGTTGTTGGTAGCTTTTTGAAGGTGGATTCTACATCTTGGGATCTTGGGAATACTACGGTGGCTTGTATTTTAATCAATTTGGACATCTCCAAACCTCTTCATGGTGATGTGGTTTTGATGGTGGCAGACATACCTTGGAAGCAACTTCTGGACTGAGGAGATCCCTTTTCGGTGTAGGTGTTGCTTATCTGTTGGTCACCTGGCCTCTGGCTGTCGTCTTGCTCGTCGCAAGGGTGTTGCCACTTGGTGGAAGAATGCTCTTTCAGACCATCTAACAGTTGATTCTCCTTCTTCGGATGATTCCTCTGAGGGTGACCCTCCCCTTACTGCTCCTTTGGTGTTGGAGCCTTCCTAGGCTCCTTTTCCTGCATGCCCTTCTGCGGAACCTTCTGTTGTCCCTGTGCTGCCAGTTCCTACCTATGGCTCGTCGCCTGTTTCTGTTGGTCCTATGATCGGGTCAGACTCCTCTTCTGGTTTATCAGCTCCCTTGCTGTGTGATGTCTCCTTGCCCAGGGTGGCTGTTGTGGATCTGCTCCTCTCGGCTCACTCGATGGATTTTGATTCTGAGCCTTCTTGGTCAGTTGTACTGAAGAAGGGTCTTCCCAAATCCGTTGTTAATTCTCAGCCACGGGTTCTGGGTGTCAGATTGGTCCCCTTTGGTTTTCGGGTTGTCTAATATTTTTTTGTTGTTTTACAACTATCAGTCAGTTGTCTCTGTTTGTTTCTCTCTAGTTCACTTGTTTTGAACTATGCTTCCTTTGGCCCTCTGGGCTCCTTGTGTAAAAGGTACAACACACTTTAAATGTTGTTTATCTTATCAAAAACATTTATTCATCTATTAATTAAATAATCTTAATTATTTAATTAATTCACATTTTCTTTATTCTAATCTTGATTAATTAAATAAATCCTTTTTATTTAATTACGTCATTAATTAACGTTACCCTCCTTAAATTAGATAAATTCTTATTTAATTTATCTTAATCATATTTTTCAACTATAATTAAATAAATGCTTTAATTATTTAATTATTCATGTAACCTTTTCATCACTTAGTTAAATAAATCTTATTTATTTAATTACTCTCTAAAGTACTTTCTCATCTATTAATTATATAATCTTAATTATTTAATTAATTCACATTTTCTTTATTTTAATCTTGATTAATTAAATAAACCCTCTTTATTTAATTACGTCATTAATTAACATTACCCTCCTTAAATTAAATAAATTCTTATTTAATTTATCTTAATCATATTTTCTAACTATAATTAAATAAATACTTTAATTATTTAATTATTCATGTAACCTTTTCATCTAATTTATCCTTACATGTTGAATCTTGAATTGATTTATAAAGGTCTATTTTTAACACATTCCTCTATATTTAGATAAATGTTTAAGTTATCTAAGTATTCACTCTCACTCGACTCAAGATCTATTTGAATCAGTTAATTATCTCTTGATTTAATGTTTGAGTGTCTTTTGCGAATATACTTTGTCTTAACCAGTCAGTTATCTAATTCTAACTCGTATGAGTGTACATGCTTATTAATTAAATATCTTTATTTATTTAATTAAATTTTGTGCGTGTGTTCAAACATAACGTTTGTTTTAATCTATCTTTATCTTTGTCATGCAAACATTATTCTTCTAATTTTGAATACCAAACTCAAAGATCAAATCATTATTTAATCTTCTTAGGTTTTAACACTCATGTCAGTACTAATAGTTATCATAACGCATGTCAAATCCTTTGATCTCAATCATCTGTTTATCTTTCGATCCTAGCCTTTCATTCGAATGATCAATTTTCTATAAATTGATCAGTCTTTCATCATTTTACTCCTCTCAAAATCTTGTGACTTTTGGAGCATTTACTTGTTAATCTTCAATATTTTGCTATAATCACATACATCTAGGCTATGCTTGCACACTTACTGAAAATTTGAGGGCAAGAATACCAACATGACAAAATGGAGAAGGACAACAAAGGTTATCCATGGAGTTACATCGATCTTTGGTGAGATTGTTTTATGTTTTAGCTTATTTCCTTTGTTCTTTGTTGTTTGACTCTAGATTGCATTAGAGTTTGATTGCATTGTGGTTGCTTTTAATCTTTCATTGTTTTCATGATGTTACAATTTCTACTTCTGCAAACAGACAAATTACCTTGATTTAGAAAGGAAATTCTTCACAGAAGATCCATTAAAGTTTTAGACTTTAACATTCTTGGAGGAAATTGCAAACGCATAGCTTCTTTAAGCTTAATTGGAATGCGTGTAGCAACAAAAACCATTCCACCTTTCCTATGATGTTCATCCATTATGTACTCTAGTATTTGCAATCCATCCTTATCAAGTCCAATAGAAGGTTCATCTAAAAGCCAAATTCGACGAGGGATTGCAAGTAATCGAGCCAACTGCACCCTTTTACGCTGACCCACGGATAACACCTAAGTTGGTTCATTCATGACATGTCCCAAACCCATGAATTCCAATGCCTTACGTGACTTCCCACTTTTACCTTCCAACGTTTCCCAAAATTCAACATTATCTACAACACTTAATTTATTCTTGATCGCATCCTTAAGACCCACCCAATGCAATTATACTTTATACAGCTCATAGATACTAGAGTTTGTCACATCATGACCATTCCATAACAGTTGCCCAACACTGGGTTTTAGAAATCCTGTTAAAACACACAAAAATGTAGTTTTCCCAAAACCACGTGGCCCTGTTAATATCATTGCAACTCCATTATGCAGTGTTATATTAATATCACGAAGCACCATCTGGCCATTTCTGATGCATGAGAGTCTACTGGCTAGAAGTTTAGGTATTGGTGGTCCTCGCGCCATATTGTAGATTTCTACAAATTACAAAATCGCAAAAACTAATTTGCCACTATCTCAGTGAAACCATTTTCTGCTGCTTTTGGCCACTAATCTTCTATAGAAATGGCATAATCTATACAACTGATTCAGTCTAGCTTGAGCTTTATATTACTTCTCAGAAATCTGAATTTATGTTCCCTCATTAATGTACAAAGCAAACCTGTTGCAAGAAAACCAATTGCATTAGACTCTATGAATCCTTTCAAAATAATTGCAAGCCCTACTTAAAACATTTAGAAGGTTATAAATAATTGCAAGCCCTACTTAAAACATTTAGAAGGTTAACTTATAGACTAGAGTGTACTGCACTGAATAACTCTCTGAAACTCAGCACATCTCAGCTCAACGCTTCTAATTTTTGAATTCTAAAACTCAGAATAGATAAACTTACCAAGCCAGCAAAGAAATTTCCCAAATTATAATAAGGTGCAAGAACACTTCCTTATTGCTTATTAATTTTGAAAGAAGTGCATCTATTTCAGCCCTTGCCACGAATAATTAACTATATGACAAATTTTCCACTAACAATTAGACAGGAAAGCATGTAAGATAGCCATAAATGAAACAAAATAAGCCCAATAATGTTCATAGAAATTTTTCAGATTTATATACACATCCTCAAGTTGTGAATTGACAGAAAGGATGATGTTGCAAACAAAGATACGCAGCGACTGGCATTGTGGGTGGTCACATAATGTATAACTGCTAGCATGTCAGCAGTGATGTAACAGATGCCATGAATGTTGGTGTGGCAATTGGTTTGATCAAAGAGTGATAACAAGTTGCAACCTGGAAAGATCATAACTTCACTGATCAGCAGAATTATAATGGCACGAGCCATGACCATTATGAATGGATCTAGAGAAATATGCTGTGTGATTTTTTGAAATCAATAAAATCCTTTAAAGATTTAAATTCACAAGACATTACAATAAATGGCATGTTCGGGAGAAAGAGGAAAAGAAAGTTACCAATGTCAAAAATATAGTTCAAGCTACCATTATGAATGGATCTAAAGAAACATGCTATGTGATTTTTTGAAATCAATAAAATCCTTTAAAGATTTAAATTCACAAGACATTACAATAAATGGCATGTTCAACAGAAAAGAGGAAAAGAAAGGTTTCAATGTCAAAAATATGGTTCAAGCTCTACGAAACTCTGGTGGACTCACAGGGTCTTGAGTCAAGCCAGCAGAAGCAATTTGCTGGTTTGATAAAACTCACAAGTCTGACATAGGTTCGCAGAGTTTCCTACAACTCTGCATTTTTTGCAGAACTTGCTCAAGAATCAATCAGTCTGAGACCCACAAAAGTTAGAAATTACAAAATAAAAACATAATAAACACATAATTTTATTAAAAAATTAAACGTTAAACCTTATGTCCCTCATTTTCAGCACTCATTTGTGACCTTAAATTCATTGAAGTAAAGCAACTTATTTAATTCATTAACTACTATGAGTAGTACACTGGCAATTCATTTAAACTTGTATGCTTGTGGTTTGTCCCAGCATTTTAAGAGGATTTGCAGCTTTAAATCATACATTATTAATATTATTCTGGTATGGAATGCAGAAAAATCCTATATATATTGCAATGCATACTAAAATTTATGTTGATTTTTTTTGCTCAGTTGTTAGATTTCTCTCCAACTACAAGACTGGGCTTAAAATGTGCCTGGTAAGTCTCAGCCAAGAAAAAGTCTCAAAACTATGGTCAAAACAAGAGGCTGTGACATTTTACAAAAGGAAAAAACATAAGCTAATCTGAAAATTATTCATTACTCAAGGAGTCAACATTAATATTGGGCATTTTGGGAGGTATACAACCAAAGTAAAGACAAAGCACAGCCATTAGGTGCCTGGATCCACATGAACAGCTAGGGAAGGCATAGGGGAGAAGACAACCCCCTCAGTCTGGAGGCAAGCTGATCTTCACATGAATTTAGCTGTGGGAGGGTTGAACTTGAACAATGGGTGCTATCACCTTCTAAGTAACCGAGCCAATGATGACAAGCCTGCATGTTTTCCTTAAAGGTGTATTGTATATCTCAGTTATTTGCATGCAACTATCACTCACTCAATGCAAAAACCTCTGATTGTGTAAACCTCCAATGCAAGAACTAGAAGTATGTAAACAAACTCTCTTATTTATTTTTCATTCTTTCTTGTTTAAAATATTAAATGGGTTAGATTATTTATATAATTGTTTTCATTTGTTTGGAATGTACTGCCTTCCAAATTTATTGCCATAGGGATTACAGTGGCAATTTTTTTTGGCTCTATGGACCAACCCTACTTTAAAACAAATGCAAATTCACCCTTATGAAAATATGTTGACATGATGCAGCAGATTCCAAGTGGTGGGGGGTATGTTTGGGTTTGCAAAGGGTGTGGTGTGAAATAAGCAAGCTCATACAATCAAGTGAAATCCCATTTGCATGGTATTCTAGAATGGGCATCGATGCGTGCCAAGCCAAGAAGGATGCAATTGTGACAATGCCTAAAGTGTTAGAACATATTTGTGACTAGAATCTTGCAGTGCCAGTAAAACAAGTTATGCTTTGGCAAGGAGAGGATCTTGAGCAATGAGGCCACCTCTTTCCCCATCTATTCCTTAAGTTGTGGAAGAAAGCCACCCATTTTGAGTCACACATCAAAAAGAGCCTGCTACACATAAGTGAACGAAAGGACCAATTGGAGAAGGAATTTCAAAATGAATCTTGAGAGCTTGCCAATCAACTCATTGCAGTATGCATCTATGCATTGACTCCAAAATATTACAACATCGTTGAATAGGATTGCACCATACAGAGATGTGGAAGTCAACAAAGGGTATAAGCTAGCATATGCTAGACTCTTCCCTTATCCTAATTTGGAGGATGTAGTCACAAATGAGTTTGTAGATTTTGAATACTCCAATGATCAAAATATTTCTCCTCTTTGTCACAAGTATAAGAAGAATGCTCACAAATGGTCATATCTTCATGGCCAGACATTTGAACACCTAGAGCCTCTTGCAATCAAAGTTTATTGCAATTTAGTTTTAATATTTTATCTAAAACTCTAAAAATATCTTTTCATTAATAAAATATTTATTTTCAAGTTTTAAATTTCATCTATAATTTTATAACTCTTAACTCTCTAACTTTGCCTCAGGGTTTTCCCATTTTGAACCCAAATCATTAATTTTGATTGACACCCTTAGTTTTCAATCTCAATTCCATGTAAATGGAATGCTACCAAGGCCTCACATTAGTGTGCATTCCCTACCCAAAAAGGTGTCAGCTCAAAGCTGACTAGTGGCACCGCAGCCACTTTAGCTTTCCATTTTTGAAAACCACTTTTAGCTATGCACTATAGTATCACTTTTAGGGTGAAGAAGCAATTCAGTTATATCATGCAAACAGGCTATTGTTAAAATCCCAAACTGGAAATTTTTTCTTCCTTTCATCCAGAGCTGACCAAAACACAAACCTTAAATATTCCACAGTAAGAAGTTGATACATTTGTTTTCAAACACTTAAAACAGTAGCTCATATTCAAATCCTAATGAGCATGATCCCCGTATCAGGATGGTTGTTCAAGCTGAATTTGCATGATATCTGTATTTTGGATTTGATTAGCATGCCTGAGACCTAAGAAGGTAACTACGAGCTGCAAAGATCCAATCAATTCAATAAATAGTTGGAAACCAAGGCTAAACAAAAATTTAATAGAAACAACGATGACTAATAAGAGAAATTCATCAATTCAGATGAGCTCAAGTAGCAAATTATATAGGTTTCTCGGCAGAGTGCGAGGTCCAAATCCCCAAGCAACAAGTGAGTTAAATTTGAATACAGTACCATTCCCACAGGCAGCCACAATGGAAAAATCGAGGCCCAAAAATTTGGTGAGTTTGACAAAATAGATCTCCTGATTCATAGAATTTAATCCAAATGTATGCCCTGGGTGAATTTGCGGGTTAACCCTTATTAGTTATTTGAACGGGCACCCCCATGGGCTGTAATATCTGTTGCAAAGAAGTCGTGGGGAAATATGATGGAACAGATACCACTAGTTCATAAAATCTAATCAAAGGTATGCTTCTGTCGTGGTTAAAAAGGGGATCAACTTAACAACCAAGAAAAAGGGATCAAATTCTAAAACGCCCCAACATGTCATTCCGAAACAAGTAAAATACTCAACCAAGCAATTTCCAAGAATTGCACTAAACCTAAACCCTAATTTTCCATTAAAGTGAAAAACCCAAAACAGGGGATGCCTCGCTCGAATTAAATATACTAACCGCAAATTCAAAATAAGTGACCACACATAACCCTAGTGATTCAATTTCCCGAAATATGCACACAGAAAACACTTCATAAAAATATCTGTATAAAAAAAAAATTGAAGTCGGGGTTCCATTTATATGAGCGAAAAGCTTACCTCCAGAATATTGAGTATTCCTATGCAAGGATTTATGTCATGTATTTGTGCGCTCCTTTTTGAATTTAAGTTTGTTTTCCTGTGAAGCTACGAACATTGTCTCTAGTCTCTTTCTTTCATAGTTATCTTTCTATTCTTATGCTAACGGAAAAATTCGCAGAGGTAGCTGAAATGTAACATTTTAAATGAGGCTTACAGATCCGCGCGGACTCCACCGTTAGTCTTCAGTTGTGATTTTGGGACTAGTTTGAAGTCCGGCCTCCGATTCGGAACCTTAGGGACTCGGATGTATATTTTTGGCACTGAGGATTTAATGAAAAGTTATATGAGTGAAGTTATATATATTTTATTACTAGCGCTCAACGAGGTGCAATACGCCGATAACTGGATATACTCTGGCAATATAATGAAGGGCAGGGGAAAAAATGGCAAGAAAATGTAAATTGTTTTTCTTAAAACTAACTATTTATAGCAAAAGTCAATTGATGATGGGATGCGAGAAGATTTGTAAATGAACAAATGAAACTTTATTTAAATGAAGCCCTGTAACTTAAAAGGTTGATTGAATTAAGTACAGTTGATGTGGTTAATGATATACCTTGTAACCAAATGTAATATAATGGAAAACTGCATGTTGTGGGAAAATATTTTTATAATACGAAAACTATTTTATGACACATGAAAATCACTAACTCAAGAGATTGGTTATGTATAATACAATTGTTGGTGGTTGACAATCAGGTTCTATGATATATGCCATTTGTCTTCAAGAACTATAGAACAAAAGCAATAGAATGGTCAGATGTGTTGATTAGGTGTCAAATTATGGCAAAAAAATTGTAACTTAAGTAAATAGTGAAATGCATAATTATGTAAGAGGAAAATTAGACATATTTTAAGCACTAATTTTTTTTGAGTTGTATAATGATTTCTATGTATTTAATTTATAGTATTACTATCATTTGATTTTTTTCCCCAATATATGAACAAAATTGCCATAAGAAGTTGGATATACTAAAGTCGTTGATGACATTGATGTCGCTGATTGATATCTATGCTTGAGTCTTGATACCTCGTCCTTGTAGTTGATTTTGTCATGGTATGTAGTAGGTTTCTACAAAAGAGAAATTTGTAAAAGTAGGATTGATGCTCTGTTGAAAAAATTGAACGCCTCGAGACATCTCAGCGTATTTTATATATAAGTTATATATTTGCTAGTTTTATCTATAATATCATTAAATTACCCCAATATATTCTTTTAAAACAAATAACAAAGAGACCACGAGAAAAAAAATCAGATAAATGCCATATTATAAAAATAAAACAAATATCAAAATTAAAAATCTTTATGATACATAACCATGATAAGAGAAGACCCTTTATTTTATTTATTTATATTGGTTTAACTAACTTTATAACATCATACTATTACCAAAATAAATAAAATAAAACTTAAGTTCTTTATTTTTAAAGAAAAAAAAATTACTAAGGAAAAACCCACGATTATTTTATTTCTTTTCTTTAAAGAGAGAAACTTGAGAACTTTAAATTTAATGAATGTATAACCATTCGAATGTGACTATTTAGCCCTTCTAAATTTTAAAAGTAAGAACACAGATTTGAAATTTATTTAAGACTTTCCAATAAAGGTATTAACTGCTTGTGACAGTAAATTCGTCATACTATTGACAGTAGTATTATGTACCCCTTTTATGGTAACATGATTGACAACAGCCATAAAAAGAAATTTAGTTTTGTTTTAATGTTGAAGATATGCATATTAGATTGGCCATGGTAAACACCTACCAAACTCACGATCCAACGTGTTGTATTAAGGCGATTAATAATTGATTCCCTACAACTTTTATCAAATATCAATATTTTAGGCTTAAACTGCTATGGGTCATACTCATGAACAGAACAACACATCACCAAAGAAAGTTGTCTCGTGAAAGGTAAAGATTTCTAGTTAAAAAATAAATTTGCTAAAAGATTTTTAGGACTTTTGGACAAAAGAAATCATTAGGTGAGAGGCATAAACCTTTAAATATTCAACTATCTTCCCGATCATGGTGAAATGGGAGTTTTGGAACAAGGTAGAGAGAACAAATGAAAGTATAATGACAAGGAATTTTGGCCAGTTTATTTAGCCACAAATTCTTGGGTAGACATGTAAGAAAAATGGGAAAGCATAGAGATAACTTGAGATAGATAAAAAATCTTTTTGTCTACAGCTTCCGATACCCTCTATTGATCATATCAGACGATGTTTGATTTTATTTTATTCTTTTATTTATTTTTCACTCTACTACCAGAGAAGAATATGAAGAATGTCTCCCCCGATACCCCCTTTCTCTCACTCAGTTCTACTCTATAAAAAAACATCTGCCACATAAGTTTTTCTGCATGATTTTCCAATCCTTTTCTCATGTGTCAAGAGGGATTACTAGTATAGTTGTGTGGGCAATTTTCTGAAAGTTTTGACTCCTTCCCTTTTACCTATATCACCCTTAGACAAAGGTTGTCCATAACCCTGATGGTGACACTACATCAGGTCAAGAGGTTTAACTCAAATTATCTAGGAAATATGAAACTAAGAGTCATCTTTTACATTCTCACATGAAGAACCTCTTATTTGATAGGAACAACAAAACAACACAAAAACAATAATATTAGAAGACGCCATTAAAGAAATTTGTATAAACACTTAATGTAGAGTGAATTCCACAACCTCGCCCATAGCAAAGGCATAAGAGCATGAGAATGAACTCTTGGAATTTTAGTTTAGTTTTCAACATATTTCACAGAGAAAATTTGTTTGATATGTAACATATAATCTTTCAGCTTTCTCCAGTTCAAACTCTATAAATTTGTAGCTATCCATTTTCCAGCTACACTATTTCTTAGCCCAACAAAACACCCAACCATAAAAACCACAATGAGTCCCATGAATTTAAATACTTATTTACAAATCAGATCAAAAAATTAATAACTTGTGCAAATTTGTAAGTCACTACGTAGACATCAACAATAAATATAAATTTATTAAATTATATGGCACCTTTGCTACATACATGGTTCAAACGCAAATGGTGATGAATATTGAAGATGAGGGATGTCCACTCTTTCTCCTATGCCTCTCATCCTCCTCCGCTCTCCTAAAAAATGACTTTTTATTTAGACCGTGCTTTGAATTCTCCAATTACAAAAGTCTCTCTACATTAGAATTGAACTGTTGACCTCCACGAGCTAAATTTTAACTTTCTTTTACTGCTTTCCCCTATTGTTCTTTTCTTCCTCTCCTACATGTTGACGAGAACTACCATACACATATATTTCTCCTCTCTTGTGTATCTCAAGAAATCGCTACATCCCTTACATTGTGATGGATTTACATAACCACCATCTTCTCCTCTCATATGACTGTTGTCATTCTCTTTCCCTCTATGCAGTTTCCCTCATGCACAACTATTGATTGTCCTCCCATAAATACAATGCATATATGCAACCCAATATGAAATAAGAAAATTATCACACAATTACTTCAATTTATCTTGCCATGATGCCAAACATTACTATATCCTCACTTTAATGAACAAGCACACATAATCTAGTGACACAGAAATCAAGATGACATTTAAACTTATCTCTTTTCAAAGTTGTCACCTGTAAGGTTGGCTTGTAGCAAGCCTATCATAAACAACCATTTTAATTCCAAGTGAGAGAAGATTAACACACCATAAAGTTGGCAGGAACACGAAGCAACCACCATGGTTAGTAGATATACACACTCCAATACTTCAATGGAATACAATGCAACAGGATGGAATACAATGCAATAGGATTCACATTATGTTGCCCTGAGACGTCCCTCTCCCAATAACACATAAACCATTATAAGAACAGAAGCAATCCATTTTAAGATAACACACCATATCATTAAAATCTATAACTCCACCGTAATTTGATGGCTTCCTCCCTCCCTATTCCAAACTAGTAGCTTCCCCCTGGTGTAAAAACATTCACCATCCTTTGACAGACTTTTATGCAAAGTGTGGCACAAAAACCATGGCCGGTAACTTACCTCAATATTTTGCATAAATTGTATCAAGTTTAGATTCCACAACCTTTGCCAGTGTCCACTCTGCATACGCCAAAATGAGAGCTTTGAAACAGGGTATGGACATTGAGCAAAGCATACTGGGAGTGATCATTCTAGTCAGACGTTCCAGCTGCAATTGCTCTAGGTAGATATGTATGCAAAATGCCCCCACCTCTTGATGTCACATCCCCATCACAGGACCATTTCATATGGGTAGCGGTGTTCAATGAGACAAGGTGCATTGACGAGATCGTGCAGTTAATAAGCATGGCACCCCCTGCTCACCCCCATGTTTCATAGTGGACTGTACATTGTACACTACACATTCAAAGATGTCCGTACAAATAGGAAAACCCACAATCCGGTGTCAAACAATAGACGAATCCGATGGGATTTCCCACCTACAATAGCCTATTGGCTAATTAAAACAAGAGACCATCCCATTTCCATTGTTAAAATGTGTAACATGTTTGTTAATGATATAATTGAAAATAATATACACAATGTCTATTTGTAGACGAATTTGATCAATTAGAGGTTCTAATAAATAATTATATAATTGAAGTTGATAGTCAACATGTTGAGATGAGAAGCCTATAACAATTAAAGCTTATAACATTTACAAATATTCATTGTGCTTGTTGATTATGTTGTTTTGATTCTACGTGTTGAAGATTAGTAACCAAGCACTTTTGAAGAGAACAAAGATCATTTCAACAACTTTATTTTTGTATTGGATATGTGCAACACATTGTTTCGTGCAAAAAATTATGAAGGTGACTATGGAGAGATTATTTTTGTCTAATATGTAACTAGCTTTAAGTAGTAGTAATACATTTTTTAAATTATGTGTAGTAGGAAAAAAAAATATTTGAAAGAATATTCTATTGCATATTAAATATATTATTATATTAATTAATAGCTAATATATGATTATATATATATATTTATGATATAATAATAATCATATTAGTAACTATATATAGTATATCAAAAAATATATATATATATATATATATTTAATTTAATTATATATTATTTATACATAATGAATTTAATATATATAAATTATAACTATATAATATTAATATTAATATATTCTATAGTATGATTATTATTATATTATATAATATTAATTAATTTATATGGCATACGGAAAATTTATCAACCGACAAAAAATTCACCGCCACTTGTAAAATTCACCGCAATTTATTGTCACAGAAAATTAACCGCATTAATATTTTTAATAAAATTAAAGTTTTCAAAATATATATATTAAAAAATATTAATGCAGTTAATTTTCCACCGCGGTGAATTGCTGGCGGTGAATTTTTCATCGGTTAATTGCTGGAGATGTATTAATTATATATTATATTATTATTTATTGTTACCATAACACTATTATTATTTTACTAATGCATAATTGACTAGACATATTATAGACAAACTTTATACTATTTAGAAATAGTGTTTTTAAATGAATAGTATGATACATTTGTAAGGAAATTTGCAGCCATTGTATGACAATTTCCACATAACCCAAAAGATATAATAATGTAAATAAGTGCTTAAAATCCACATGCAAGAGAATAGACAACATACCCATCAAAGATGACACAAGATATACCTTGGGAAAACCTTTAAGAGGGAAAAACCCAGCCTCCAAAAGCATCCGTACTCCATCATATTAATCAGCCATGAAGCAAATACAAGAGTTACAATGAACACTTCTGAAACATCAAGCCCTCCAATGCATTTCCATGTGTCCAAGCATGAATCCACACATCCCATGCCATGCTTCACAAAAGCACTTTCAAGAAGACTCAATCAACCTAAACCACTACACATGTGTTTGTTTTTAGACACAAGCTCACACAAAATATAACTAGTGGTTTAAGTTAAACCATGTACCACAAAACCATGTGAATAGAAAACCACTAACCCGTTATTTAATATTGGGTACTAAGACATCACATTATTTAATATTTCCCCACTATTAAATTATTATCACGTCTCCCACACAATAATTAATAATACAATGCTACAATACAACATCAAGTGGGTCCCCAAATAATTACCTAGTGTGATTAACCACACCACCAAGGTGCATCACAACTAAATAATTATTTAATTACAATAATATAATAAATCAATGTATGCAATGGTGTACAACACCATATCCCAACAACATTAGTCAAAATGCTTACCTCATACTAATATGACTGTACCTACTATGATCCAATAGAATTAAAGAAAAATAGTTTTCATATATTGAAATAAATTTTAGAAAATATATACATTAGAAAAAATAGTCGACTGATTTTAATTATTTGCTTCTATTGGTTCATTTGAACAAATTAATAAAACTAGATAAGTGCATTACTTTACTTGCCTATGCAGAAATAATAAGGAGTTGTTCAATTTTAAACATAAATGTACGTTTGGGGGATAATTTTTTTGGAAGAGATTTTTTAAAATACTGCAAAGATTAAGGTTATTTTAGATACACTAAAAATTGATAAAAATCAATATTTTTCAATCTCTTTGAAAAAGATTAATAATCTACATATCTAATATCTACAATCTTCTTATTATAAAATATATCAAAATATTTATTTTTTCTCATTAAAATTAAATATATTTACATCATTTTTTTGATACTATAGGGGTGTCTCTGAGACCCAGCCCAACGGCCCAACAACCCTTACTTTGGGTACCTGAGGCGAGCTAGGGTGAGACTAGTCCCCTGTAGGTGAGATCCCCCATCCGCAAGAAGTCCCACCTCTTAAACCCGGGAGTGGAGTCGAACCTGAGACCAATGGGGAGCAAACCCACTGCCCAAGCCAACTCTAAATAGATTTACATTATTACATAAGCTATATAGGAAACACCGATATATATCAATTTGTAGGAATCTATTTTGCAATGTTATTGTTGTGTGTTTGTAATAATATATTCATTAGTTGCATCATCATATAATATAATATAATTGGATTATATTATAAGAATGTAGAATACAACCACATGTGTATGATATTTAATTTAACTAAGGAGAATGAATATTGTCTATCCATAAGGACACTGTATTGAATGAAAGAGTCCTTCAAATTTTTGAATTGATAAACTTCTTCTATACTCTTATCAAAGAAAAAAATCACAATAATTCTATAAAAAATAATTATATTATCTTATATTTTATTTATTGTCATATTTTTATTATTATTTAATTTATTTTATGTTATATATAAAATAATTTGATAAATGTTATAATTGAGTAATTAATATATGCAATAAACCATATGCAATTAATATTATATTTTAGTGATTAATCTATATAAAATTAATATTATTTCACAAGTAGTAGGTTTGAGATTGGCAAGCATCTTGCATCAATTTCTTGCTTTAACATTGAGTCAAGCATCTATTTTGCAAGATCTACTATAGACTTAAAATGGAATTTTCACTTTTTTTTGGTGTTCCCTGAAGTCCTAGGTCATAGGATTAAGGGTTGGGTTTCTTATTGAGGTCACAAATCATGCTATGTGTGAATTCTACACTCTCTTTTACTACCATTTTAAAAGGTGAAGAAAATGGGATTTTTGGAGGAAAAGGAGTTTTGTGGAGAATGAAATCAAAGGGTGGCAAGTATCACCCTCACAATGAAAGGTGAGAGATTTCAAATTTCTTCATATTATTCACATTTCTAGAATTTTTTGTGAGATGGGAATTCATTTCCAGGGTTGGATCAAGAAGAAAGAAGGTTAGGTTTATTCATCTCTTCTATGGTTATTTTTTCACCCTTTAAGGGATAAAATCCCCTTGTGGTAATTATTTGTTTACTACACTTTTGTTGGATTGAATCTATGAGGTTAGTTGAATTGGGTGTGAACATTGTAAAATCTTATTCATAAATGAGTACTCATACATGTCTTGAATTGAGAGAAATGTTAGGGCGATGTGTTGTATATATTTCGTTTTGTGAAATAATTGTGGGTTGAATTCGTGTGGGGATGTGAGGATTTGACTTGTGTGATTTCATGTTTAGTAAATATTTTCTAGGGTTTCTCTTAGCTATTTTTAGACAAGTGTAAGAGAAATTGAGGAATGATCTTTTACATGTTAGGAGGGTGCTCCACCTAGCTATTTGTAGGTAATGGATGAGATTCCATTAGATAGAGTGGTTATGCTTTAACTATGCATGCATTGTAGAATTTGGTGTCACAATTTGTGGAGAAGAACTATAGATAAATTACAATGCTTTGAAATTGATGGACAATTAGCTTCTAGGGTGGTTGTTGGTAGGTTGAATGAAGGAGCTTAGAGTTTTTCTTTGTTTGTATATGTCAATAAGCTCAAATTTAGAGATTAAAGTTGTCAACATGTGGATTTCGTTGCATGTGTTACATTAGTTTTTGGCAGTCCTTGTCTCTATTGCCTTGCAAGTTAAATTGTTGAGTTTCCAAAGTAAAATTATGTCTAATTTCCCCAAAATTATGTCTTATATATCATTATGTATGTTTTAATACATGTGACAATATATCAATTGATTGTTGAAGGAAAATATAAAGTTCTAAGTGTAGAGAGTTTGAGTCTCTACGCTATAAAGTTCTAAGTTCATAACATAATTATTATCTTTTTTAGCATAATAAGAGGAATTTAAGTTATGCCTGCAAATATGAAATAGTGACAATGTCCAGAGTTGGGTTCATATTAGCCAAAATGTCCTCTAAAGCCTGAACTATTATCCCTCACTCTATAGAATCTTTCACACCAAATTGACCAAGAGTAAATGTCCTTGTCCCTATCTGACCATAGGCCATCATCGTCCCATTGCACCCATTCAAGACACTCTACAAGCCAAAAATATAACATAAATAAGTATTTTATTCAGAGTTTGGTAATGTGTTAGTGTCGAGGAAGGGGACTGATTGCTCAAGGACTCCAGATCACATGAGAGTCTAGAACAATAGGCTACCTTGATCTACCTCAAGCTAGATAAACGGATTCAGAAGACTTGTTTAAGGTTTCAAGGGCTGAAAAGGAAAGACAACTGGTCTATCACTTTCCTTCTACTAAATCGAATGTTTTAGGGGGTCAGGAGAGTTGGTTTTCAAGGTTCATATCATAACTTAGACAACCCACTGCTAGAGGACTATAGCGCGGATCACAGACTCTAGTGTAGCGCACTGGGGTCTCAAGGATGAGGTGGCATCCGTAGAGATAGGGAATGTAAAGTATGATACAAAATGCCAAAAAAACTACTAAATTCCTAGTTAATAGAGTTTTATGCTACAACAGAGATAAAAAATGTAGAATGGTAGAAATAATAAGAAGAATAATTTAACAATACTAAGCTATAATTTAATGAGAGAAAGGTGGTAGAAATGGACCTTCAAACCTGCGAGTTGAGGCCTTTAAGAGATCCAATTAACGAACAACCTACACAAACAATAATGAGAGAATGTTGGGGTTGTGTTTAGAGTACTACCTCATTCAGTCCCCCACTTTGGAGTTTCCACCTCTGCGGATAGCTAGATAGCAATAATTGTAAAAAGATGATAAAGAAGTACATAGAAATGGAAATACCAAGTAATGTTCAAACAACTGTGCCATAGAAAAATGGCCCCTTGTCATTTTCATGGCCTTTTAGGTCTTGTTTCATGGTGTTGGAACTATGTTGCTTTGAATTTATGTTGTAACATGGCTTGAACATGCTTGTTTAGGTACTAAAACTCAAAGAATGACATCTTGTGAAGGTGTTGTGAAGTGTTGTAAGACATTTCTACATTCTTCTAGACTCCATTCATTAAAATTCACCAAAAACCACCCTTTCACTCATCAACAAGTCCTATTTTGAAGTGTTGTAAAGTCTTGTAACAAGATTTCACGCTTTTCTAGGAACATCTTCACTATTTACACCTTTCTCATGCTTTATTTGTCCCATTTATGCCCTCATATGCTTATATTAAGTGTATTTTTGGATGTTATCTTGACAAACAACATTAAATACATAATTTTTCCTAACATACATTTTTAGGTCCTAGGTGGGACCCATTCGCCATGGGTGGTGAATGAGTCCCCCTTGGCCCCAAATTCAAAATATTTCAAATTTCTTTTCACGATTTTATTCAAATTCACTTGATGTCGGCCTATGATGAGGCAAGAATGGGTACTAAGGCACAAGACTTGTATAAATAAGTGTTTTTCATCTCATTTCCCTCCCCCCATTCATTCAAGCATTCAATCACACATTCACTCAAGTAATCAAGTATTTTTACATCATCAATTAAAGCACTTTTCAAGCACTTTGAAGTAGCCATTGTCATCACTTCAGACTTGCATTATCAAGGGTTTGGTAAGTTAATAGCTATTGCATGTTGTTAGTTTATCATTCCTTTGCATTTCATTGTCTTTTCAAGGGTTTAATTACCAAAAGTGGGGTTTGACTAAGGCAAACCCCTATTCACTAACCCCTAATTATTTTTCCCCTATTGCTTGTTTGTTTGTAGCCTCTTGTTTGCAGATTTGATAGGTTATTAGGTGTTGAAGATTTATTTTCATGTCAACTAGGTGCTTCAAATCAACATAAGTCAAATTCAATCTTGGAGAAGGTTATTTGTCCATTTTCTACAGATTTGACCTCGACAGCCCTACAAGTAGACATTTCCAAATCTAGTGTTGTAGAGCTGTCTCCTGATTTTTCAAAAATTTGGGAGAGGACTGATTTTCCACTTGTGGTGAATGAGTCCCACCTTAGGACTGGAAACTTGAGTTTTGTCAGATTTCAGATCCCGGTAGACAGAAACCAGCTCCCGACACTTTTTCACCAATTGGAGGACTGATTCGCCACCCTGGGCGAATGAGTCCCACTGTGAAAATTTGACATTTTTCATCAGTATCTAGAACAATCCAAAATCATCTCACTTCATCCAAGTGCACTCAGATTTATCCCTATTGTTTATGTTCTGCATTATTTCTTCATTCACATAGTTGTTTTCATATCACAATGTGTTTTCAAACATAGCTTTAATTGCACTTTTACATTCATTTTCATTCATTTCAATCAGTCAATTGCATTTAGTTTACTTCATTTAGCATAGAAAACATTGTACACATCCTAATTTGAGTGAATCATAAGCATTTTTGGACTCGAATCTCTCTCCTTTTAGGTGAAAAACCCTAGAAGTGCAAGAGAAGCATTTAGGGTCCCAAAAATCTATGTTTCATTTTGGTGAACCCGACTCTTGATCACTTTTTATTCATTGCATCTTAGTTCACATTTGCATTAACATTTGCATTAGTACATTGCTTTGTTCTTGCATTTTAGGACTTTTCATATTGCATTAGTGAAAACTTCATATAGCTTTCATTTTTGCATTACATCAAATTGAAAAAAATAGAAATTTGCATTCTTCATCTGTAATTGCATATTGTAGATCATTTAAATCATCCTTAAAACTCTGAAAAACTCTAAAAATTTTCATACTGGGACTCATTTGCCACCCAGGGCGAATCAGTCCCTTTGCATTTTTCTAGCATTTTCCTACATTTCTATTTTTTGTACTTAGTTTTCAATTAAAGTTAGCAGTACTTCTCTTATTTGCAGTAAACGGGAAGAGGCCCATTATCGAGGCATTAGAGCCGACTCCCCCTACTGCTTCTCGACCTGTTCCCCTTGATCCTATTCAAGAGCCTATTCCTTTGTTGGAAACAATTGTGGATGACACTCCCATGGATGAGCAAGAGCCTTTCCTTCCTTCGCAACCTTTGGTCTCTAGCTCAAAGAGTCATAGAAAATTCCTTGCGTGTGAGCGCAAGTGTTGGAAAAAGGTCCTCGCAGCTGAGCAGGCTGCTTTGCAGAAGAAGGAAGAGGAGATGTTCACCCCTGCTTTAGGGCCTCCTGTCGTGTCCTCCTCTCTCCTCCCCTCTGCTTCCATTCAATCTAGCTCCGTATCACTTCTAGCTTCCACTATGAGTACGAATGCACTTGACCCCAAAAAGGTGTAGGTATTGATCGTTCCTTCGGTGGAGCCATCCTTGTTGATTTCCCTTCCATATGTCCCTCCTTTCCCAAAACTCATAGATATTCCGCACCTCTTGTATCATCTTTGGGGAGTTCACATCCCTCGATGAAACAAAAGGTAAAGGGTTGTCCTTCCAGCAACAGAGCGTGTAAGAAGATCCCACCTTCTCCGAAAGGCGGTCTCACACTGACTTGCTCTATTTTAGTAATGAAATCAATCCTGACTTCCTTTGAGTTCATCATTGCACACGAGTCACTTGGTGAGCCTAGCGGTGAACCTTAGGCACAACTTTCCCCATTTGTTGATTTATGACATGGAACTCCAGTGAAGTGCATGTTTAACTCTCTAGATGAAGTTCCAACCTTGTTAGCAATTTTCACGAAATCATTGACCATATCTCCACAGGAGCCGAGTGGAGGGGACCTTGCAGAACCTTCTTCCTTAGCCCTTGTTGCGGGAGGGTCAGAAGCTCCTCCTCTTGACATTCCACTATTGCAGGCTTGTCCTTCTTCCCCCTATGATGATTTGGAGTGGGAAGCAGATGACCTCTTAGTCGATCAGTGTTAGGGGGAGGCCTCTTCTTTATCTTTAGATTAGATGTGTGTTTGTGTTGTGATGTGTTCCCTTGTGATCGTGCTATGTGTTCTTGGATGACCCTTGTCATATTTTTTGGTGCTTAGATACATGAGTGGTTTTTGTGTCGTAAACCTTCTTCTATCTATATCATTCTTCCATGTTTGTGATTGACTTTCGACAAAATTGGGGATGATGCAAAGCATTAGGGGCATTTAGGCTTCCCTTCCATGTTGACCCAATTTTTAATTTTTACTTTGTCATCTCGTGCATTCTTCACATGGTCTGAAATAGTAGGGGGTTGATGACAGTTCATTTTATATACTATTATTATACTTATATATATTTATGAGCAACTCTGACCTCGAAATATCATATTACCCCTATGCCTTTTGTTGGTATTCATATCTTTTTCATTCTTTTCTTATCTTTCTCTCTTCTTTTCTTTGGTTTTCACTTTCATGTGTGGCACTACCATTTCTATGACACTCTAATTCTTAGAAAATGTTTTTGTTGTCAACAAATCTTTTCTCGAGAATCTTTGCAAACTTTTTCAAAGAATCACATTCCTGACTTCAAACCCTAACGGAACATGTTTCCTTCATCATGGGTTCGCAAAGAAAGAAATTGAAACCTTTCCTTCAAGGAGGGAGCAGCTTTGACCTTCCCCTTACAAGGGGGCATTTTCTTCCTTTCAAATTCCTTGATGAAGTGAACATCTTTCAAAAGGATTCCTTGATGATGAATCGATTCGAGAAAAAACATCTCCTCTACACTTTCAAATAGTGTGTCCCTTGAGTGGACCCCCTTTTTGCACACCGGGTTCCCGACGGACCCCTTTGAAATTTTTCCAACTTTTCGACGGTCTGCGTGACTATTTGCTTATTTGCATGTGTGGCCGTTTTTGGATATATTCTATCTGTGGGTACACATGTCGCTTTGCAGATGCGCCTGCAAAGTTTCTTTCTAGCTCTGTGGAGTCTCCCTTCCTTGGGATTCCTCCATGTGAGAGATCTTGGAGGACACCTTCCCTATAGGTCTGTAGGTCTGTAGAATGCTTCTTCTAAGCTTCCTCCATGCAAGAGATGTTGGGGGTCACTCCCCTACAAGTCTGCGGGCCTATAGGGCACTTTTTTCTAGGGTTTCCTTCATGTGGGAGATCTTGGAGGATATCTTCATGGTAGGTCTACGGGTCTGTAAGGCACTTTTCCTAGGCTTCCTTCATGTGAGAGATCTTAGAGGACACCCTCCTTGTAGGTCTGTAGTTCTGTAAGACACTTTTTTTAGGGTTTCCTTCATATGAGAGATCTTGGACGACACCTTCCTTGTAGGTCTGCGAGCCTGTGAGGTGCTTACTTCTCAGGGCTTCCTTCATGTGAGAGATCTTGGGGGTCACCTCCCTGTAGGTCTATGGGCCTGTAAGACGCTTTCATTCTACAACTTCATAGTTCTGCAAGGCTATGGTGTCCTTTGCCTACCCTGCGCTTTCAAGCTCATGAGATTGTGGTCTACTTCCTCAACGGTTCAGGTATAAATTTCTAACCCTATTCACTCTTCAATCTACTTTACCGAAGAACTCATCAATATTCGTGCTCGCTAAAGTGGAGGAAAAATGTATAGGAGTGAATTTGCACGCCTTACACAAATTTCCCTTTTACACATCCTCACCTTAGAAAACCAAATCCAAAGTCAACATTCCACATCAGTTGGCTGACTTCCTTCTACTTGGCATCTATCTGTTGTGTTGATAGAAGAATATTTTTCAGGGATGCTCGCGCGTGATGTAGACATCCCTGATGGATTCCTACGTCCGAAGTTGGCAGAGGCATTGCACTTCCGATTGGGGATGATTTGTAACGTCCCTCTTTAACCAACTGACCTCAAAAATGGTAGATTCTTCCCTCTTCTTCTTCAAATTCATCCATTCTTCATTTAATCCATCTTTTTTTGTATCCCCTAAGCATTCAACTTCATTCTCTTGGCATTCTTCACTCTCAACAACACTTTATCACTCCATTACAATAGCAACAACACTCTGTCAACTTCGTAGAGCATGTGTGAAGTAAGCCATTGCAGTGTGGGCTTGAGGTTTTGTGAAACCTCCCTTCATCACAGTCAAGGATATGGTGATCGTTCAAGTCCTCTTTTCTCCTCCATTGGCTAGTGAGCTCTTGGTGGAGGTGGTAATGTTTTACTCCTCTCCTTTACAATTTGGTAGAGTAGCTCTTTATTGTTTTGTAGTATTATCTGCATTCCTTCCTTCTTTACTTCTTTATCATACATTTCTCTATCATTTCTATTTGGCTGTCCGTGGAGGTGGAAACACCAAAATGGGGGTCTGACCGAGGTAAGCCCCTATACAGCCCCGACAAATTTCCCCTATTTCTTATGTGTAGGTGGTTGTTCTTTTGGAGCTAGTTGGCAACTTGGTGAGATTATCTTTGTCACTTTAGCTCTTATCTATCTGTTTTATCACATCTGTTTATATATCTCATACTTCATAATTCTATTTTTCTCCTTTAGAAGTCACTAGCTAGGCCGTCAGCTTGTTTTCTGATAGTTCGTATGGTATTTTTGGTCCTCTGGTTGTATGAACGCCAGTACACCTGAGAGATACCAACATGTCACATTGTCATCCCAGAACTACACTTTTGTCCTCAGGCAAAGAGATGCCTAAGGTACAGTATTGAATCTGAAAACTAGCTCGCCTAGCCCCAATCCTAATTTCATGTCTACAGAGTGGTCGAAGGACATTATAGTGCTCATCATTCTCGTCCCTCATTCCAAACAACCCTTTAGAGTGAGGTAAGTTAGGGCAACCTTCTGCTCTTGGCTCTCTGTAAAATGGGGCCTTGACGTTGTTGGTCCTCGTCTCTTACATAACCATTTCTTTAGAGATTAGTCTTTGATTCAATAATGAATTTGGCAAGTCATATTCATTTCTATATTTTAAGTAATCTTTATAGCAACACTTCCATCCTTTTTGTCATATTCCATTTTGGTAGATACTTAATACTTGATGATTTTTGTTCAATATCTTATCTTTCTCTGCATTCAATTGATTATCTATTAATTTGATTCAGCTTATGAATTGTTGAATTCCACATTTAGGATGGGAACTATCGCTTATTTTGCAAGCTATCGAAGGATTCCTTGTTTTTTGCCACATCACTTAATGTGAAAGAAGATAATTTGTTTGAAGTATACTTATGTTTCTTGCATATGTACTATTGTGTAAAAGAATTCTTAGAGCCATGCCAATATTATCAATGGTCATGAATACCAATTTTAGGCTATGCACAAACATTTGAACACATAGATATATTTATATATCAGTATGATGTTTCTTTTTTTAATAATATTCTCAATCCTTTCATCCATGGGCCCATCAAGAGTTGGAACGTTTCATTATCCTCAAGCGATCAAATAGTAATATCAAATTTGATATTATTGGTGTGAGGATACATGTGAACACGAAATAAATGCACAGTGAATGTCTATGTTTGTTGCTTTGATGGGAGGAACTATTCAGGAAATGAAGATCTAGTTTTTCCCTTATTGGTGTTGCTTATGTTGTCTAATTTTTCCCCTTTAATGATATATATCTTTAACTATAAATAAATATTCCATGTCTAGCTATTGTGGACTAGTATTAATAGTTATTTTTGTTACAATCATAATTTAAATTAAGAGCAGGTAGTTTAACATAAATTAACTCCTTTTATCTTAATGCTTCCTAAATTTTGTTAAATTAGTTGTATTTTATAGTTTGATTTTGGGGTGGGCATTACATATAGGAAAAGTATATGTCTTAGGTTGGTCTTGGTTATTTGGAATGTCTTTAGGTTCAATCATAGTTTCGTTAATGATAAGAGGTTCAATCGTAGGTTGAGACATGTTTCTAAGGGATAGTTTTGCTATGCATTTCACCTTAAACTTTTGATATGATTTGAAAAATAAGTCCTCATGAGGTTTAATAGTTTCCATAGGCTTAGGACAAAATAAATCCAATGAAAAGTTCCTACGAAAAGACAAAGGATTAAAGCCACTATGGTGCACAGTAAAGATATCATTGTCAAAGGGAAACTTTAGGCATTTATGCACGACTGATGGGATGGATTGAATTGAGTGTAGCCATGGATAACCAAGCTTCACATGGAATTGATTCGATGTCGAGATGATGGAGAATGAGAAATCTAATTGTTTTAGTCCATTTAAAAGAAGGATGATCGATCCCATCGTCGGGTAAGCGAAACAATCATGTGTTTTCATCCATACTTTTGGTTTATCATAAGTTTCTTGATAGAACCCATGCAAAAGTAAGAATTCCTTAGTGATCACATACTCTCCATAGATGGGATCAATTAATATCCAATTACTGGCCTTGTCATTGATTTGGCCAACTATGTAAAGAGGACCATTAGGTGCATTTCTAATGATATCCTTAGATGAGAAAGCAATGTCTAGAGGATTTTTAGTTCGGCCCTTATGAGGTAGAATTTTGATCAATCCAACCATATTATCCATATGACTTTGTTCATCAGTATCCATTAGACCTTGTTTAGTGGTATCCATGTTGTCATCATCCATGTCAAAATTCATCACATCGTTCTTGTTAGTTTTAATAGCTTTGACAAATGAAATATCATGGTTTTGTATAGGGTTGGTAAATATTTGCAAGATTTTGTTAGGAGGGGAAATAGACTTATTTCCTTAATCATTAAAACCTCCAATTTGAAGACGACCAAAATCAATGAGGTCTTGCACAAGATGTTTAAAATGCTTGCATTGTTCTGTATCACATCCGTTTTTCGATGATAATGGCAATAAGAATTTGATCTCAAGTTTGGAGGTAAGGGCTTATTAGGATTGAGAGTTTTAATGAGAGGAAAGGTGATAATTTTCTATTCTTAAAGTTGTGACATTGTGCTATGGAGGGTATCGAGTAAGGGAGTAAATTGTCTAGCCGGATCCCCAAATGTGAAAGGAGTTGTCTTCCTTATAGCAGCCACTTGGGTATCAACATGTTGAGTTGATTGAGGGGGGTTAAGTTGAAGGAAGCCTTTATTCTATTTTCTAAAAGGTTGATAATTGTTTTGGTTTGCAGATTTGGACATCTCAGGTCAGCTCTAGAGAGTTGGATTTTGTTTCACGACTACTAACCAATTTTTGATAATCACAAAGGGCAGTACACAAGTTTACAAAGGAAGGAAACTTCATCATGCCAAGATTATCTTGTATCTTAGATTGTAAGATTTTCTCAATGAACATCCATTGAAGGTGAGGATTAGGAATCTTTATGTCGATTTGGGAATAAAGCGATTGGTAGCGTGAAATGAAGTTAGTAACATCATCTTTTTGCTTACATCTCATCAAATCGGTTAAGGTCATATTAGGATTCATGTGCACTTGGAAATGGTTTATAAAGGCCTCAAAAAATTCATTGAATGAACGAATTGAGTTATTTGGTAATAAAGAAAACCATTCTAAGGCGCTATCTTTCAAGGATATAGGGAAAATCTTAGCTAAGAGCTTATCCTCAAGGACAAAATCACTACATAAGGTAGTATAAGTGGAAACATGGTTAGAAGGATCACCTTTCCCCCCATATTTCTCAAATTTAGGAATCTCTATACCTTGTGGCATCAACGTTCTCAATATCTGTAAGGATAAGGGATTTCTTTTGACATAGTATGTAGGTTGTCCATTTTGATTTTGGTTTATGGTGGAAATTTTGTTTTGAAGGGATGAATTTTTTTTCAAAAGTTGGTTAAGGATGGAATCATTGGTTGTATTTTGAGATGGAGGTGAATATGGTGGTGTATATGTGTTCGAGGGGGAAATGAATGGAATGCTTACGGGAGGTAAAGTTGTAGGAGATAGGATGTGTGATTCCACAAAGGTACAAGGATTTCTAGCAGAAATACCCAAGGTAGGAAAGATATTACTAGTAGGTTGCATTGTTGTTGGGTAAAAGTACAAACCTGTGTCACACTTTATAAAGGAATTGGCCAACATGAAAAAAAGTTCTCAACTTCAACCACATAAAAGTGGTATTTATGTTTTGAATTTCAAAATGATGTAAACTAATAATATGTAGAACTTTTGTTGAAGTTTATTTGTGTAATTTTTCAAAATTTTCTAATTTTTTTATCAATTTAAAAGTAGATTTCGTAATGTTGAAAATTTCAAGAAAAAGTGATGTTCAGTTGACGTCAAGAAAAAAATAGAAAAAAATTCATTTTCTCCTTATCTTTTTTTCCCAAATAGATGACTTCAATATCAAGGGCACATAATTTTTTTTTGAAAATTTGATGTATATTTTTCTCGTAATAACATTTTAAAGTCAAACTAACCCGAATTTGATAGTTTTTAGTTGATGCCAACTATTGTTTTTTTTTCTTTCATTTTCAAAAAACAAAATATAACCTTTTGAAGAGGATTCTCTCCTCTAGGGCATCATATATTTTCCAATTTGTTTTATGATGATTTACTATTTTTCATTTAATTTCAACTGAGCCTCTTTTTGACTTTGAACAACCTACTTGCAATATTTTAAAATGTTTATATACTAAAACTAATCAATATATATATATTTGGATTCAACACTGTGAGCTCTATAAAAGAGTATTTTTATTTTTATTTTTAAACTAATTTTTATTGAAGAAATATTCACCAGAAGTTGGAAATTTTTGGAAATTTGAAAAAATGGTGACTTTGTTGCCATGTCACTTGCCATTTGGATATATTCCACCGAATAGGATTTGGTTGAATCCTATTAGGCCAAATTCCTTCTGGCCAAACCATATTCGACCAAATATTGTTCGGCCAGATCCTATTCGGTCGAAATGTTGATTTTTTCGATTTTTTTTTTTTGATTTATTCCATTTTCATCCAATTTCTTTCCATTTTCATCCAATTTCTACTGAAACATAGTCAGTCGACTTTCTGATTTTTTGAATTTGTTTTTCTGATTTTTCCCATTTTTTCATCTAGTTTTTATTGAAATAACTATTTAAGTAAGCTTTTATTAGTCTATTTTTTAGGTTTTTTCCATTTTTCCTCCACTTTTTAATGAAGTAACTATTTCCTATTTAAAAAAAAAAAACTTTTATTATTGACTTTTTCTCTTAAATCACTGAGCATATAATATTGAACAATACTTTTCTAATCATTTGTCATAGGCTATCTAGTTGAATACTTAAATCTAAAGAAAATCAAGCATTTAAACCAAAATATTTGGTAATTTTCTTTAATTTATTTTTTGTTTTCATACTTATATGTTCATTGCTAGATTATTTTTTGTTTTCATTCTATTTTAATTTGAATATTTTGAGCTAACACTTGGACTACCAAGTGGTGTAGCTGTCGACTGTCGAAGACTACTATTGAAAAACTACTAATATGTGGTTTTGTAGGACGTTTGGCCAAAGACTTTTTATTTTTCCACTAATTTAGGCACTAAAGTTAGATTATAGGGTAAATGAGCTTGATTTATGTGCCTGGAAGGGTGTAATAGATGTATGCTCACCCCTTGCACTTGGTGTGATCTTGGGGATCAAAAATCTTTACATCTCTTCATTTTGTTTAGATCAATGTTTTAGGTAAACACAAGGTCACTAGCTTGGTTAAAATTTACAACTATTTAGCATGTTTTGTGGTATGGTATGGTAGTGATTTCTTAGTGCATATATACTTCTCTTGCACCTTGCAATGATCTGGAGAGTTAAAGGAACTTAGAGATTATTGCTTTTCCACCCACACATTTGGATTTGGGCTTAAAATGAACACCATGCAAGTGTGAGGAAAAGGCGTTGTGTATGCACTCTCCTTGCATTTAGTGCAATCTAAGATGACCAAAAACAATGTGCTTCCTCAATTTTGTGTACCCTTTTAGAGGGCCTTCCTTGGTGGGAAAAAGTACTCACCCCAAGGGAACAACCCACGTGGTAATAAGCTAAATCCAAGCTCTTCCAAACCACTATAAATATAAGTGCTCTTTGAGGAAAGTCATTTAGCAATGGGTGCGGATGTGTCATACCGACAAGTGTTTCCCTTAGTAGCCTCGTGAGCTAAGTAAAAATCCTTCCTTATGGAAAGGACTGGGAAGCCTCTTGACTCGACATAGTCAAGTGAGCTAATCTTGCTGCATGTATGACCACCTTGAATGGATGCTCTTACTAGAGACCAATTTGTTTTAGTGGCCAAAATCCTTTTTTATATGCTCGTTGATCGTAGAAGGTTGGAACTCTAAAGCCGCCCCACATTCTCACTATTCATGTGTAGAGCAGAAATTCCTCTTTGGGGAATTGAGACTTGGTGAGCCCGAGAAGTGATTGCACTGTAAGGGGAAGCCTATACAACCAAGTCTCTAGTTGTGCACCTTGAATAAGAGTGGCTAGAGAAATCCAAGTGGGGATATCAACCAGTGTTTTCCTTGCCAACCATAGGGTATTGTGCATAATGTCTATGTGTGTTTTCATTTGAAATAAACTTTTCACATTCAAACAATACTAGAAACAAGTGTTTTCAGAGTGTTTGTAGTGTTTTTCAAAACCATATTTCACATTATCACCTCAAACTTTTGAAAAAATTCAACCAAAATTCAAACAAGTACACTGTGAACCGCAATCGACTATCCTAAATTGCAATTTCCTAAGACAAAAATTTGAGACCAAAACTTAAACAAAACCTCTCTCTGATCAGTCCTGGGCATTACTAGAGTATTTACCTATAGACTTGCAAACCTGTCATTAAGCATTTAGTCATTTAGTTACCATTGCATACCTTGCATTCATCATAGACAAAGCATTGGCTTACCTTTTAGCTTGCATAGACCTTGATAAAATCCCTAGAAAACTTAAGATTAGTCCATAGAGACCAAATTAAAGTTACCCTGATTTCATCATCCTCCATCATTTTAGTCCTTTTGTCACCTAGGTTGTCCCTCAACTCCCAAGGCTAGTTTGAAGGTCACCTTTTTTCAAAATTTGTCACTTAGTCACCATTACCATTGAAGTCTTGGCAACCCAAATTGGCATCTTTGGTCCTCTTGGTTTAGTTGAGCAATCTTACCTTTGGTTTCTTCATAGGGTAGTTTATGGTCATACCTTTAGTCTCATTTCTAGATCATTTCCATTACAAGTTTGCATTTTACTTGCATTGGCATTACCACAGTTTGGACCTCATTGTGACACTTACATTTGAGATCTTGACATCTTTTCACCTTGAATCCATAGTTGGTTATCATCCTTAGGTATATTATACCTCCAAAAATCCAAAAAACATAGACTAAGTTCATATCATTTCCATCCATAGACATAGTTCCATATCATTGGAATTTCCCCCTTTGAACAAATCTTATATGGTTGAAACCAAGTCAAAAAGGAAACAAAGAGACAATATAGCTGACCCACAAGACTTTATCAATCCATTTGAAAAATCCTCGCAAGGGAAATCAAGACACTTGCCTCCTTTGGACACAGATAATCAAAATGAGACACTTGCCTCCTTTGGTCATAGATAATAAAACAAATGACATGAATATCATTAAAGAAGAATACAAAGAAGCTATTATAGGTCAAGTTAAAGAAGAATATACAAAAGCTACCATGGATCAAATTGATATCCTGAATGATCAAGAAGAGATGAGCATGACGAATGATAAGGCAAAAATATCCTATCAACTAGGATCATCCACTTTTATCAAATTAGGCTTTCTCACAGACGAGAAGATTCCAAACAACAATTTCCACATACATAATGATGGGTTCACATATTTTTTTCATAGTAAAAAAATAGTCATACCTCCATGATATTAGGGGACACTTTATCCAATACAAACATCAAAAATTTTGAATGCACGTTATTTTTGTATGTAGGTGAATTCAATCTTCAGCAATTTGTGATGGGGAATAAAAATACAAGAATAAGTTTGTATGATCGAAGAAGAGATACTAGAAATGTGGATGAAGGAACATCTTTGAAGAACAACCCATGGAAATTGTTGATGACCAAGGAGTATAGGTACTAGGAAAAATTGAAGGCGGTGATAGAAATATTTTCCTTGGTATGGAAAATATTAGAGAGATGGATAAGGGATCCCTTTTCAATAATATTTCATCTAAAGATATGTTATCTGAAAGCACATTAAAATTACATTCTAAAAGAATATGGGATGAATTATTTGAAAAAAAGTCTATAGTTGGAAGAGCACAGTTATTTGCAAAATTATTTAGGAGGAAAGAAATGACCCCTGTTAAATAGAGTTGTTAGGGATTAATAATAAGAAAAATTCATCAGGATCATTAAAGAAAATGATAGTTGAAAACTTGCAAGAAGCATTGAATTCTATTGAAAACAAGAGTTTAGCTATTGATTTAAGTGATGTATGTAGATAATTGATGAAGGTAATTTCTAGTAAGAAATTATCACATAGAAGACAAGGGTATGTGCAGGATCATCATGGAAAAAATGGGCCCTTAAGTGGAAAAAAATTCAGAAAAATCAAAGTTAGGCAACTTGACATAAAAAATTGAATAAGTTATCTATATTATTTCAAAAATATGTAAGAATAGAATCTATAGCAAATTTAATTTAGTTTCTAAACTACTAGGTTTGTTTAAAAAAAAAAATCTATTTGGGAAAATTTGAAATTTCAATGGAGTCGTAGTTAAATTTCGGGAGAAAATAAGAAGTAGGTGTCTATCTGACCACCATAACCACAATAAAATGATAATATTTTTTTATAATATTTTAGATATAAGTAGAGGACTCATGTCTCGATGTGATGCATATTTTTTGTAATTTTTTCCACATAAATAATTAATTATGAATTTTTTATTACAACTTTTAAAAAATAGAAAAAACTCGTTTGTCGACCACCTTAACTTGGTCAAAACTTCATGAAATTCAATTTTTCTTTTTTTAATCCTATAGTATGCGAAGCATAGAATGTGATGCATGTTTTGGATTCAAAAAATGCGATACCGTTTGAAAGCTATAAATGTTTTTCAATCAACCTATCAATAAGGACTTTAGTCGTAATTCGAATAGAAAATGAATAATAATTACTTATTAAATTCAAAGTAAAGCATAATTTATATTGGTGGAAAGCTGAGAATCTCTTTTAAAAACCCTTGTCGTTTCATCAATTTTGGGTAAAAAAAAAGTCATCAGCTACATACCCATCATATTGCCACTACTTTGCCCATCATGATCCTGCACATACCCACAAGTTAAAACAATTTCTGAATTACTCAATGTTTCTAGGAGAACTGTTCAAAGATATATCAGAAAGAGAAATAGATTGGATGAAAATATTGAGAATAATTGGGTAAATATTTGCAGCATTCCCCGAAAAGATAAAATCTTAGAAGATGTAAAGGAATAGGTGATTGAATATTGGACCAGCCACTCATGTGTTTCTTCCAATAGAAGGGACACTATATGAATAAAAGGAGAAGAGGGTAAAAAAAATTCACATTTGAAACATTTTATAGATACAACACAAAGTGAGCTTTTTGAAACATTCAAGCAAGAAATTTTAGATGTGAAGATTTGTCAAAGGATGTTTGAGAGACTACGACCAAGTTTGTACATATAAATAAGATATGTGAGACTTGTTACATTGTTGAAATCATGTTGAATTTTATCTACACCTATAGTCATATAGAAAATCTATGGTAGTAATCAATCTAAATATAGTCATCCCTGGACGTACAACACAATTTGTGAAGTCTCTTTTATCCGAAAAAGCAAAAGATTTAGATGAATTGAAAGTGCAATGTATATTATATATGTAATGAATGTGGAAATTTGAAGAATATTTTATAGGTTGACAATATTGATCATGAAATTCAAGTTATGTGGAAGAGATTTGAATATGAGAAATACTCAACAAAGTTAGGAGTTGAGACCAAAAAAATTATTCTCAAAGAGAGTGAGTTGTCTTACAATGAGTTTATGAACAAATTTTGCAATATCATATATCCACATATTCAACATTGTCATGGTGCTAGATGGAAAGTTAAGAAATTTTGTGACTCAAAGAATTGCTTTCCAACAGGTTGTATTCTCTCTATTGTTGATTTCTCTGAGAACTATGTACATTTAGTCCTCAAATTGAGATTCAAAGTCAATATTCATTCAAAGCAAGTTGCAATATTTGTACAAGTTTGTTATAGGCATGCCGAAGAACATGTGGATGTTTACAAAGTAGCAAAGATGAACGAAATCATCAAAGAGGTTCACTTTTATATCAATAATGATACAGGTCATGGTAGAAGCTATGTAGCTGATTATTTTGCAATTTTTTTTGAAGATCTGAGACGACGTCAAATAGATGCTTCACAACGCCGGATATGGTCTAATGGATGTGCTAGTAAGTGTTGATTTATTTATTTTTTTAAATTATATTTTTATTTGTTTACTTAACTTGTTCAGACTTAATTAGTTGTACACATATAGTTTATTTTACTATCTTGGTTTTAAATGAAATTGGTTGTAACATCATAAGAAAATTTAAGTATGCAAAAGCTTTTAATTGGTTAAGCCAACAACATATTAGACGTGACATAAATTTTTGTGGAATTTCTATGAGGGTAGACATGGAAAAGGAGAGCATGATGGAGCTAGAGCATGTGTGAAGCGTGCACTTCGCCAACACGAACTTGCGGGTAACACCATACATATTTTTAGAAAAAATGTAATTATGTTTTTTGAGATCATCTTTTCCTTTCAACAACAAAACCTCTTAACTTGACATTTCACCAACATGAAATTTCAAGTAATGACATAAAGAATGCACATGAAATTGTTGAATGGTGCAAAATTCATTTTGTTGCCCATGAATCAATATACAATGCACGATATTTGTGGGAAGTTAAAGGTACATAAATCTATTTGTTTTTTGAATTTCAATGTGTACATGAATTGATTTTTCAATTTTATACACTTTTTAATTAGATTTGAAATTTATAGATATTGATTGATCAACTCTTACTAATTGTCAAACAATTAGTGGTATTAGAAGTTTTCATCAAATCATAACAGTAGGACATAGTAGGCCTCTAGTAATTCAAGTGAGAGAAAAATTATGTTTTGTGTTGATTACATTGAGAACAATGCAAATACTCTACAATGTGAGAATATTAGAGATGGGTATGTTTCACAATGGGAAATAAAAAAATTAGTGGCCACATCGAACCCTTTTGAAGATAATGACATTGTAGATATCTACGATCCTCTGTATTCAGCTAATTACGAACGTGTATTAGATTTAGTTGTTACAGGTAAATTTTAAATTTTTAAATTGAATTTTAAGTTACAATTGACTTATATTCTACCTAAGTTGAGCATGTTTTACTACATGGTCTGTACAAGAGATATTTTTGTTGTTCTTGTAGATCCTGACAATGTAGAAGGTGTAGATTACTATCTACTAAGATGTATGCAACCAAAATGAAAATTGTCAGAATCAATGATAGATGGTGATGGACAAGAGTATCCTACTTGATCAGTGGTTGTTGAAGGCACATACTATCAAGAAACAAAGATAGATACAAATGGCATTATATTTATTGATTATATGCCAGGTCAAAAGGTTTTACATTATAGTCATTTAGTTATAGCAACAAGATTAAATCTTGAAACTTTACCAAAAAGAGTGTGTGCCAAACAAAAGTGGAAGTTGCCTATTGAAGACCATGAAAATATTTTAGAGATAATAAAAGATAGATAGGATCCAAATTTTATGTACCAAGAACTTTAAGATATTTTTGTACATATATATTTTCTATGACAATACATACATGTAACATTTGGGGATGAGGTGTTGAAAAATGAGGTGTTTTCTTAGCTTAATACTCTGTAAAACTTTAATATTGCTGATCTAAGTAAGTCTTTTCTTTGTTACATAAATTCTTTGTGGATGATTATCTTGATTAATCCATTTTACTATTGTAGAATGTAGAGAGAATTATTTAGAAGAACTAGATAGGATAATAGAAGGATCACACAAGATATACCGTGGAGAAACCCTTTCGGGAAAAAACTCCACCAAGAATTATTCTATTATTCAAACTCTGAATTACAATAGCTCCAATTCTTGCTTGAGAATGCTTCTTCTATCTTTACCAATCTTCTTCACACCTATAATAACCAATCTCACAACTCTATTCAACTTGCTTGAGATAAATAGACAATATGCAGCCTTGTAATCTCCAAATGGTGATAATTACAATGCATAAGCTCAAACCCTTGAAAAGGTATGCCATATTCCTTCAAGAAGAGTTATTTAGTGAAGACTAAAGCTTACAACATGTGCATCATGCATTTGGGTGCCCCAAATTGAAGCTACAACTTCTCCTTCACTTCGGTGATAATTCCAAAGCTATTCCTCAAAGATGGCACCCTTAAGTAAAGCTACTTAACTAAGCCTTCAGAAATATCTTATCATGCATTGGAGTTAATTCCAATAAAGTATCTTGGGCACCCAAGTTGGCTTCAAGTGCTTTATTGTTAACTGAAACATTTACTCAACACCATTCCCAAAGAATGGTCATCCCTTGTTAACTGGAGGTAGTCCCTGTTATCTGTCATACAACTCAATGTTATTAGCCATGCATTCCAAGTTAACTGAAGCTAACTACATGCAACTCAAAATAACTAACATGCATGCAACATGCACTTGCATGCAACTGAAGATAACTGAACTGAACTGAACCGAATTGAACTTAATTGAACTGAACTGAACTGAACTGAACTAAACTGATTCTGAACTGAATTGAACTGAACTAAACTGAACTAAACTGATCTGAACTAAACTTAAATGATCTTAACTGAACTTCAAGCATGCAAACATCAAATCCTAACTCCTAGGATCTTTACATGCATTCAGACGTGTTAACTGTTACTCTGTATAGTTAACTGGACACAAGGTGAGTTTCACCTTACCATGTGTGCACCCACATGCTCCTATTATTTAGGAATAAATACAAATGTCAATTTCATGATTTATTTCATACAAATATTAATCTCATCCTAATCTTAGTGTTGTTGAACACATTCCAAGAATCTAGGAGATACATGAAATAATTAATGTTTTAGGATTTGCAATTAAATGGCATCCTATTTCCAACATGAGGTCCCCCGTTTTTGACCTCATTGGTTCATAGCTTTGGGTCAAAAACATTTACCCCTTGAATAAAAAAGAAACATTTGGACTTAAATTTGAAAATAATTTTATTTTATGTTGAATTCAAATAATTTCATTCAATAGTAGCCCATGAAGCTATCTTTTTTGTGATCTTATTTGCTTATAAAGCTTTCTTAAGGTGATCTTATTTGTGATCTTATTTTCCTATAAAGCTTTCTTAAGGCTAGTTTAACCGCATGTTTTTTGGAATATCTTTGGTGCATAATTATAACACATAATTTTGATCTTAATTTTGATGATATAAAAAAGCACTATAGTTGAGAACAATCTTCATTTAATTCCTAAAACCCTTCCCTTCCTATGTTGGATTGTGAATCACAAACACATACTTGTTAGCATCGAAATGAATGTAACATCATAGTATCAGAGATAAAATAGTATAATTTATAAATAACTTTCTAATTTTCAAGTTAATTTTATTTATTTGTAAATCTAAATATGAAATTTAGGTTTTGGTTAAAAAAAATATTTAATCCTTTATTAAGCTTAAGCACCTTAGTTAAAATGGAATTTTACTTGATTTAGTAAAGTAAAAATGAATTTTTGAAGTATGGTAAACAAATCATTATTTAAGTTTTAATTAGACCAACTATAAGCTCGACCTTCACTTATGTGTCTAGATTTAATCCAATAGCATAACCTTATTATATAATCACCATCACTTACTTCCCTACAAAACATATTTCTAGAATAAATAATTTTCTAAGTTGGAGGATTCCAAATCTTATACCATTAAATTTTCTACCCATAACCAATGAAAAAAATATACTTTGAAATCTAACTTAGAGCATTTTTTCCTAGGTGTTTGAGTGTAAGCCTCACAACCAAACACTTCCAAATGTGCAATTTAATCTTTTTTCCCATCCATAATTTGTATGGTGTCTCTTCAACAAGGATTTAAATAGGAAACTTATTTATCAAATAACAAAAAATACTAAGAACTTACACCCAAATAATTTTCTTCAAATTAACACAACTTAACATACTTTTATTTATTTCCTTTAATATTATATTCATTATCTTAGCTACCCCATTTATATATATATGTAATATTTTTCTATTAAATTACAATCCAATTATGTTTGCAAAATTATTCAAATTATTAGATAAATATACCCCCATGATGTTATTTGATCTCAAATCCTTTTTTTTCCTTATGAGTTTCCACAAGCACCTTAAATTCCTTATGCTTAAAACTTCATATTTGTGCCTAAGAAAATAAACCAAATATTTTCTTGAAAAATCACCAATGAAGATGGCATAATATAGATGGTTTCTAAGATATATGAATTAACTCTAAAATCCATTTTGTTATGAGAATTTAACTTTATTTTGCTTATGAAACACACAATCTCACCTATATATTTATTCTTCAATGTTTTTGATCCTTTCTCACCTAGATGAGGTCTAATATTTGATGTCAAAACATTGGCATATCAACTAATTCATTTACATGATCAAAAGTCATGGTATAGTTAGATTAAGTAGTACCATCCAATCCAAATAAATTACCATGCCTAATACCCTTTTCTAAAACTAGATCTCCCCTAACTAATTTTTAACCATGATCTTATCATAAATAATATGCACAATATTATCATCCATCTTAAAAGATTAAATATGATTTTTGGCTAAACCATGAACATGCAACACATCAGATAGTGCCTTCATTATTCCATCACTAAAAATTAGTGTTATATTACCCTTAACAATGATCTTATGATAATTTTTTTCACCTAATTAGACCTCTCCACCATAATATTATATATAATTTATGTAACACTTCCTATGTGAATTCATATGAAAAGAGGCCCACCTAAATCAATATCTCTAAATATTATAGATTACTAAATTCTAAAATCTTTTTAATTAGGGATGAACTATAGTTTTCAAGCAAGATGACACAATAACTTTGAGTGAATTTATAGTGAATGTGGAAGTTACGTATTCTTAATTTTTAATGCAACATGAAAATTAAATAAAAATATGATTATTTTAGGTTTTTTTAATATTAATATTATGTTTATTGTTAAATGTTAAATAATTGATGTGTAAATAGTTGTCAAAACCCTTAGAACATAGTTGGTAAATTAGCGTTAGAACATATTCAACCCGCCATTCCCAACTACCTTATTGAACCAAAAATCATTAAATTAATTCATTTTTTTATAGATTAAAAGTGAGCAAGAATATTAAAGTTTCCCAACTCAAAACCCTAATTAGCTTCAAGAATTTCTATTTCTATAATAATATGAACCATAACGTGAAACCATAATGTAAAATGTATATAATGTGAAGATCATCATCTAAGAACCATAATGTGACAAATCACAATATAAAATGTATAAAAAATCATGTGTCTACATGTAAAACAAATCAAATTAGAGGATGCCTAGTATGACTATGGATCGATCTCTCTCCTGATCCCTTTCTGGATCCATGTCCTGATTCTTTGGATCTGTGGCTCGATGCCTCTCTCGATCCTTCTCTCAATCCATGTCACGATCTGCCTCCATGTACAAGAAAGTACATTAATTAATTTAATGTACATGTGTAAATGTAAAGTCATCTTAAAGTTTTGTACTTTCAATGTTTGAATGTATCAAGTACTTTAAATATTATAAATGTACCTCAAATGTACCATGCATAGGATCGTCTGCATGCTCCAAATATCCAAAGCATGACAAACCCTCATTTTGCTACAAATTTAAAAGTAAAAGATTTAAATGAAGAGTGAGAACTAATTTAAAGTCAATTTTATTTTATATGTGTATGTGAATTTTAAAATGCAAAATATATAGATTATTTGAAAGTACCCGCGTCTCACTTTGGAGCACTCTACCAATGTCACTGATGTCACAAGAATGCATAGTCACATCAGGGACACCTATATCAAGTAGAGGACCAGTGCCAAAGAGAAGTGAGATATATGTGCCATGTACATCATGTGCAGTAACCTCAACTTGATGTTGTGCAGGGACTGTAGGCTGGTCTGAAATATGTTGATAATCCTATGAAGCTGCCTCACCCCGACCCGACTGTCTACCAAAATGTCATCTAATATGAGTTGGTACAACATCTAAAGGAATCCCATACTCATCATTGATAAACTGGTATGATGATAATAATTCAACAATGGAAACCAAACACACATTAACGTATAGTGGCTTCACTCATCTAGGTCACATCTGACGGTGATGGTAGCTCTACACGAATGTAGGGATCATAATTGGTAGATGCAACCTCAGTGGGAGGAAGGCTAATCCATGGAAATAATAAGTATCTACCTACATGATCAATTGAAATTTGATCAAACCAAGTAGCAATCATGGCAATACTGTTAAAAAGGTCAGATTTGGTAGGTATTGTTGCTACACCTCCTACTATTGCTAGTTCTAAACGTTTTAGAAGAACCAAAAGGTTTGGACTAACTAATGCCCTCTTGTTGATGGGAGGTGGAAAATCTACATGTCTAAATTGATATTTGTTAGCAAACCTCCCTTTTCCCTGTCTAGCATGTGAAGGAATAGATATGTATTCCACTTCTAACCCTAAATGAAACTCAACATATAGTTGTTTACAAAAATAAAGTGGAAAATGATCATTATGAGGCCATCTGTGATGGGTTTCCAACCATATAGGATATATAAATAGAGCAACAAGCTCATATGTACATCTAGTAACAACACATCCTCTAACTTTTTTTGTCCCATATAATGAGGGAACATGCTGTGCACATTATGTGTTGAAACTCTAGTAGTAATAGAATCAATTTTCTATGTAATAACACTGTTGGAAAGGGACCTATAAATCTCCTCAGTGTTGACCTCATCATAAGGATTATAAGATCGAATTGTGTGAATCATATGGTGGATCTCTATTAGGGAGATTAGGGGAGTTTTGTATTGTTTGGTCCAAACATCTCAAAGCATTCTCTAATCTCCTAATGCTATCATTATATAAATTAGACCTAGCCTCAGCTTGCTCCTGAGACTGAGTGGAATGATGTGATACCTGATCATTGGCCATATCTATATAAATACAAAGATCTGCAAATTTAATTAAAACAAAAAAAATTACAAGTATGTACTTATTTTATTTCTCTAAAAGTAAAATATGGAATAACTATTTTTCTAGTAAGATGCTCCATAGGAAATTATAAAAAATAGAAAATATGAGCAATGAGTAGCTTGAACATCATGAAGTAAAAATAAGAATAATTTTAATTTCATTCAATATCTATGAAAAAGAGGGAGAAAGGGAGAAAGTAGGATCATAAAAAATTTCCTATAAAAAAAGTGGTACTAAAATATCCTAATGAAACATTCACATGTCAAAGTAACATGTAAGCATATAAATACATAAATCTTGAATGCTTTAAGAATTATGGACAAGAGGATTAAATTTGAATAACTTCGTAGGAAATTTAAAGTATTAAACAAAGAATCTCACGTATTATCATTTAAAATTGCAAGGTATCTCTAAACTTCAAATAACAATCATACAAGTGTGTACAATATAGGATAAGAGTGTATGATTAAGTAAAATGTATCTATATAAGTAGGGATAAGGAGATAATCATGCATAACTTATATTTAGGGACATGTTGTATTTTAGGATAATTACAAATTACAATCAACCATAAGTAATTCTACACTATAATTATAATTATGTGGCGTGCTATGAATAACCATAAGCAATTCTACACTATAATTATGTGTAATGCAATTCTACTTCATGTTAGAGAAGGATATATTCTATTATGATTGAGGTCTTAAGTGTTTATTATTTTGTCATTACACACATCTAAGCCTTTCTGGATGCCTCACTAAGTGAATGTATAATACCATTCTTGGTGATGGTGTACATTCAATACAATAAATGATCAATCAAATACTTTATTGAAATAATCTTGGAAGTCTATTAATTGGAGTTATGTGAATGGATAAGTGAAACTAGTTATAGTAGGAATTTTGGTGCACCTACAATGTATTTTAGGATATGACTTAAACAACTCTATAATTTCATTTAAATACATGATTTTATAAATATATTTAGGTGGTTTTCTTGCTGGTTCTTTCCCGCCAGTATGTCCACCTGAACTAGCTATATGTAAAAAATATATATATATAAATAAAAGTATAAGTGGTCTACCACTTTTGGAATATATATATATATATATATTTAGGTGGTGCATTTAAATGAAATTATATAATCATACTTTCTTACATTAAGTTGTAAGTCATATCCTAAAATACATTGTGCTAGGAACAAAAATTTATGCTGTAACTAGTTTCACTTATCCATTCACATAACTCCAATTACTAAGGCTTGTAATTGGAGTTATGTGAAAGGATAAGTGAAACTAGTTATATAGTGAAACCGTTTATTAAAATAATTTGGAAGAGTAATAACTGGCGCTTTTCGCCATTCTCAATGATGGTATACATTGAATACAATAAATGATCAATAAAATACTTTATTGAAATAACCTTGGAAGGCTATTAATTGGAGTTATGTGAATAGATAAGTATTTTAGATATATATTTTAGGATATGATTTACAACTTAATTATGTAAGAGTATGACTATAATTTCATTTAAATACACCACTTTAATATATTCATAAAATCATGCATTTAAATGAAATTATATCTAGTTGTAAGACATATCATAAAATACAATGTAGGCACCAAAATTTCTACAATAACTAGTTTCATTTATCCATTCACATAAACTCCAACTGTACTGACCTTCCAAGATTATTTCAATAAAGTATTTGATTGATCAATTATTGTATTGAATGTACACCATCATAGAGCATGACCTATTAAACATTCACTTAGTGTGAGGCATCCAAAAAGGTCAATTATTACCCTTCCAAATTATTTCAATAAATTGTTATTTAATATTCTTCTATATTTGATTGGCATTTTGCATGTTCAAGTGAATTGACTATGTTTGAAGGCTGATATGTCAAAGAGTGAGTCTACAAATACATTTTGAACCCAAGTTTTTCTACATTCAATACATTAAATGATCAATCAAATACAAAAGAATATTAAATAACAATTTATTAAAATAATTTGGAAGGGTAATAATTGGCCCTTTTCGCCATTCTCAATGATGGTATATATTCCATACAATAAATGATCAATCAAATACTTTATTTATTTTTTTCAGCAAAAGTGGACTCGCCACAATATTATATTAATATATACAAAATATGTACATAATCTTAGTTCAAAGGGCATACCGGTAGGAAATAACTAGGAAGAAAACCCTCGGTTATAGCCCATTCGATACAACATATTGATTTGAGTATTTCAAGTACAAAATTATCCCACATGTAGGATGAATATTCAAATTTTCCAAAACTGACTACAATGCCACCACCTTAACCCTTCTAAGGACTCAAAAATGAGTGGTACAAAATGAGGCATAATTTTCAAAGCTTATACATTCAAAGCCTCTGCCAAAAAACAAAAACAATTTAACCTTTCTTATGCTATTCCTCCATTCGCTCTACACAAGTTGAGTTCTGATCGTGCACTGCATCTTCCTCATTCTACTGCTCGGGCATGATTGGAGGAGGAATCTCTTTTGTGAAAAAGTCATAACCCATAAAAGGAACTTCTTCATCTGTTTGAGCCACCACTTCAAGTCGACTGGTTGCCTTGGAACCCGAATGAAAGGAGATGGTGCATTCCGCATTTGCCAAATCGTGAACTTCTCTGCATACAAGAGCTACAGATTCAACTTTCACTTGTTGTTTCCCAGTAGAGAGCCGACAGAAGGACAATTTCGGTGCATAATCCCGAAGGAAGGAGACAACATAAAAATTTTCCTTGATTTCATCCTCCATGGATACACAAATTCGCTTTTCATTTTTGTTTAGCGTAGATAACAAGACATAATCATTGCCAAACTGAATCCCCAATCTAATAGCCTCAAATATTTCTTCATACCCAGCTTGTTCTTTTATAAATTCATGAGGGAATAAACCTCCATTGTATCCCTCCCTAGAGAACAAATTATATTTTTGCACAAGATACAACTCATTATTGGAATAATCATGGAAGGGTATTAATTGGAGTTATGTGAATAGATAAGTGAAACCAGTTATAGTAGAAATTTTGCTGCCTAACACAATGTATTTTAGGATATGACTTACAACTTAATGTAAGAGTATGACTATAATTTAATTTAAATGCACCACTTAAATATATTCATAAAATCGTGCATTTAAATGAAATTATATCTAGTTGTAAGTCATATCCTAAAATACATTGTAGGCACCAATTTTTTTACTATAACTAGTTTCACTTGTCCATTTACATAGCTCCAATTTAATAACTCCAATTAATACCCTTAGTAATTTGAGTTATGTGAATGGATAAGTGAAATTAGTTATAATAAAAAATTTGTTGCCTAGCACAATGTATTTTAGGATGACTTACAACTCTATAATTTCATAATGCATAAAATTATACTATTGTAAGTCATATCTATAATTTCTACTAGGCCCACATCCTAAAATACATTGTTTTAGACACCAAAATTTCTACTATAACTAGCTTCACTTTTTGCAACAAGGGTTGGTGTTGGTGAGCTTTCATTTTTTCATCAATGTTTACTAACTCTTTTGCTTAATCTAAGTCTATCATAGATTTTGAGTAGCATAGGTTATATGGTTTAGGTTGTGTACAAAAAAGGTATTATTTTCAAATCTAATATCTCATAGATTTTGTTGGGACTTTCAAATTTCGCAAATTTGAAGTGCCCATATTGAAAATTTTGCCTTTGCACACTCAAAAGTGCACTTGAAAAATCTGCCCAAGTGACCTACTTTGGAGGGTCACAATTTGAAGTCAGTTAATTTTCAAGGAAAACCCCTTCGTGGACATATTCAATTGACATATGGTAACATGCTTGTTAGTTTTCAGCTTCCCATGATGAGTTTTGACAAGGTTTTGAAAAGCGAAGCTAGAGGGTTCTGGCACTTTTTTGCTATTTGCAAACTCCCTGTCCTGCGAAGTAGCCTCCTGTTCGAGTTGATATTTTGTAACTAGATGATTTCCAAGAAAAAAAGATTTTTTCTCTCCATTCTCCTCACATTCATATACTCCCTGGTCCGATTTCAAGGCTTCATGATCTGATTTGTTATTTTTTCAAGATCAAAAGCAAATGTAGTTTGCTATGTTTTCACACCTACATTTTAAGAAATTTTCAAGGTGGTCAACTTTGACCCCTAATATCTTGTGATGAATGATGATTCAAGGGAATACCTCTTGCACACATACTCAGTGTACCCAAATGACCTAGTGTGTCTAGTGGCAATTCCCCAAGAGATGATTTGATATTTTTTACAAAATGGCAACTTGGTGAGCTTTAATTATTTTTGAACAGGTAAAGTTGCAGAAATGTTTGAGTAGGCCACTTTGACATTGAATATTTTTCACCTCGTGACTTGTTTTTTTGAGCTATTTCTTAGACTCCATTCTTGGGTCAAATGCTTGCATGCTTATAAATTTTCATGACTCCACATGGTCATTTGACTATTTTTCTAGAGTGATTCTAGAGCCAACTTGACCAGTTTTGACTACTATGCAAATATGCTAGAAAGCAGATTTTAATGACAACCCATTTCATGTTTTCAACTCAAATGCATTCATAAAGAAACCTCAAGTCAATTCAAAGTGAAACTTGTTTGAAAACAATTTTTTTTTAGTCGGGCCCATAACAGGACCCGACATGTGTCACACCATTGTTGAGTGAACATCAATGTTAAAATACAAAGACAAAGGCAACCATAATAGTTTGAAAAATTTCAAATACCATTTTCAAGTCTATGTATAAGCTTAACCATGCGAAGTTGAGGGTGTTGTTGCATTTAGCATAGAGGGAAAGGTGATGTTTCACTCGAGTTGCCATGGGATAAAGTTGCAACACTATTTACTTTTGCTTAGTTGTTTGAGTAACTGCATGATACTAAAAAAAGATATATCATTTATTCAAGGTTAATAATGTTTAGATTTCCTTTTCATAGATGATGCATATTTGTGTCATGAAATCATTGCTTAGAGAACTAATGAATGGCTTAGGGTTATGAACATTTCCTATGACTATTTACAACTACATCTGCTAGCAACCACTCCATAATTTTATCTTCAATTGTGTGCTAGGCTAACAGTGTTATATTCAGTGGCTGTAAAGATAATCGGGGGAGGTGGATTGTCATCCTTCTAAGCCTTCTTTGAAGTAGTTGGAAGTTGTTGTTATACGCCATGTTCTTAAGATTCTATGGACCTTTCAAAGTGCAACAGGGGTAGCAAATTATGCAGTCAGTATCTCCTCACTTAATTCTAATTTCGATAAGGTTAGAAATCAGGAGTCAAATGTGAAGGAGGGATATGATGCCCAGAACAGGGCAAACAAGGTTACCTCACCAAGTTCAGTCACCAGTTAGCAAAGCATTAATAAGGAGGATATTGTCGAGACTAGGAGCGTGGCTTTCCTATTTCAACATGGCCAGTAGGACTTGGAGTGTGTGTTCCATCATTGCAACCCATGCCTCGTGTCCATCATTCCTGAATAAATGGAGTAGAAATCTCTTGCCCATTCCCATGAGTTGCGGATAATCAATAAATTGGAGATACAAGTAATGGTTATAATGAAACACAGAAGAGACTCTAGATGATTAGAGTGAAGTTTTTACATGTTGTTCAAAGATTAGGTCAAACTCCTCAGAATGTTGCGGTTACCCAAGTTTTGTATAGGTTGGGACTTGCTGAGGGACTAAAGAGAGGTGTAAGTGCCAACATGGCATTTAGTTTTGACATAGCAAGTGCAATTGCAGAGGAGCTAGAAGCAACACTATTTAATCTCGCTAGACTGTGTGAATGGTTGCATGATCCTGTGAAAGCAAATATTTTATACAGGAATATATGGTTTGGGTTTTCCTGAAAATGTAGATGCACTTAAGGTGAATGGAAATTCATTCAATGTTTTATGCATGCTTGGTGCCATGGAACAAAAGGTGGATGACTAGCTTGAAGCAAGAGAAACGTTTGGAGCTGTGCGTGGCAAATTAGAGACAATTAAGTTAACATTTGGGTTGGGGAATCGAAATGATTTCTTGGATTTTGTCAATTGGATAAGGGATCCAAAAAAATGAGCCAATGCATTTTATATGGGCTGAAGAATAGCATTGAAAAGTGATGGCGCAAAAAGAAGGGAATGCATCACATGATTCAAGATACAAGTGATGATGGGGAAATCTGTTAGGAATAATTAAGATTTTCTAGAAAATAATAAATATTTCTAGAGTCTTCCATAAGCTAGAATATTCCTGGAGTTGTTGTAAAAAAGAAGTTTCCAGATTTTAGAGTTTTCTAGAAAGCAAGAAGCTTCCAGTCTTCAAAGATTTTTAGCTATATATATGAGATTGTGGACAACTACTATAGATTGCATCTGGATTGAGTGTAATGCATTCATGATAAATAAAATATATTTCTGAGTTATCCAACTCTGTTTTTCCCTATTTTATCAGTTTATTATTGCTGTTCTAGATCTTATTTTTATTTCTGGGTCTGTTTTTACATGGTATCAAAGCTAGAAAATATTGCTAGAGTGATTTGCTGCAAGAAAATATATTGCTGGAAGTGGTTTGTTTGCAGGGCTGATATATTATTGGAGTGATATTTGGTTGTAGGGTTGTTATATTGCTGGAGTAATATTTGTTTGAAGGCTGATTTTTTGCTAATATGGGTTCTTCAAATGAAGTTTTTCCTATCTTTGATGGAAGTGGTTTTGCAGATTGGAAGATTGCAATCAAGAATGCTCTAAGAGAGAAGGCTTTATGGAGGATAGTGAATAAAGAAATTGGGGAACCTCAACAAAATGATAGAGAAAAGGAGTTGTGGAAATGCAAGTTGGAGCAAGCTAGAGGTATTATTGGTAAAGCTTTGAGCCCCAATTTGAATAGAAGATTTGTTGATGTTGATAATCCAATAGAGCTGTAGGAGAATTTAGAAAAATATTATAAATATGCAGATATTGCTAGCATGTTTAGTATAGAAGAAAAATTGATGAACTTAGATCCATCTGATTTTGAGAAAATCTCTGATTACTTCAATGAAGTTACTTTTTTAAATGCTCAGCTAAAAAAAATAGGTGCTGAATATGCAAAAAAAGATTTTTAGTTGATTCCAATGGTTGAAAGTAAGCTTCCCTAGCCATATAAGGTATTTAAGGAATCAAGGAAAATGGTTCTTCAACTAAATCCCAATACCCCCAAACAAACTTTTGATCAATTTTGCAAGTTTGTTTAAGATGAAGAAGTTCAACTTATTAAAGAAGGATATATTAACAAAAATCATGCATATGCAACTAAAAGTAAATTTTTTAGAAATGATGGAAAGAAGAATTGGAAAGGAAATAATAAATTTTGAAATAATGAAGGTTCTAACCATTTTTCTAGAAATGATGGCACATAAAAGCAAGTTGGAAAAAAAATCATTATTTACAGATATTGTGGAGGTGAGAATCACATGGAGAAATTTTGTTTGAAGAAGAGGGAAAATGAAATGCAGCAATATAAGCCCAAGCAAGAAAGGTTTAAGGATGGAAAGAAGGATAAGCATAGCTTCATAGCCATCTCCTTAAAAAGGAAAGAGAAATCAAATGAGGAGGTAATTGCTACACCCAAGAGTAAATCTAGTGTTAAGGGGGGATACTTTGCTTTAGATTCTAATAAAGAATGGATTTTAGATTCAGGGGCATCATCTCGCATGACTGGGGATAGATCTTTGTTTATTGATTTTTATGAAGGGAAGAATTTAGATCAAGAAATTACTATTGGCAATAAAATGAAACTTCTAGTTTTGGGAACATGGACTATTAATGTAACAAATGGGTCTTTGAAAAATATTTTACTAGTTGAAGGATTAGGGGTGAATCTTATTTTAGTATATAAAATAGTTCAAACTAAATATGATTTTGTTGTCACTACTGGTCAAGTTATTGTTAGAGATAGAAAAGACCCAAGCAATATAATTGCTATTGGTAGAGTTGATCATGAAGAGAGTCTATTTAAATTTTTGGGGTTTGTTGATGATGAATATACACTCTCTCATGCTTTTATTACTTAGACTGATTATATGTCAAAACTTTGGCATGCTATACTTGGACATATAAATTATAGAAAATTATAAGACATGATTAGAATGGATATGGTTAGAGGATTAACAAAAAATTTAGCTTCTGAAGGTGTTTGTGAAGGATGTGTGTTAGGAAAACATCATTGAGATCCTTTTGATTCAGGTAAAGCATGGAGAGCTAATCATCCACTACAACTCATTCATAGTGATTTATGTGAATCAGGCTATCCTTCACTTTCAAGTGCTAGGTACCTTCTCACTTTTATTGATGATTGCAATAGGAGAGTATGGGTTTATTTTCTTGAAAGGAAAAATGAAGTATTTGAAGTATTTCAAAAGTTTGAGGCATTAGTTGAAAATCAAGGTGGGAAAAGAATTAAATGCTTAAGGACAAATAATGGGGGTGAATATTGTAATTATGCATTTGAATCATTTTGTGAAAGTTGTGGTATTAAAGTGCAAAGAACAACTCTGTATACCCCTCAACAAAATGGAGTGGTTGAATGAATGAATAGAACTATTTTAGAAATGGCCCATTGTACATTGCATTCTAAAAATTTACATGATAAATTTTGGGGTTTGGTTGTTTCTTGTGCTGCACATATTGTAAATAGAATCCCCACCAAAGCTCTCACAAATATCACCCCTGAAGAAGCATGGAGTGGTAGGAAACCTCACATTCGGTATTTTAAATTATTTGGGTGTATTGCTTGGGCACACATTCTTGATGAAAAGAGACACAAGTTAGAACCAAAGAGTCACAAGTGTTTGTTTATGGGTTACAGTGAAGAATCAAAGGCTTACAGGTTATATGATTTGACAACCAAAAAAATCTTTGTTAGTAGAGATGTAAAGTTTGATGAACATTGGCAACTTCTAACCACTTCTTCTCACTCCACAACAACCAATGTTCCCTATATCAATGAAGAAGAAGCACTAATGAAACAACTAATTCTTGTGAGAAACCTCCTTTTGCAGGAAGTGATGATGAAGAAGATGACATTTCAGCTAGACAAAAGACAAGGAGTGTTGAAGAAATATATACACAAGGCCCAAAGAACCAAGTAAGGAATGGTATTGCTCTCATGGCCAAAGTATTGTAGATTAATGACCCAAACTCATATGAGGAAGCTAGAGGGAAGAAAGAATGGGAGAAAGCTATGAAAGTAGAATATGGTGCTTTGGTGAGAAAAAAAACTTGGGAACTTGTGCCACTTTCCAAAGGTAAGAATGTGATTGGTTGCAAATGGGTTTATAATTTTTTTTTTAAATTAGATGGTGCTATAGAAAAATTTAAAACTAGATTGGTTGCTAAGGTATTCAATCAAAAAGAGGGTGTTGATTATGAAGAAACATTTGCTCTTGTCATTAAAATGAATATACTTATAATTATTCTTTCTTTGGCTGCAAGTCTTGGGTGGCATGTTCATCAAATGGATGTCAAAAATGCTTTCTTAAATGGAGATTTATATGAAGAAATATATATGGATCAACCACTAGGTTTTGTAGATCAGCAACATCCTAATCTTGTTTACAGATTAAAGAAGTCACTCTATGGACTTAAACAAGCACCAAGAGCATGGAATGAGAATATTGATAGGTATTTTCAGCTTCATGGGTTTAAAAAATGTAAATCAGATCCAAATCTTTATGTGAAGAGAGTGCAAAATAAAATTATTCTTGTTGCAGTTTATGTGAATGATTGACTCATAGCTAGACCAAATATTGGGTTAATTAATGATTTGAAATCAGATCTTCAAGGGGAATTTCATATGAGTGATTTGGGTGAACTAAATTATTTTCTTGGCTTGCAAATTAGTAGGCTTCATGATGGGTTGTTTATCTCTCAAACAAAATATGCTTCAAATGGATCTTTTAGAAAAATTTAAAATGCTTGAATGCAAGCCAACCCTTATTCCTTTCCAATCTAGAGTTAAGCTTACTAAGGAATGTACCTCCAAGAAGGTGGATGCTACTTTATATAGACAACTTATTGGTATCTTGGTTTATCTAACCCATTCTAGACCAAACATTTGTTTTGCAGTCAATATGGTATCTAGATTTATGTAGGAACCAAAACAAAGTCATTGGCTGGCTTCCAAAAGGATTTTGTGATACATTCATGGAACAATTTACTATGGCATACATTATAGTTACAAGTCCTCAGTTTCTTTGATTGGCTTTACAGATTTAGATTGGGGAGGTGATATAGATGATAGGAAATCTACTGGTGGTTATATTTTTTAGCTTGGGTTAGGTCCAATTACATGGAGCAGCAAAAAACAAACAACTACATCATTGTCTTCATGTGAAGTAGAATATAGAGCAGCAAAAGAAGCTGGAAAGGAAGCAGTTTGGATTTGAAATCTTTTATTTGAGCTTGGTTTTGCATAGAGTTCAACTACTACTTTGTATTGTGATAATAAAAGTGCTATACAAGTTGCAAACAATTATGTTTTCCATGCTAAAACAAAGCACATTGAAATTGATGTTCACTATATCCGAGATCTTGTTCAAGCAAATTTTGAACTAATCTCCAATTTGTCCAAGTAGAGACCAAGCAGCAGATATATTTACTAAGAGTATGCTTGAGGCCAAATTTCTGAAATTACGGGGTATGTTGGGCATGATTGAGGTGAACATTAAGGGGGGATAGTAATATAATGTTCCCCTCTCTTTTGTATTTTCTTTGTATTCTTCTAGGAAATCTTAAGGGGGGATGTTAGGAATAATTAAGATTGTCTAGAAAATAATAAAATATTTCTAGAGTCTTCCATAAGCTAGAATATTCCTTGAGTTGTTGTAAAAAAGAAGTTTCTAGATTTTAGAGTTTTCTAGAAAGCAAGAAGCTTCTAGTCTTCAAAGATTTTTAGCTATATATATGAAATTGTGGAAAGCTACTGTAGATTGCATCTAGATTGAGTGTAATGCATTCATGATAAATAAAATATATTTATGAGTCATCCAACTATGTTTTGCCTTGTTTTACTAGTTTATTATTGTTGTTCTATCTTATTTTTATTTCTGGATCTGTTTTTACAAAATCTGGTTTGAATGGTCTCATAGAGAGTGCATTTTTCTGTAAGGAGTAGCCATTGCTCAGGCTAGGAGTGTGGTTCAAGCTTTTGAAATGGAAGTAGATAGAGACTCATCAAATGCTTAATGTATGATTGGCGACATGAATTGGCTCAGGAAAATACCTTAAGGAAAAAGAAGCAATTGAAAGAAGCATAGTGATGATTAAAGGTAGAGTGTTCTTGTTTTACATTGTCTTCAACCTCATCTTGAGAAAGTCTCATTTGCTTGCATGTTCATTTCCTTTGCTCTATTGAGAGAAGCACAACGCCAAGTAAAATAACATATTGACATTGCAGAAGATACATCTTTGTTAAATGCCCAATGATGGGTAAATCTAACACATGTCTATTGTGCATAGGAAGGGTTTGTACTTGCAGTGAAAATGTATCAAAATTGATTGGAAGATTTTATTTTGGCTTTGGAATTCAAATTTTATTTTTTCTGGCTCAAACAACATATGGCGCATGAGCTTGGAAAATGTTGTGTTGCTGATATAGCAACCACTATGATAGTTGAAAGAAGTCCCTTTGATGTTGCAAAAGAGACTGCAGATAGATACAAATGGATGCTACTAGAAACACTTCAATGTCAGGATCCATCGCCAAAGATTGAACACACCATGAGATAAAGCTTTGGTTGTAGTATTGTTTTAATATTGGCAGAAACTTGATAGTGTAAATGCCTTGAATTCTTTGAGAAAACCCTGATTAGAAGTGGTACCCAAATTTTATTATGCTTGGCTCGAAAGCATCATAAATAGAATAATGGCAAGATTAGTAGTAGATTATCTAGAAAGTTCCTATGTGTTTGGTTTCGATGGAGGAAAATATTGTTGCATGTGGGTTACTATAGACTATTCCTTGATGGCCGCCATGACCAAAGAGAAGTTGCAGTGTTGAAAGCCAATGCAGAGTAGGAATGAAGGTCTCCTTGCTAGCCCGTGAAGAGAAGGGTTGACATCATCACAAGAGCATGGGGAAGCGGGGGAATATTGGGAGGTAGATAAAGTTTCCAATACTTTATTAATATTTCATCAAACATTTCCAATGTCTTTTTAAATGTTTATGCTTCTTTGCGAGCCTGAGTAAAATTATGCTACTGTCATCAAGTGAGCGGGTGAATGGGCATTGGAAGGAAGGCCATGGTGGGCCCAAGTAATATGTTTTAAAGTTTTTTTACTTTTAAAGTGTTTGCCTGAGCATATAGTTTTAAAGCTCTCCATTTTAAAATATAAAATTTTAATATAGAGTGGGAGGTAAAAACACGGGTAAATAGTTTTAATGTCCCGATGAGTATTGTAAAATGCCTTCAAAGTTAAAGTGAAACTTACGATGCTAGCAAAATAAAATAGAAAGTATACACGAGTGATTATTTTATAAAATGAATAACATATTCACTGTATGAGGTGTTTTTTGCTGGAGAAGAGTTTTTTCACGAAGAGCAATATTTTCATGAAGTAGGGTGAAAAATGAAAGTGGAGGTGAAATTGATTGCAAAGATATTTTTCAACTATAGAATAAAGAGGAATGGCAACTCTTTAGGGAAGGGAATATTTTTCTGTTGCAGGTAGGGAAAATGCATGAAGCATGAATCAAAGTATAGATTAGGGTTTCTCTTCAGGCGGTGGGCAGTTATTCATCAAGGGACCTTAGTTTTCCAAGTGTCTTCTTCTGATGTGCATTTAGGGTTTCTCTCGGACCCTTAAGTGAAATTTTGGGATTCATTGTAAGGAGTGAGTTGTTTTGGAATTATTCACGGAGAACATTGTAATAGAAAAAAATTTAGGGTTAAGTATTAGGTTTGAGTTTCTCAATATGTATGTAATTTTGATAGCAATACTAGCATAATAATACAAAATGGTGAAAATTCAGAACCATTTTCTCTCCTATGTACTAGTTTATAAGCTTTTTTTTTTTTTTTAGACTATAGGAATCGGGTAGCATGATCCCCTATAAATTGCAGTGTGCCTGGTAAACTTTTTAACGTGATCGGTGACACTAGAATGACACGCCCTCCAGTACCATGGGGTGGGGGAGATTGGACCTCGTGACCAACCTCCTGCAACAAGAAAAGTTTAGCCAACTGAGCTAGGGCCCCAACTCCTTTTTATAAGCCATGAATAACATAATCAAGAGTTATTTTATTTGTCTCCATTGAATTCTAGTGGATGTTTAGTTTTTTTCATGGTTTTTGATTCAAGGAATTGATGTAAATTCTTGAGTGAGGCTATTGGTTTATTGTAAATTGAGTGCTAGGATTCTGATAATAAGTTATGGTTGAGATGTTATGTTGAAATACTGTAATACAGTATCTCCCAAGCTTAATTGATGTTGTGTATTAAATTTTTATTAGATTCTGTAGGTATTGGAGTCGACTCTGTTCCAAGGATGAGGCGTTGATCTAAGTGTGTTATTATTGTTTCATTTTGTTGATGTCATGCCGAAATTTTTTACCAAGGGAAAACCCAATTTTTTTTAATTTTTTTTTTAATTTTTCTTTTACAAAATCATTAGTTAAGGTAATTATTACATTAGCTAAGTGTCATGCCCACATTTAATGTTGAGTATAAACACAATTCCACAGCCTTTATGTCGCTTACTTGAAAATTTAAGGATCAATAGCTCTTTGGGACAATTGGACTTCTAATGGAAAAAGGTTAGTTGTTAATTTGCTACCAAATTAGCCTCTTTGTAAACAACCCTTAAAATTAATAATAATGTCATTATTAGATCTTGTTTTAACACTATTACCAAGTTTATATTAAATCCAATATTAATATTAAGGAGAACTCTCTAATTGTTATAATGATATTATCTCAATTTAACATTAATAACATTGTCATAATAACAATAATACTCACTCGTTAATTACAATATTAATTTTATTACTATTTAATCAAACCTACAACTTATTATTTATTTATAATATCACTAAAATCAATATTACCCTTTAATATCAATAATTTATAAATTTTACCACCAATATTATTATTCTATTGTATATCAATACTATTATTTAATTCAAGTCAAAATGTTTCTTAATACTAATATTAACATTAAAGGTAACTTTAATACCTCTTTTAATAATGCCCTTGCTATCAATAGTTTAAATTGATATTACCAATATTACTACAAATAGAATAAACCCTTTTGAAAGTCTATAATTTCACTTTAAACTATTATTATTACCCAAAATATTAATACCAATATTGCACTTCAAATCTAAGTTGAATCTTGTTATGAACCCTCTTTACTCATTTCAACTTCTCATTCACTTAAAGAAATGACACGTCATTGAAATGTTGGCCAAGGTGAGAAATGGGTATTTAAACAAGTGATGTGGGTGGAAAACATCACGCACACGGTCCTCAAGTGATAAGGTCAAGGTTGAAGAAATCCATAATAACACTCAATCCTCAAAATTTACATACGAAAATGGATAAGACATTTATACTTTATTTTAATTATTAAATTTTTCTTTTCATTTACTTATTTTATATATTATTAATTTAATTATTTACTTATCTTTATTTAGCTAAATTAATTTATATATGTGTCTTCTTACTTTTACATTTTTATTTATTTATTATTTTTTTAACACAAAAGATAAATTTAGAAATCATAGGATTAAAGCATAACACATGCAAATGATTATATATAAACTCATTTACATATTTCTTATTATTATTTTCCCTTAAAATAAAAGAAAGAGGGAAGAAAGAAACGAATAAGGAAGAGCTTAGCTCTTTCTTTTCCTTAAAGAATTTCTATTATTTTTAAACTTTTGTCCTTATGTATAGTTTTAACCAAATTAATTGGACCCCTCCCTTTTTAGAATATGGGAATAATCTCCTCCTTTATTGAAGGTCAACGACATGCAAACATTTCCACGAAGACTTTTATATGCTAAGGGTGAATAGTCATGAGGGGATGGGATGATAATAGAAGACCACGTGAATATTGTTTACCTACATTCTCAGTTAAAAGAAAATACATATGCGTTATTTGGAAAATTCTTGGGTAATGTTATTAAAACAACATTGTGCATTTCACTCTCATAGAGCACCGTCCCACCGCAATTACTATTATGTATGATGCAGCTGTAATGCTTAAACTTTCATTTTAAATAAATATACTCTAAAACACTGTTAAAACCTTATTTTTTTTGGCTGCAGCTCACCGAATACGATTTTCTTGACTGAAACTTTCCATATTACGAATAAAATGCATAAAAGAAACAATTAACATATCAACAATGAAGATTTGTTATTTTCCACCATTCATTTTTAATAAGCTACTATTCTACAACATCAGATGCACATAATATCGAAAGATTAAGAGATAAGCGACATACATGCTAAGCACTCCCAGTGAAGACACATAGGCACTAAATCATCAAGCAGAGGTATTTATTAAGGCAGATTTTCTTAGCACAAGTACTGCAGACTCTGCTTGTTCGCTATGAGTTTGTTCACCAAACAGAACAACTTCTTTGGCAATAATAAATGTAGTGGTAGTTGCAGCAGGAAGAGCGCGTGAAGTAACTAGATCTATTTGCCAATAAAGTAGCATAGGGATCACTCATCCTCTAAATCTTTCTACCCTTGAGAAATTAATGCAGATCTGCACATATGACTAGATGTTCAAATGCTTTTCTTATCTAATTCGTTGATGGCATGATTAAGTTCACACTCTGAGGTCAGCAATGGACTGCTATGTAGAGCAGTGGAAGAGGGGAAAACAATACAGGGCTTAACCAGTTAACTATATGTTATTATTGACGCTGAGAGGGAGGCATCTACATTAAAAACACTGATCTTACTAATGTTAAAATACTAGCAGTCTTTATAGTTTATTGTTGGATAGGACAGTGCAATTGAAGGCGAATGTGAGTCCAACATTTATGGCATTTAATGGTTATGGTGCAAGCTATTAATTTGTATCACAAGTGGCGCAAGCTTTTACAGGTGAGGAGACACTCCATCGCCTCATGAATGACATAATTTATTGAAACCAAAATCTCCTTTGTACTACATTTAAAGGATTGTTTTTCACGAAAGTGTAGGGACTCTAACCTGAGGCACGTCTACATTTGACCAAATTTATTAAATAATTGAAACTATCAGTTCAGATCCAAGCTATCAGTCCTGGTTCGTTGAGAATTAAATGGAGTGAGGTGGTCGATAAGGGACAAACTCTTCTGCCATTTGAAAGCCTTGGTACAACTTCTGCAGAAATCTTGAGGCAAGTTACTTACCACAGTTTCAGCGAGTTTTCCTTGTTTCACTATTTTTTTTCATCTTGTTTGATACCTTATCGAATGTCATAACTGGTTTTGTTTTTCTTTCTTGTTTAAATGCTCTATTTCAGAAATTATTTTTTTGTTTCCTATGCAGATCACATCTTGCAAAACATTCCCTTTTATTTCAAGCGATTTGTTGCATTCTCTGTGTCATCAGTTCGTCTACTTTATCAAGCTAAAGAGCTCTGTAAAATTACATGAAGTTGTGTAATACACGGTAATGCTGTTCAAAAGCATGCTTGCATCTTTGGAGTCATGTGGACTTAACATTCACATTATTATTTTGCATTTCAGGGTCAAAAATTTTAACACAGACATTTTCCCCCAATTTGCGTTTGAATAGCACATTGGTTTATTTTCTCACAGTTGTTTGATTTTAGTATTAAAATAGATATTTGGTAATTACTGTATATCATTTAAATAACAGATATATGTACATATGGTTTAAAGGAAATAGGTCCAGAATGTTCTGCAAATGTATTTGCCTATTTTTGAAATGGAAATGTTTCAAGGCATATAATCTTCGATAACATATATCTATAATTATATAATGCAACACATATTGACCTTATTACATTTATCTTTATCACAATGAATATAATCTATCTATTGTCTCATAAACAAACATCATAATGGGTGTTTATTCTGGTTTGTTTGTGTGTCATCAAATGATAAAAGAATTAATCAATCCCATTCAAACGTTTATATGTTGTTTATTTATTTATTCTGTTTTTTTTTTATACAAGATATATACAGTCATGCATTTTATAAAAAAAACCTTCTTTTATGTATCTCAAGAAGAATATTTTGCTGCAATTCACAAAGCATCCATATTTCCTTCATTACATCAAAATATAAAACTTTCAATACTACTTTCAATACTTGGGAATACAATGGTCTATACACAAAGAATAAAGTCTACTCTGTCCATTTCTACATTGAAAAATATGAAACTTATCTTTTAAAACTTACAATATTACCACTATATTTGAGAAACAAAAGACTTGCACACCCATGATCAAGGTCTTGCTCTCCACCCTACCATAATGACGTCATGGAGCCTCGTGGGCTCTAGCCATACCCCCAAGTAAGGAATTATTTTAGCTCCACAATGATCAATGGAGTCTACTCTCTTTTTTTACAAGAGGTAAAACTATCATAGCACAATTTACATGCATCTAAGTTCTCTACTTCCTAATTTCAGCCATGATCCACATCATATGTCACCTTCTTACAACCAATAAACAAAGGTAAATGGAATGAGGGAAAAACTTATCTCTTTTCTTTGGGTGAAGGGATTGAACTCTCTTTTATCCATCTTTCCTCTCCAAGCCAAGCCATTTGATCACTATCCTCCCAAGAGGTGGACTTCTCTCCTCTTCTCAATATTTTTTCCATCTCCTTTCAAATTCTCCAAGAGGAGAAGTGGGTAACACCCCACTCATTCTTCCTCTCCAAATTATATAGGAGTTTTAACATGCAAATTTTGGGTGAAGAGGTGTGAAGTGTACCTACCTTCATAAATGAGAGTCTTTTCATTATTAAAGAGGAAACATGCACTTGGACAACCCCCCCCCCCCCACCCCTCCCCCATCCTTTCATTTCATCTCCTCAAAACTCGTCACTCTTCATTATGAGGACTTTTCAGGGGTTAAATCATGTCCTTAGAGCACTATTATATGCCCACTTGACCCCACCACTATGGTATAGACCCTAGGGGGTTTATTTATGCATCCCAACCCAAGAAATTGACCAACAACCCTCTTTAAAGACCCACCTAGAGACCCATCCGAGTTTCACACTTGGATAAGGGTTCCTAACCCCTAGCCCCACTTGCACCTACAAAACACATAATCAATTAACCCTTTAACAACAACTCTCACCACCTTAACTTACCAAGACATTAACTCTACTTGTTCTAGGCCCCCCAAAAGGGATCAAATCTACATCCTTAAGGAAAAGTCTTTTGATTTTCTCTCGATGGTCTTCTCTTCTCACGCTAGCACTATTACCGTCCTGCACATTACCAACACGATCATAAGTAACAATTGTATATCACATTAATTTGTTAGCTAAATATTCTAAACTTTAACCATATAATAATCCAATTAAATTTCAATTTGTATTTCCATCTAGTATACAAGTGTACTCCACCTTTATGGTAGTGACAATAAAACATAATTTCAAATGGAATACAAGAATATTGCTAAGAGATCACCTTATTTATCATCCACAATATATCTAGTCATCAATTTAAGAAAAGCATATAACAAGTTAGGCTTGTCATTAGTCACATGTGGAGCAGGGTCTTACAGTTGATTAATTCAACAACTAATCACAAATATAAATCATTTTACTTATCAATCTTAGTTTTTTTGTCTTTGGAATTTAATGCTCTGCATCTCTCATGTTTGAGTTAAACACTTCCCTGAAGGTCAGCCAAACCTTTAAGGTACTGTGTCTTTCAAACAATTGGAGGAGAAACTTCTGTTTATAGTGTATTTGATACTTTGGCACACAAGTATCTATAAATATACTATTGGGGAGACCCACCTTGGTTTAATAGAGCCAAAAGTGTAGGAGATTTTAGTGTTTGACTGAATCTTGTCCGTTGGCCAAATCCATCTTTGAGTTTGAATATAAGAAAGTAGCTATTCTATAAGACTCATTGAACCTGTTGATTTGTGAACCAACATATTCTTCTATTTTTAAAAAATATGAAATTGGTTCATATTGCCATATCTTTCTACTTTTATTGGTATGGTAAACAAGAGAGCATTAGTTGGTCCAAACATTTTCAAAGAACCACCTCCTCACGTTGCTGCTACTTCCAAACGTTTTGGAAGAACCAAAAGGTTTGGACCAACTAATGCCCTCTTGTTGACCATGCCATATTTCTTTGTTATTTCATGAGCTACTCTATATTCTAATCTTTCTTGGAGGAGCAAGCTCATCTCAACCCTACCATGAATATCAAATCTAAAACATTAATTCTTATTGTCTATAATTTTATCTTATTGTCTATAATCAATTACGATGAAATGAATCATAGATAGACAATAAAAATTAACTTCGAGATGATAAGAATCCAAGGTTGGGATTGAGAAAATTAACCATATGCATATTAATCTTGAATTACTTGAAGTTGTTCATCTGACTTGTGCCATTCTTTTGGAGTTGCCAAACATGGCTACAAATGCACATGATGTTAGAAGAAAGGTGATAAGTAAGACATTCTAGCGTCTATTGGAAATAAATGAGAAGCAAACATTCACTGGTCCTCCTGAGAATGTCCGCAATCATGTTATGGCTGCAACCCAAGTACTAAGCAAGGGAAATTGGGAAAATGCATATGAAGTTATTGAAAGTCTTGATGCTTGGAAGCTTCTTTGAGAAATGGATAATGTGCTAGATATGTTGAAGTTAAAAATTCATGAAGAAGCTCTGAGAACCTACCTATTCACCTATTCCTCATGTTATGGATCCTTGATCTTAGATCAACTTACAACTATGTTTGAGCTTTCTGAAGCACAAGTACATAGCATGGTGAGTAAGATGACAATTGTAGAAGAACATCATGCAAGATAGGACTAGCCTACAAGGTGCATTGTTACCCATAATGTGGATCATGTCTGATTACAAGCCTTGGCGATACAGTTTGCTGAGAAATTGTTTGTTCTCATTGATAGTAATAAGAGAGCTTTTGATGCTCGAACATGAGGTGGATTAGAGGGACCCAGGTGGCAACAAGGAGGAGAGACACACAAGACTATGTTGGTGCTACTTTTGGTTAGTGGAAATATGATTTTTTTAATGGACAAGGCAGACATGGTGGTTTTTCTACTCGGTCAACCTTTACGGGTGCACGAAATGCAGGTGGCCAGGCACATATTGGTGCTTCTGGAGCCACATTTTTAAAAGATCGCTTTAGTCAAGGTGGTTGGGCCAGAGCTGCACATTCTTTAGGTTATCAAAGCACATGCTACCAAGATGCATATAGTAGTGTTGGGAGAACTCCTTACCAAATAGGCTCAGCATCCTTTGCTAGTGTTAGAGGTACTCAGCCTGATGGAGCAACTCATATGGTGAGCTTAACAAGATCAGGAAAGTTTTAGTGGCTTATCTAATTATCATGCTTATCTATAATTAGTCATTGTTCACTTTGATTAAACTTATGTTTGATCCTAAGTTAGGTTTGTAGTTACAAGGTCAATCACAGACATGAACTTGATTTTTTAAAAATTGTGCCTCGAAATTCAAATTTTATTAACTAAGCTAATTTAATTTTTATTTGTAAAGCCCACTAAACTCATGTTTATTTAATTCAATGTCATGTGGTAATATTCAAAGATATTTATTTCATCCACATCTCTCATACACACATCAAGACATTTCTCATTATTCTAGGAATCTAGAGCATTAAAGAACAATAAATAGTTACATGTTTGTATTTGGTGCTTAAAAATAAATAAATAATATGGATTGTAAGGAAAAGAGGCATAATTATAGTTGCTCTATTGCATCCAGTAGTTTCTACTACTTTAAAGTTTTCTCTATATGAGGAACTGTTGACTTGCATGCCTATCTAACACATCAACCAAATGTAAAAATAAAAAATCTTTTTGAAATTTGCAGTTCAAGTAGAAAAATTATAATAAATGTAATTCTCTCCATCAAATCGGAAGCTAATTATTCTTGATTATGTTTTCTGGAGATCATGGTTACTGGGTTGAAAAATCCAATTTGTTCAGGAGGTCAATTTTTTCTTTTTCGAATGAAATTACTATAGTTAGCAATTGAAAAATCTATATACTAAGTTTGAGAAATCTGACTGATCTAAAATATCCAGACCAAAATATATTTTAACTAAATACATTTGGATTTGGTAACTGTGCTCAAGATGATTTAACATGATTTCATCAAGTCATACAATAAATTTTCATCAGTGAAGATAACTCTTGTTTTTCAACAACTTTCATAGACTTGTGCATAAGTGTACCTATACACATATAGTTCATCTGAGGTAATGTCTCTTAGAAAGTGAGACTCTCTTACCAAGTAAGAGAGTCTCACTTTCTTAATAATTTTTACATTCAAAAACAAAGAAGCAAGTAATTTATATTAAGACATTGCAAATGAATTATTTTGAAAAGAAAATGTTGATTAAGAAGAAATTTAATACTGTGCAACACAGACAAATGCTATGTCAGTTTAAAAATCTTAATATGCCAAATCTAGGTGAATCTTATGAATTATCTCTAAGCAATGAAAGTCAAATGTTGATTCAGGGTTATGTCTACCAATACAAGATTTCCAAACATTCGCATGTGATTTTAAGGGTTTATAAATAAACCCTTCAAATCACATACAGAAACCCTTAATTAAACTTTATTATACAACCTTTTACAAAACGACATACATGCAAAGTAATATTTACACCAAATATTTGAGAATAATGAAAAACCCAAAAATCAAAGCCTAACTTACAGTCACACCAATACCATAATTTCACATCCTCAAACCCTTATATGAGTAAACTATACAGACTTATCAAAAATGACATGGGAAAAGCAATATTTAGTAAAGAAGACTGCAATAAAGAAAAAACCCAAGGAAAAAACCCTAACTTATAGTCACTGCATAAGGAATCATTGAACAAAACAAAAACATTTAACACTTCTAACTAATTGATTATTGAACAAAACAAGCACTTCATAAATGAAATCAAAGAAACTAAATGAATGAAACCTGGCTTCAAATTCACTTTTGTAGATGGGATCTTCACTCGAGCAGCCTCCGACCACAAACTCTTCGAGCAAACATCCAAAATGCCCGGGCCCAATATTCTTTTTTTTTCATTTTTGTCACATTCGGTTGGAAGGTATTTGGCTAAGTAGGCTTCAGCTTAACCATACTCAACCTAAATGACAAGGCCACATAGGTGCCATGTTGTTGCCACGTGGTTTTGACTAAATCTTATTTAGCCAAAAATCTTTAGGCCTAAATAGGTTCGATAAAATTCGCACGGTTGGCCCAAAGTGTGACACAGGTTTGTACTTTTACCCTATTGTAATTTGAGGACCTTGGTATAAGTAGGAATAGAGGAAATGGTTGTAGGAGGAGGAATTTGAGTCCCTCCTTGACTTTGGACATTGTTTGAAGGTAAAGAACAACTAGTCATTCATGTAAGATGTTTTCCAAAAATTTGAGCTAGGTTACACACAAGTTCAACTCCTTCACTTTCAATCATGCGATGTATGTTATCTATGGTAGGAATAACAGTGGTTGAAAATTTTTCAGTACTCAGTTGGTTTTGTAGGTTTGTGAAGTCTTCATGGATTTGGATTATGTTTTCTTGTGGAATATTAGTGTATAGGAGAAAATTTGCACGGTCCCTTATGCAAATTCCCCTTTTACCCTTCCTCACTTTAGAAAACCAAATTCGAAGGCTAAATCCCACATAAGCCCACTGCCTTCATTCCACTTGGCATCCATTTTGTGTTTTGGAAGAGGAATAACTATCGGGTACGCCCATGTGGTGCGTAGATGTCCATGCGGCACACTTACATCCCTAGTAGATTCTTGCATCTGGAGCCTGCAGAGGCATTACACTTTCCATTGAAGGTTGATTTGTAATGCCCTCTTCGACTAACTGACCCGAATATGGCCATTTTCCTCATTCTATCCTTCAAATTTAGTCATTCTTCATGCATTTAATCTTCTACACATCCTCGAAGCACTCAATCTTATCACTCTCCAAGCATTCTAGCATTCACTTCTTGCCTTCTAAGATTTCAAGCAGCACTTTGCACTCCATAGTATAGTAGCAACAACACTCTGTCAACTCCGTGAGCGAGTGTGGAACAACACCATTGCAGCAAGGGCTTGAGTCCTCTCATTTTCTCCTCCATTAGCTAGTGAGCTCTTGGTGGAGGTGGTAAGCTTTCTACTCCTCTCCTCTATGATTTGGTTGGGTATTACCTCACTATTTTCTAGTGCTTTTGTGTTCTTTACTCCATTTCCTTCTTTATCATATATTTCTCCATTGTTGCAAACTTAGCTATCCGTGGAGGTGGAAACACCAAAATGGGGGTCTAACTGAGGCAGGCCCCTATATAGCCACCCAAAAAATTTCCCCTTTCTTGTGTGTAGGTGGAACTATACTTGGAGCTAGCTAGCAAACAAGCTCATTTGTGAGATCATTCTTGCCACCCTAGCTTTAATCTACTTTCTTTATCATATTTTTCTATATATTTCTTATTTCATAGTGTTATTTTATTCCCTTAAACACCATTAGCTAGGCCGTTAGTTTCCTTTCTAATGGCTAACCTTATCTTTTTAGTCCCCTGGTTGTATGGACACCAGCGCACTTGAGAGGTGCCAATTCGTCGTACTATCATCCTAGAATTGCACTTTCATCCTCGAGCAAAGAGCTACTTGAGGCACAGTGTTGAACCTGAAAACTGGCTCGCCTAGGCCCATTTCAAATCTCAGGTTTGCAGAGTGATTGAAGGGCCTCATATTCCTCATCATTCTTGTCCCTCATTTCAAAACACCCCTTTAAGATGAGGTAAATCAGGGCAGCCTTCCACTCTTGGATCTCTGTGACCTAGGGCCTTGAACGTGGTTGGTTCCCCTCTCTTATATTTTTGGTGAACTTGACGTGAACAATTCTGGTTTCGTTTTGTGATATGAAAAGTGTTGTGCAGTTTTTCGCACACACGCCCCGCTGAAGCAGGGACCCTCTTTCTCTTCAGTTTTGGTGTTTTGGCCCTTTCTTTTTGAGGTTTTGTCTTACTTAGGCATGTGCTTAAATGTATATTTTGATTTCCTAAGTGTTTCCCCTAGGTTAATATCATTGAAAATCTTAAGTTTTGGATGAATTTCAGGCTTTTGCTTAGATTCGGGACTTTCCGCCTTGGTCGGATTTTCCTGGATCTTGCTTGGATTCTGGTTCAATCTTGTTGCTCGGGAATTCTTGGTCTTCATGGATTTCCACGTGGGCCGGATTTCCCCGGATTCCACCCTGTTGTCGGATTCCCGAATTTCTTCTCTGGCTGTCTTATCGATTGCATTAATGGCTTCGTACGCGCTTTGAAGGCTAATTTTACTCGATTTCTGAGATCTTTTGCGCCATTATGATCACTTTTTCCATTGTTTGAGTCAAGAGCCACATCCTAGCATTTGTTCTTTGAGCTTTTGGATTTGATTTGGGTGTTCGACTTTGAATTTATTGATTTGGTGGTGGTGTCTTGTGCGTTCTCGCTGGTGTTGATTGTGGGCTCTTGCTGCTTCTGAGATCAATTCCCGCTTTATAATGGTATGTGTCTGATCGCTCTGCTTTGAATTGAATTATGAATGGAATGTTGGTATTGTGAGAACTTGTGGGATTTGAATTCCTGTGTATTTGCTTATTTCATGCTAGGGTTGTTCAGCATTGCATCCTTTGTCATCTCCCAGGCGAGTTTTGAGTTCATGTGTCTATTTGCATTTTAATGAATTCTGCCTGAGAGTAATTAGTAAATCCTAGTGATGACTCAACAATGGAAACAATTAAATCCTGAGCTTGACTGTGTGCTAATGGCAGATGAATAGGGTTTCGAACCTAGGGTAGTGCCATATCAGGTGATTTCGTCTTAAGATTGACCTATAATGCAAAGGAAACCTGTGAAAGGTCCATCCTCGACTTATCCTAAGTTAACCTTTCAAAATTTTGCATTGGTTCAGTGTCTGGTGAAATCATGACTCTCTGTCCCTCCCGAATTTCCATCACTGTGACCCTGCAAGGTCGGGGAGATGTCATACCGATCACTCAAACGCTTGGCTGAAGGCCTTCCTAAGTTCATATGTCATCGCTATGATAGGATCGTTTTCACACCAATATGGTTTCCTGTTTCTATCGGCGAGACTCCTAACATTCGCCAGGACTTTACAGTGAAGCTTTCCTCTCTCATCGAGCCTAGATCCTTTTCAGGGAGACCACATATTGTCGGCCAGAGGTTATACCGATAGAACTCTACATCGGCGAAACCTTACGTAGTCACTGAGATCTCTGGCCAAACTCGAGATGTTATATCGAAGGCCCTCTTGGGTTCATTTTTGTTCATCGTAACAGTATCTTTCTCTCACCAAATGCCTCTTACATTATATCGCTAGTTGGAAAGACACCGCAGCTTCGCTGGGACCTCATATCGAAGACTTGAGTCTGGCCGAAGTGATTGTTTAAACTCTGATGTTCGGTGAGACAAGATGAATTCGCCAGGACCTTACCCCGACCCCGCTTGGCTCATATCGATATGTTTGCTATGTCCCTTTTCGCTGAGACATTATGTTGAGAACACCCGGTCTTAGCGAAACCTATTCTAGTGACTTCCTTCGGCGAGACTCTTAGGAGTCACCGAGACTTCTTGGCGAAGCGATTGACTCCTACCAAAACCCTTCGATCTAGAAATACCCATTGGTTTGGAACTTTGCCTTAACTGCGGATGTCCATCAGGGCCAGATTTCTCCGAAATCCGTCGTCTCCCAGATTTCCCGAAAATCTTCTTTGGCCCGTTCTTCTCTAGAATCCGTCTCTCACAGATTTTCCCGAAGGTTGATAAGATGTGAAGGAATATTGAATGGCATGATCTGTTTACAATTTATGGTGCATTTGATGATTATTTCATGCCATATTTGGTTCTCCCATGTGATTTATTGATTAAAAATGATCAGTTTTGATGGTTAAGTAGGTGTTTCTTGGTTTTTTCCATTGGAATCCGATCGGTTTGGAATTTCTCGAAATTCCTCTCCGGCTCAGATTCTGCGGATGGTTTTGAAACCCAAAATTTATTGTGGTCATTTTATATGGATTTTAATAACACTTTGACCATATGAGATGCATTCTAATGGTGTTCTGATGGAATAACCTTGCTTTCCTATGGTTTTTACTATGGTTTTCATGTTGAGTGCAGACTGAATCAAGCAAAACCACAGCTGGTTCCTCATTATCTGATGCAGAGAGGATTAAGCTAGACATCAAGAGCAAGGTCCCTGAGAGTAAGATCACTTCTGTCTGGTCAGAAGTCACTGATACAAATGTTGGCCTTTAGGACTATGAGGAATTTAAAGCAAGGATGGCAGCCAAAGATCCTCCTTTGGTGACTAGACGAATGATGGAATTAGGATTGTCACATGTGGCTAGTTTCCCTTCAATAGTGAAATGCTATGAGCTGGTCCTTGAGTGCCCTAGGAACTATGATCAAGATGCACAGAGGATTATTGGACCTCAAGGGAGAGTTGTTTCCAATCTCAACCCGGTCTCCGTTACCCAAACCTTCGATATGCCAGACAGATCCCATGTGGTGGGATTCACCATTGAGGTAGCTCAAGAGTTCTATGATGACCAAATGATGAAGTCACAGCAGCTGATCAACTCCTGGCTGGAGAAGCCCAAGTCCCACTACTCCAAGTTGCCTAAGCAGCTGTACATAGCAAAATTCAAGGAGTACTATGATGCCATCACCTTTCTTAGCAGGGTGCTTGGATTGAAGAGTGCTGGTACATTTGAGAATTGGATGTGCCATGCAATTGTGAGGATGGAATGAGAGAAGACTAACTACCATTGGGCAAGGGTCATTAGCCAAGTAATTCACAAATAATTGTCCAATGTGTTGCAGACAAAGATCTTCATAATGACCTCATAGTTGGTCTATGCACTGGCTAGATTCCATCCCTACAGAGGATTGGAAACAAAGGGAATTTTCAGATAGGATATTATTTATGAAGTTTTCCCTCAGTTGCACTAGGGAGGTTCAAACTATAGGAGGGCAAATGATGCATTTACCATGCATATTACCAGAATGCTTCAGGAAGCAGAGCATGTTAGAATTTCAGATCAAGCAAAGGAGCTCATCAAGAAATATGGAGCTTGGTTTATTCAATTCCCAACCTTCTCCTACATTCAGATTGATGGCTACTAGAAAGTCCCATACAGACTTCCAAGGTATCCCACTAACCACATTATATTGTTGGAAGTAACAAGATAGATTTGTGATTTTGATGCCACTGTCAAGAAGGACAAACACAAGACAGGGTTTGGTGGGGATTTTCCCCTAAGGATTGACACTGGAGAGGTTTTCCCTTCCATTGGTTTTGCCCAGGCTTCAGAAGAGGAAATGAGTACTCTTGGCTTGTCCTTCCACTCCAAGGGATCTAGATTTGACATCACAGGAGAAGCTCAAAAGAAGGCCAGTAGAGAATATAGCCATAAGCTTAATTTAGAGGACTACAGGGCCAATTGTAGTGATGAGTATGAGGTCAAAAAGAAGAAATTCTCTTAGCTTCCAGTGGATGCAGTCCGATTGTATAATGTCAGGGCAGTGCCTGATCAATTAGAGGATGATGGGAACTTAATTCAGGATCACGCCTATGAGGCAGTGAAAGATAGGCTGATTGGTGATATAGACTGGTTAGAGGAGGAGCAAACAAAACTGAAGCAACTAATGGAGCCAGTCATCAAGGTTACCAAGATGTGGCTCAAACACACTATCTGAGAGTTGGAGAATAATAGTGTACAATGCACCTATGCCCTTATGGGGGACTTAGATTTCCATTCTACTTTTGAAGAATCCACCGGGTAGGATCCCAAGGGCAAGGGCAAACTGGACTCTCTTATCAAGATTAAATCTAAAGGTGTTCAAGAGGAAGAAGCCCAGGAAGCAGAAAAACAAAGGATGCCAAAGGCCAAGGACTAAGAAGTCCGAGCAAATTCCTGAGGCTGATGATCCTATACCTAAAAGGAGGAGAAGAATTGTAAAATTATCAGAGAAGGTGAGCTCCAAGATTGCAGAAGAGGTAACTTCCCCGCTAGTGGTGAATGTAGAATGTTCAGAAGAGAAAGCAAAGGTATATGCAAGGAGGTCTAGGACTCCTCCAAAGAATGGTGTGCCTATGGCAGATTTTCCTCCGGCCACTCCTTATGAAGGGCAGTTGGATGACATCCCTCCCACTCCTGAAACCCAAAGTGAACCAGGTGAGACAAAAGAGGTTGATGAAGATACAAGCACAAAAGGGGAGGAATTCCATGAAGGGGAACTCTACAGTGCAGAGGTAGAAATTGAAAAAGAAAGACAATCTCCCTTGGTTACATATGCAGAATCACAAGTCACAAATGAAGTAGTTGAATCTCCTCCAAGGGAGGAAGAAGCAGGAAAGGTCCTGTCACCTAAGCATAAGGAGGAACACATCGAGGAGGAAAGGAATAAGGATGATACTCTTGAGAAGCAGAATTTGGGTGAAGAGGCACGTGAAGATCAATAAGAGGAAATGGGGCAGAGCCAAGTACAATTGGAACCCACCGTTCCAAGTTGGCTAGAGAAGGAAATAAAGAGAAAATAGGTAGTAGTGGATGATAGTGCACCGAAGTGGGATGCACTACTAGCCAGGATTGGAAAAGATAAAGATAAGAAGGCTAGGGTGATCTCAAGGGTTGAAAGGGATGAGGCACATAACAAAGTTGTTCACATCGCCACCCCTGCTCCAGACAAGGATAGAAATGATGTGGCAGGAAATGATTATAATATATAGACTTTTAATCTTGGGCCTACATCAGTTGAGCAGGATATTGAGGACTATGAGGGTTCTAGTGCTGTTATTGTGGGTAGATTGAGGGAAGAAATGAAGACCAAGCAGGAACTAAAGAGAGAAAATGAGAATCTCAGGAAGTGCTTGGAGGAATTAATGAAGCCACTACAGTCCATTAATCCTTCTTCCTCTTTTACAAATCCTCTACCTCAAGAGACCATCATTGAGCTAGAAAAAATGAAATCCTCCACTATTGCCACTGTGAATTGGTTGAAAGGGGTGCAAATAAAAGGTGATGAAGCTATTAGGGAAATCTTGTCGAATAGAAAGGATGCTACAAGGACCACTAAATGGTTGAGGCAGGTAATGGCACAAGATAAAGGAGACACAAATCTTCTTCTATAGAAAACCAAGACTATTATGGGGTACACTCGGGACAGGTTGGTGAGTGATGAGATCCTTCCTTCTTCTGGAGCTGCCTAACCATGGGAATGGTTCGAGGCATTGCAAATTAGGCAAAAGGTGTTGAAGAAGGTTTACAAATAAAGAAAACACATTGACGACACCCTAGCTGGTGTCTACAATGGCTGCATTACTTTCTTCGAGATAATGATAGGAAGAAGGAAGATCGTACCCAAGCATCTGAGTCTGGAGCAATTGAGAGAATGGTGGCAGGACGTTTATGCACCAAGTAATGATGACTCAGTGTCTGAGCACCAGCTAGATGATGCGGCCACCTACCTTGCAGTTATTAATAAGTATTTGGCGTATAAGGTAGATTGGGATAAGTTGGTCAAACACTCAAGGGACGAGATTGTGTCCATCGAATGGTGACTTAGGGTTCTACCCCTGCCACCAGTAGCTAACTTGGATGGAGCATTCTTGAAGCTACATGAAGAGTCAGATCGACGCAGGGATAATAGGGAAGAGAGCTAATGGTGGGCTACGACGCGATTTGTGCTTCCTTATTATCTTCCCGCATATCGTCCGAGCTACATTGCGGATCTCAGGCCAACTTAGACAGGATGTGCATTGAATGCCTGTTTGACCCATTTCGAAGACTCTCTTGGCCAGGTGGTTGTGCCAAGTTCTTTCTGCGAAACCCTTTCCTGGCCGATGGTTTTCTAGGGATTTCTATATATTGGGCATTTCGCCTCTTTGTAAAGGGTTGAATAGTTGAATAACTAGATATTCAAGAACTTGTAATTAGAACTTAGAGATAGTTAGAAGCAAGTTAGCAAATAGGTATTCTCAAGCAAATGTTGTAACTGAAAGCTAGAATTGTTGCTACAGTGAACAAGTTGAATACAAGAAATGACATTATGATTTGGTGCTATACTTGTTTTCTTTTGTTTTTGCATGGTTCTTGTTATTCCATCTTTAAAATTGCTTTGAGGAGATTAACATTTAGACTAGATTTGATTCAATAATGTTTGTGATTTGATACTTGAATGTTGTAGCAATCCTTCAGTCCATACTTTTCGCAACCAACTGATTGTTAGTTGCTTTGCAAAGTTAGCCTGGACTTCATATTCCGTGTGCTTAGTTCGATTGTGAGGATTTTTTCATTTCAACTGCAAAGAAGGGTTGTTGAATGAATATTCATGATTTGGAAATCTAAACGCCTCAGAAGATTGCACTGTTTTCTGTGAGATTGTATGTTTATCTTGGTCAAGAAAAGATTAGTTTTGAAGGATTGGTCCATTTCAGTGTTTTGTTACTTTCATTGTTAATCTTAGTAGTAGTATTAGATTTAATATCTCTTCAAAACCCTTATCCCTTTCTATTTTCTTTGATTATTGGGTTAAACCTAGGATTGAAGTATCACCAATTTGTTAAATCTGATAGAATCGATTAAGTATTTTGCTTGTAGTAGGGTCCCATTGTGATTACCAGCATTTTCACATTTCATTACTGAGTCGTTTATGCACTGTCAAGACTTGACATTAGAGACCTTGGGGTTATCTCTTGAGGCTTGCTGATAGAGATTTACCTTTTAAGAGAGATAGGATATCATATTATGTCTGGCTGTTATTGTGTAGAAAAGACGATCAACAGGAACTGGCGCTAGAAGGAGGGCCTGAATAAGCAAGTTGGATCGATTTCTGAACACCATCTCTCCTGAGAGATTTTGAAGAAGAATAAGACCCACTCCAGGAGAGGAAGAATTCCAAGAGTTACTAGACCCCACTAGGTCAAGAAGGACCAATAGAAGGGGGGAATCATCATCATCCCATCCACCTCCCACACCTCCATCATCCCCATCTTCATCAAGTTCATCTGAGTCTGAAGACATTCCCAGTCCACAACCTCGGCCAGTCATAAATCAGCCATTACCACCCCCACCTCCACCAATGGCTTTCCTAGCGACCAACCCATCTCCCTTAGGTTTCGCCATCTATAATGTAATGCCCAAAAACCCTGAACACTTCTGTTCAAAATTCCATATCAATGGTCCCAATAGAACCGCTGAGGAGCACATTAGAATCTTTCAGATTGGCCTCAAGGATAGAGGGATAAACCATGAGGATGTAGCTTGTAGATTATTTCCTTATTCACTAGGAGAAGATGCATTCTATTGGTATAATCATCTGCCCGCTGGGTCCATCCAACATTGGACTGAGTTAGAAGCTGCCTTCTTGCAGAAGTTTAGAATCCCCATTAGATCTAATGAGCTTTACCGTCAGTTTACTAATGTCAAAAGGGAGATTAATGATCCAATAGGGTCTTTCAACAATAGGTTTCACCGTGCTTATACCAGATTCCAAACTCCTTATGCTATTGATGAACCCACTGCCCTAGAAGTCTATTATGAAGGACTTGATAGTTTGACGGCTACTTTTATGAAATTGAGTAATAATCCTCCTGATAGTCTACATAATGCATATGTAGAGGCTATAAAAGTAAGCACGAATCTAAGGCAACATCTGTCTGGGCCTCTGCCCTCATTAGGACCCGTTGCTCACTCTGGACAAGTTCCAGCTCTCAACCAGGCTCTAACGAACCATACTCCAATCATGAATCTAGTACCTCAGTTACCTCTGATCCCTCACCCCGGACCTCCTATAGGACAAGTTTCATCCTTCATTGGTTACCCTCAGCAAAATGTGAATCAACCTCTACATATCTAGCCTTAGGCTAGTTATCCTTCATACCTGCAAAATTCTGAAGTCCTGAACTAGTCCCTAAATGCCAATGCTGCAGTAGGACATTCCCAGAATAATGTGAATCAACCTCCATATAGTAATCATGACAAGGAAAGACTGGATGAATTGTCAGAGCAAATAAAGAAGCTGAATATGGAAGTGACCTACTTAAGGAACCAAAATAGTCAGTTGCAGGCTGCTTAGAGGAATATGCAGTCCAATCAGAACAGGGAGAATCCGCAAGGACAGAACTATGACAGAGGGCAACATTAGGATCAAGGATACTACAATGATAGAGGATACAATAATGACAAAAGATAGAGCTATGATAAGGGACAATCCTCAGGTCAGAACTTTGACAGAGTGCCAGGCGGTGGACAAGGATTCGATAGAAGGCAGTAGTCAGGACAGAATAGGACTTGGAACACAGGACCCAACAATGGAGGAGTTCCCACCCCACTGGATCAACCAATCAGTCAACCTACTAATCAGTCTGCCAGTCAGCTAGTTAATCAAGAGAAGCCTCCTAGTGGTGTATATCTAGCTGAGGCTACTTTATCAGGGTGGTGTAGGCTCCACAAGACTAGTCAACATTCTAAGCTAGATTGTGAGGAGTTCCAAACAACAGCCTCAATCTTTCAGTACGAGGTGGAAAACAACACCAGCTGTCAGGAAATAGTACCCTCTACTCCCTATGATTCACCAGTGTTGGTATTAAACCATGCTCCTTTTCCACAAAGTGGGGAGAATGTACCAGAAGAAGAATCTGACCGGTTGGAGGAAGAGGTAGACCAGGTGTGCAATGGAGATGAAATGACACAATTATTTGCTGAGAATCCAGTGAATGATAATGGTCCCAGAAATAAAGAAGAAGCCTACATTGAAGAAGTATAGACCTTCCAGAGACCTGTCAAGAGGTACGACTTGAGAGAATTGCCACACAGGCACCCATAGGATGGAGACCCCTTTACTACTTCCATCCCACCAAATAATTTCAACACACCTCCAGACCCTAATGCTAGCAACAATCCCTCATTTCCCCCGGTTTCCAAGAAATATTTATCCCAAGGAGGACATGCTGATGTACCGAAAGGAAGAAATGCAGATACCAGTAGAGAAAAGATGGTGGAAGACCCGAGGGAAAACCCCACTGATTTAAATGAAGAGAAATTGGCCACGTATGTTGCTGAAGAACTCTGCAAATTGAAGGTAAATCTATCTGCATTTGAACTATTAAGGGTTCCATCCATTAGGAATGCAGTCTTAGGTTCTTATGATGCAAATTCCATGTTGCAAGATAAATCAGTTAGCAAGAGTGTCAACAAAGTGTCTAGTTCTCAGCCAATAGGAGGAAAAAATCAGTCTCATGATCAAGTCCATATGCCCCCTAGAGATGCTAGAAAGGAGAAGGATAAATCTCAAGTTGTTCAAGTAGATACTCCCTTAACTCTATTTCAAGGGAAAACATATACTCCTCCATTCTTGATTTCTGTCCGCGTATTTGGCGAGAATTTACATAATTGTTTGTTGGATTCTGGTGCCTCAACCAATGTTATGCCCCTTGGTGTTTGTAGAGCTATGGGTATCACCCCCGCTGATTCTCAAAAGAAAGTCACATAGCTGGATAGGACTGAAGTCAATGTTGTAGGAGAGTTGAATATGATCCACATGCAGATTGATTTTGATCCTAGGATTCAACAAGTTATTAATATACAAGTGGCTGACATCCATGATGCCTATGGCCTAATCTTGGGAAGGGACTTTACCACGGCTTTGAATGGATATGTTTCAACTAATCACTCCCATATGTGGCTTCCTTGGAAAGGAGTGCCAAATCAGATTAGAATCGAACGAGAACCCAGGATGAAGTATATGATTACGGAGTATCAGAAAACCTCTGCTGAAATTTTGGTGTCAGAAGTAAGTATGGGTAGTTACATGCTTTCCACTCCCCTTGAAGAACTGGATTCAGAGGAGGTCCTCATGTTGCATTTTGTGTCTCATGGCCTCATGACAGAGTCTAGTGGTGTTGAAGCCCTAGTGGAACCAGTTAAAGATAATGGTAAACCAGCTGAAAGTAATGATGATCCAAAGGATAATCAGCTGGCTTTGTTAGACAGTTTTCAAGAGTTCATTCAAAAATGTATTGAAGGTCAGATTTAGTTAGGAAGAAGAATGAACTTTGAAGAGTTACTTTTGTCCAATTGGTGCAGGGTACAGAATGCTTCACATTCAGAATTGGACTGTTGCTTGTGCCAAGCTATAGTAAAATAGATACAAAAGTATACTAATCCTACTTCTGTGATCCCAATCAATGTCCAAGAAGACCACAAAGGAAAAGGAGTGATGCCTCCTGAAAAGCTATCCATCAATAACAATGTAAGTGAAGCAGCGAAGAAGTCTGTAGGTGTTGATTGTTGGACGTTAAGATTCGATGGCTCCAAATCAAAACAAGGAGCTGGGGCAGGATTTAAGCTAATCAGCCCAAAAGGTATGACGTTTTTTGCTGCTCATAGACTTTAGTTTCATTGTACAAATAACATAGTAGAATACAAAGCTTTGGTTCATGGATTGTTGATGGCATTGAAGAAGAAGGTTAAGATCTTGCAAGTGTATGGAGATTCTGAGTTGGTAGTCAAGGAAGTTAGAAGGCAGTACTCCTGCCATGACAGAAGAATGACTAACTATAGACACAGAGTATGCGACCTTATTGAAGGATTTGACGCCTTCAACATTCAGCTGATTCCACAAAATAAAAACCAGATAGCTGATTCCTTGGCCTAGGCAGCCAACACTCTGCAGCCTCTATCTCTTTCTAGGTTGAAGAAGTTTACAGTGGAACTGACCCCAATGCCCTCAGTCCCTGATAATGTTACCAACTTCTAGGTGTTTAAAGATGATAAGCATATTCTAGACTTTATCACAAACACATATATTTTTGCTTCTCAGATCATTGATGAAACTAAGCCTCAAGAGGCAAAGATAGACTTGGAAGGGGTGATCAATTTGAAGACCAACACAATTCCTAGGGGAATGGTGCAATTGGAGAGGATCTTTGATCTAGACAGGATCAGAGACTAGGATCAAGACACTAGGAAATAGTCCATTAGTGGACAATGTGACAAGTATAATGTAGGATCCTAGGAGGATGTAAAAAATGTTCTTATTGGCAAAGTGTGCACTCTAGAAGAAAGATGGGGAATCATTGATGCATTGCACAAATATCTAGATGTGATAGCCTAGAGTTATGAAGACTTGCAGACTTATGATACATCAGTCATAACTCATACTATCCCTCTCAATCTAGGAGTGAAACCTTTCAGACAGAGGCAGAGGCTTATTAATGCTCTACTGGAACCTATAATACAAAAGGGAGTACATAAATTGTTGTCTGCAAGAATCATATTTCTAGTTAGACACTCTACTTGGGTTGCAAACCTAGTTCCTGTATGGGAGAAAAATGGTGAAATTAGGTTATGCGTGGATTTCAGAAACCTGAACCAAGCATCAGAAAAGGATAATTATCCAGTGCCTTCACTGGATGAAGTACTCCAGATCGTCAACGGATCTTAGATGATGTCTTTTCTGGATGGTTACTCAGGATATAACCAGGTCATGGTGTAATATGATGATAGACATAAGACTGCTTTCACCACTAAGTGGGGCACTTTTTCTTATAGAAGAATGCCTTTTGGCTTGATTAATGCTGGAGCTACATTCCAAAGAGCAATGGACATAGCCTTTAAAGATATAATTGGGAAGTGCATAATCATCTATATGGATGACCTGATGGTATTTTCAAAGAACAGAGATGACCATATCTCAGATTTGTGCAAAGTTTTCTAGAAATGCAGAGAGTTTGGCGTATCACTAAATCCCAAGAAATGCATCTTTGGAGTAACATAAGGTAAGTTACTAGGGAATATTATCTCTGAGAAAGGGATTGCAATTGATCCAGAGCATATAGAGGCTATTCTCAAAAATTCCACCCCCTGCTAGTAAAAAGGAAATGAAGTCATTTTTTGGAAAAATCAATTTTGTCAGAAAGTTCATTACTGGGTTTGTGGAGATAGTCAAGCCACTAAATGCAATGTTGAAGCAAGAGGCCAAGGTGGAATGGAATGCAAAAGCAAAAGAAGCATTTGCTGAAATAAAAAGGGCTATTGCTGAAGCTCCAGTTTTAGTAAGTCTCGATTATGCCAAACCATTCTACATATATTAATTTGCTTCTGACCACTCCTGTGTTGCTATTTTAACTCAAAAATTTGACCAAGGAAATGAACGCCCCATTGCATTCATGAGTGCGCCATTGAAGGATGCAGAGTTGAGATACCCAAATGTAGAGAAGCAGGCTTATGCCTTAGTCAGGGAAGTTAAGAAGTTTAGACATTACATCCTTAGAAATAAGATCTTTGCTATAGTTCCTGATCTTGCAGTCAAAATGCTCTTGATATAGAATGAAATGGGAGAATGAAGAGCCAATTGGGTAACTATGCTATAGGAGTATGATATGGAGATTCACCCCATGAAGCTAGTAAGAGGGCAGGGGCTCACAAAGACAATGGCAAAGACAGGCCCTGATCTTATAGCCCAGGCTTATACTTTAGAGGATGTTTCCCTTGGCAAGTGGTATGGTGATGTTGTTCATTATCTCCTGACCCAGGGATGCCCCGATCGTCTCAATTCAGTACAAAGAAGGGCGTTGCGCTTAAGGAGTGATAGTTTCATGTTAAAAGGGGCTATCCTATATAAGAGAAATCATGAGGGGGTGTACTTAAGGTGCCTGGAAAGGGCAAAATCTGAAAGAATGATGTCGAAATTCCATGACAGATATGGTACAGGCCATGGGTCAGCACCATCTACAACAAACCAGATTCTTAGAGCTGGTTACTATTGGCCTACATTGTTCAAAGACACCCACAGTCATGTCAGGACATGTCATGTGTGTCAGATGGCGGCCACCAAAGAGAAGTATGCAATGCTCCCACTTCAGCCCATCATCGAGGTAAAACCTTTTGCTCAATGGGGAATGGACTTCATTGGCCCCATCAATCTGCCCTCCTCTGCTGGTCAGAGGTATATTCTCACCATTACTGATTATTTTACGCGATGGATGGAGGCTCTTCCATGCAAACAATGTACTTCTGAGGTAGTAATTAACTTCCTTGAATCTGGTATTCTTAATCATTTTGGATGTCCTATGTCTCTGGTTTGTGACAATGGTCCTGCGTTTTCATCGTTAAAGTTTTCTAATTGGGATTTTGATCATGGGATCATTATAAAATTTGCATCCAATTACTATCTGCAGGGTAATGGGTTGGCTGAATCCTCTAATAAGAATCTTCTGACTGTCATCCACAAGTTATTAGGAAGGAACCCTAGAGACTGGCATACCCAACTCATATTTTCTCTTTGGGCAGATCGTACAAGACATAAAGCCTCCATAGGGATGTCGCCCTACCACCTGGTTTATGGATTAGAATCCGTGTTTCCCATACAATTGAAAATTCCTACCCTTCAGTTCATCAATGAATATTATGATGAGGGAGATAGACGTGAGGCAAGACTTGCCGAACTATTGCACCTTGAAGAAAAGAGGGATGAAGCCCTAGAGAACTTTGCTAAGCATCAAGGGGTTGTCAAGAGGTGGTTTGATAAGAGAGCCAAGGTTAAAGCTTTTCAGATTTCTGACTTGGTTCTTTCCTAGGATAAAGCCTACGACTGTAAGGGAAAGCATGGAAAATTTGATAAACTGTGGCTTGGACCTTACCAGATCTTAGAAATCCTGGGAGATAATGCTTTTTCGTTTGAAAACTCTCACTGGAGAGGATATCCCACTACCTGTCAATGGGCAGTATTTGAAGCATTATTCCCAGTCTTGAGCTGTTTTCAGCTCTTTTCCTGTATATAGTTAGATTAGGGTTTCCATTTTTGCTTTGCTTTTGTTTGTTTTGGTTAGTGTAGGTTTCCTTTTGGTTAGTTTTTTTTTTTGCTCTGCTCTTGTTTTGGGGTTTCCTTGTTTTCACCTAGATGTGTTGCAGCTGCATGGAAAATCTATCTTCTCTGGGATTGTTCTAAGTATTTCCTTGGTGAACTTTGGTCTTGCATCTTGAAAGGACGGTTGAAGTCTTTATTGTTGCCAACAGTCTTAATGTTAGCTTTATAGAAGATTGAGTCACTGGTGTGGATTTGAACTTGAAGTACTCTGAAAATCTTATATCTTTCATATATCTTAAGAACCCTGATGTCACTATAGGAATCCTTGTGAAGTTTTGTCAAGTGAAAAATCCTATTTCTGCTTCAGTGCCACTATGGTTCTCAGCCCTGAGTGTGAGCTTCATTGTTCACAAGTTGAAATGAAATGATATATAAAGAATATCAAGAAAAAAATAAAAATGAAATATTGAATATCAAAAGAATGAGTTCAACTCATCAGGGGTACATGAATATCTCTACCAGGGCTATGGATGCTTGGCTGGCAGTAGAGCTATGTTCAGGAGAGTCACAGAAATAACCTCGTCGGGGCTATGGACGTTTGATTGGCAGCGAGGCTCTATCCAAGTTGCTTTTGAAGTTAGAATCTTTACGTAGCCTGACTTGATTGAACTTGGTTTCTGTAGTAACTTAAGGAGGGAAATGAACTCATGTACACACACTTGGATTTTCAGTTTATGGAGAATTTGATCTATCCTTCGGTTCTGATTTTTTAAATCTTTACATTCTGACTTGTTTGTTTGATGGTGATATTGAAACCAAAGGTTCTGGATTCTCGATTCCTATTCGTCATCAAATGCTCTGGAGAATTTTCCCAGCAAAAGTCACCATTTGTTGTGCAGTTTTTCGCACACACGCCACGCTGAAGTAGGGACCCTCTTTCACTTCAATTTTGGTGTTTTGGCCCTTTCTTTTTGAGGTTTTTTCTTACTTAGGCACGTGCTTAAATGTATATTTTGATTTCCTAAGTGTTTCCCCTAGGTTATTCATTGAAAATATTAAGTTCTAGATGAATTTTGAGCTTTTGCTTGGATTTAGGACTTACCGCCCTGGTCGGATTTTCCCAGATCTTGCTTGGATTCTAGTTGGATCTTGTTGCTTGGGAATTCTTGGTCTTCATGGATTTCTGCGTGGGCCGGAATTCCCCAGATTCCACCCTGTTGTTGGATTCTCGAATTTCTTCTCTAACTGTCTTATCGACTGCATTAATGGCTCCGTACACGCTTTGAAGGCTGATTTTACTCGATTTCTGAGATCTTTTGCGCCATTATGATCACTTTTTCCATTGTCTAAGTCGAGAGCCACATCCTAGCATTTTTTATTTGAGCTTTTGGATTTGATTTGGGCGTTTGACTTTGAATTTATTGATTTGGTGGTGGTGTCTTGTGCGTTCTTGCTGGTGTTTATTATGGGCTCTTGGTGCTTCTGAGATCAATTCCCACTTTATAATGGTATGTGTCTGATCGCTTTGCTTTGAATTGAATTATGAATGGCACGTTGGTATTGTGAGAACTTGTGGGATTTGAATTCCTGTGTATTTCCTTATTTCATGCTAGGGTTGTTCAGCATTGCATCCTTTGTCATCTCACAGGCAAGTTTTGAGTTGATGTGTCTATCTGCATTTTAATGAATTCTACCTGAGAGTAATTAGTAAACCCTAGTGATGACTCAACAATGGAAACAATTAAATTCTGAGCTTGACTGTGTGCTAATGGCGGATGAATAGGGTTTCAGACCTAGGGCAGTGCCATATCAGGTGATTTCGTCTTAAGATTGACCTATAATGTAAAGGAAACCTGTGAAAGGTCCATCCCCAACTTATCCTAAGTTAACCTTTCAAAATTCTGCATTGGTTCAGTGTTTGGTGAAATCGTGACTCTCCGTCCCTCCCAAATTTCCATCGCTGTGACCTTGCAAGGTCGGGGAGATGTCATACCGATCACTCAAACGCTTGGCTGAAGGCCTTCCTGAGTTCATATGTCATCGCTATGATAGGATCATTTTCAGGCTGATATGGTTTCTTGTTTCTATCGGCGAGACTCTTAACATTCGCCAGGACTTCACAGCAAAGCTTTCCTCTCTCATTGAGCCCAAATCCTTTTTGGGGAGACCACATATTGTCGGCCAGAGGTTATACCGATAGAACTCTACATCGGTGAAACTTACGTAGTCGTTGAGATCTCTGGCCGAACTCAAGATGTTATATCGAAGGCCCTCTTGGGTTCATTTTCGTTCACCATGACAGTATCTTTCTCTCACCAAATGCCTCTTACGTTATATCACTAGTCGGCAAGACACCGCAGCTTCGTTGGGACCTCATATCGAAGACTTGAGTCTGGCCGAAGCGATTGTTTAAACTCTAATGTTCGGTGAGACAAGATGTATTTTCCAGGACCTTACCCCGACCCCCCTTGGCTCATACCGATATGTTTGCTATGTCCCTTTTCACCGAGACCACCCGGTCTTAGCGAAACCTATTCTAGTGACTTCCTTCGGCGAGACTCCCAGGAGTCACCGAGACTTCTCAGCGAAGCGATTGACTCCTACCGAAACCCTTCAATCCGGAAATCCCCATTGGTTCAGAACTTTGCCTTAAACGCGAATGTCCGTTAGGGCCAGATTTCTCCGAAATCTGTCATCTGTCATATTTCCCGAAAATCTTCTTTGGCCCGTTCTTCGCTAGAATCCGTCTCTTGTGGATTTTCCCGAAGGTTGATAAGATGTGAAGAAATATTGAATGGCATGATCTGTTTACAATTTATTGTGCATTTGATGATAATTTCATGCCATATTTGGATCTCCCATGTGATTTATTGATTAAAAATGATCAAGTTTGATGGTTAAGTAGGTGTTTCTTGGTTTTTTCCGTTGGAATCCGATCGGTCTGGAATTTCCCAAAATTCCTCTCTGTCTCAGATTCCGCAGATGGTCTTGAAACCCAAAATTTATTATGGTCATTTTATATGGATTTTAATAACACTTTGACCATATGAGATGCATTCTAATGGTGTTCTAATGGAATAACCTTGCTTTCCTGTGGTTTTTAATGTGTTTTTCATGTTGAGTGCAGACTGAATCAAGCAAAACCGTAGCTGGTTCCTCATTATCCGATGCAAAGAGGATTAAGCTGGACATCAAGAGCAAGGTTCCTAAGAGTAAGATCACTTATGTCTAGTCAGAAGTCACTGATACAAATGTTGGCCTCTGAGACTATGAGGAATTTAGAGCAAGGATGGCAGCCAAAGATCCTCCTTTGGTGACTAGATGAATGATGGAATTAGGATTGTCACATGTGGCTGGTTTCCCTTCAACAGTGCAATGCTATGAGCTGGTCCTTGAGTGTGCTAGGCAGTACGATCAAGACACATAGAGGATTATTGGACCTCAAGGGAGAGTTGTTGCCAATCTCAACCCGGTCTCCATTGCCCAAACCTTCGATATGCCAGACAGATCCCATGTGGTGGGATTCACCATTGAGGAAGCTCAAGAGTTCTACGATGACCAAACGATGAAGTCACAACAGCTGATCAACTCCTAGGTTGAGAAGCCGAAGTCCCACTACTCCAAGTTGCCTAAGTAGCTATACAGAGAAAAATTCAAGGAGTACTATGATGCCATCACCTTTCTTAGCAGGGTGCTTGGATTGAAGAGTGCTGGTACATTTGAAAATTGGATGTGCCATGCAATTGTGAGGATGGAACGAGATAAGACTGACTACCATTGGACAGGGGTCATTAGCCAAGTAATTCACAAACAATTGTCCAATGTTTTGCAGACAAAGACCTTCATAATGACCTTATATTTGGTCTATGTGCTGGCTAGATTCCATCCCTACAGAGGATTGGACACAAAGGGAATTTTCAGACAGGATATCATTTATGATGTTTTCCCTTAGTTGCACTGGGGAGGTTCAAACTACAACAGGGAAAATGATGCATTTACCATGCATATTACTAGAATGCTTCAGGAAGCATAGCATGTTAGAATTTCAGATCAAGCAAAGGAGCTCATCAAGAAATGTGGAGCTTGATTTATTCAATTCCCAACCCTCTCCTTCATTCGGATTGGTGGCTGCCAAAAAATCCCATACAGACTTCCAAGGTATCCCACTGACCACATTATATTGTTGGAAGTAACAAGACAGATTTGTGATTTTGATGCCACTGTTAAGAAGGACAAACACAAGACAGGGTTTGGTTGGGATTTTCCCCTAAGGATTGGCACTGGAGAGGTTTTCCCTTCCATTGGTTCTACCTAGGCTTCAGAAGAGGAAATGAGTACTCTTGGCTTGTCCTTCCAGTCCAAGAGATCCAGATTTGACATCACAGGAGAATCTCAGAAGAAGGCCAATAGAGAATATAGCCATAAGCTTAATTTAGAGGACTACAGGGCCAATTGTAGTGATGAGTATGAGGTCAGAAAGAAGAAATTCTCTCGGCTTCCAGTGGATGCAGTCTGATTGTATAATGTCAGGGCAGTGCCTGATCAATTGGAGGATGATGGGAACTTAATTCAGGATCATGCCTATGAGGCGGTGAAAGATAGGCCGATTGGTGATATAAACTGGTTAGAGGAGGAGCAAACAGAACTGAAGCAACTAATGGAGCCAGTCATCAAGGTTACTAAGATGTGGCTCAAACACACTATTTGGGAGTTGGAGAATAATGGTGTACAATGCACCTATGCCCTTATGGGGGACTTAGATTCCCATTCTACTTCTGAAGAATCCACCGGGCATGATCTTGAGGGCAAGGGCAAACTGGACTCTCCTATCAAGATTAAATGTAAAGGTGTTCAAGTGGAAGAAGCCCAGGAAGCAGAAAAATAGAGGAAGCCAAAGGCCCAGAAAAGGACAAGGACTAAGAAGTCCGAGTAGATTCCTGTTGCTGATGATCCTGTACCTAAAAGGAGGAGAAGAATTGTAAAATTATCAGAGAAGGTGAGCTCCAAGATTGTAGAAGAGGTAACTTCCCCGCCAGTGGTGAATGTAGATAGTTCATAAGAGAAAGCAAAGGTATATGCAAGGAGATCTAGGACTCCCTCTCCAAAGAACGGTGTGCCTAAGGCAGATTTTGCTCCAGCCACTCCTTATGAAGGATAGTTGGATGACATCCCTCCTGCTCATGAAACCCAAAGTGAACCAGGTGAGAAAAAAGAGGTTGATGAAGATCCAGGTACAGAAGGGGAGGAATTCCATGAAGGGGAACTCTACAGTGCAGAGGTAGAAATTGAAAAAGAAAGACAATCTCCCTTGGTTACATATGCAGAATCACTAGTCACAAATGAAGTAGTTGAATCTTCTCCAAGGGAGGAAGAAGCAGGAAAGGTCCTGTCACCTGCGCATAAGGAGGAACACATCGAGGAGGAAAAGAATAAGGATGATACTCCTGAGAAGTAGAATTTGGGTGAAGAGGCATGTGAAGATCAACAATAGGAAATGGGGTAGAGCCAAGTAAAATTGGAGCCCACCGTTCGAGGTTGGCTGGAGAGGGAAATAAAGAGAAAACAAGTAGTAGTGGAGGATAGTCCACCGAACTGGGATGCACTACTAGCCAGGATTGGAAAAGATAAAGGTAAGAAGAAGGCTAGGGTGATCTCAAGGGTTGAAAGGGATGAGGCACATAACAAAGTTGTTCACATCGCCACCCCTGCTCCAGAAAAGGATAGAAATGATGTGGCTGGAAATGATTATAATATACAGACTTTTAATCTTGGGCCTACATTAGTTGAGCAGGATATTGAGGACTATGAAGGTTCTAGTGTTGTTATTGTGGGTAGATTGAGGGAAGAAATGAAGACCAAGCAGGAACTAAAGAGAGAAAATGAGAATCTTAGGAAGTGCTTGGAGGAATTAATGAAGCCACTGCAGTCCATTAATCCTTCTTCCTTTGCTACAAATCCTCTACCTCAGGAGACCATCACTGAGCTAGAAAAAATGAAAGCCTCCACTGTTGCCACTGTGAATTGGTTGAAAGGGGTGCAAATAAAAGGTGATGAAGCTATTAGGGAAATCCTATCAACTAGAAAGGATGCTACAAGGACCACTGAATGGTTGAGGCAGGTAATGGCACAAGATAAAGGAGACACAGATCTTCTTGTACAAAAAACCAAGACTAATTTGGAGTACACCCAGGACAGGTTAGTGAGTGATGGGATCCTTCCTTCTTCTGGAGCTTCCAAACCATGGGAATGGTTCGAGTCGTTGCAAATTAGGCAAAAGGTGTTGAAGAAGGTTTACAAACAAAGAAAACACATTGACGACACCCTAGCTAGTGTCTACAATGGCTGCATTGCTTTCTTCGAGATAATGACGGGAAGAAGGAAGATCGCACCCAAGCATCTGAGTCTGGAGCAGTTGTGAGAATGGTGGCAGGACGTTTATGCACCAAGTAATGATGGCTCTATGTCTAAGCACCAGCTAGATGATGTGGCCACCTACCTTGCAGTTATTGATAAGTATTTGGTGTATAAGGTAGATTGGGATAAGTCGGTCAAAAACTCAAGGGACGAGATTGCGTCTGTTGAAAGGCGACTTAGGGTTCTACCCCTGCCACCAGTAGCTGGCTTAGATGGAGCGTTCTTGAAGCTACATGAATAGTTAGATCGGCCCAGGGATAATAGGGAAGAGAGCTAATGGTGGGCTACGACGTGATTTGTGCTTCCTTATTATCTTCCCGCGCATCGTCCGAGCCACATTGTGGATCTCAGGCCGACTTAGATGGGACGTGCATTCAATGCCTGTTTGACCTGTTTCGAAGACTCTCTCGGTTGGGTGGTTGTGCCGAGTTATTACTGTGAAACCTTTGCCTGGCCGACGGTTTTCTGGGGATTTCTATATATTGGGAATTTCGCCTCTTTGTAAAGGGTTGAATAGTTGAATAACTAGATAGTCAAGAACTTGTAATTAGAACTTAGAGATAGTTAGAAGCAAGTTAGCAAGTAGGTATTCTCAAGCAAATGTTGTAACTGAAAGCTGGAATTGTTGCTACAGTGAACAAGTTGAATACAAGAAATGACATTGTGATTTGGTGCCACACTTGTTTTCTTTTGTTTTTGCATGGTTCTTGTTATTCCATCTTTAAAATTGCTTTGAGGAGGTTAACATTTAGAATAGATTTGATTCAATAATGTTTGTGATTTGATACTTGAATGTTGTAGCAATCCTTCAGTCCATACTTTTCGCAACCAACTGATTGTTAGTTGCTTTGCAAAGTTAGCCTGGACTTCATATTCTGTGTGCTTAGTTCGATTGTGAGGATTTGTTCATTTCAACTGCAAAGAAGGGTTGTTGAATGAATATTCATGATTTGGAAATCTTAACGCCTAAGAAGATTGCACTATTTTCTGTGAGATTGTATGTTTATCTTGGTCAAGCAGAGATCAGTTTTGAAGGATTGGTCCATTTCAGTGTTTTGTTACTTTTATTGTTAATCTTAGTAGTAGTATTAGATTTAATATCTCTTCAAAACCATTATCCCTTTCTATTTTCTTTGATTATTGGTTTAAACCTAGGATTGAAGTATCACCAGTTTGTTAAATCTGATAGAATCGATTCAGTATTTTGCTTGTAGTAAGGTCCCATTGTGATTACCATCATTTTCACATTTCGTTACTGAGTCGTTTATGCACTGTCAATACCTAACATTAGAGACCTTGGGGTTATCTCTTAAGGCTTGCCGATAGAGATTTACCTTTCAAGAGAGATAGGATATCATATTATGTCTGGTTATTATTGTGTAGAAAAAATGATCAACAAAAAGTTCCTTTCCTCGTATTCGAGGAGTGTTGTAGGTGTGAGTGTTACGAGGCTTTCATCTCACAACCCAACCTACGACCCCTAGTAGGCATAGTTAGAAGGTTCCGAAGGTGTTGCATAACGAAACCTTAATTGGTTCATCATCTTATCCTTTAACCTTTAGGGACTCTATGAAAGTATCGTCTAGTGTGCGCAATGGCCTCTTTCCTGCATCAACCTATCCCCTCTACACAACCTGTGAGTAGTGGTACTGGTATAACCTTCACTTCACAGGACTTGTTGATGGGTTTTAATAGGGAACCATCTCCTCTCTACATCCCTATGATAATCAGTGAAAATATTATAGCAGGTGTTCTCATTGATCTAATGTCTCAAGTAAACATTATAACTGAGGAGATCATGCTAATAAACTTTTTAGATAAAGATGGGTATGATGCACCTATGAGCACCATCCACATGCATGATAGACTTTTTGTGCCCCCTTTGGTTAGTATTGTCTTATCGGTTTTGGTTGGACCTAAATCTGTGAAGCTTTTGTTTGACATTTTCCTTGGGTTTGAACTCTTTAGAGTGAAGTTGGGCATCCCTTGGTTAGTGGCTATCAATGTGGTACCCTCGGTCATGCATACATGTTTAAAATTTATCCATGGGGGTTCCATGCATGTGATTCATGACACCAGTTATAAACCGTCGGTTGCTCCTGGTAGCTACTCCTTGGATTACTCATGGCCTATGCCTATTGGTCCCCACCCGCCTAGGACGGACCTCCTGAATTGAATATATTAGAATTATAAGAAAGGGTACTTAAGGCCAAAAGTGACATACCCTTCATCACCTTATGCTGTTTCACATAGGGCTTGCCTAAATGCTAACAGTTATGTTGCCAAGGCACATAGAAGGGAAGAAGGGAAGTGGTCCCGAGATCCTCCTTCTTCCTCTTCCACTGTTCAATCTGATGCTTCCTCTCGCCCCATTGAGGTACCATCAAATTCTGTTCCACGTTTGCAAGAGAATCCCGTGATGCTCTCTTGGCGAAAGCCCTAGTGTCCCGTGTTTGAACTTCCTATTCTTTCCACGTAGCCTAGGCCCGTTCAGTATAACAGGAAGAAAGGTCCTCATGGAGAACCATCTTTGTCTCGATCTCCGTGGCCTCCTAGTGATTCTACTCCCAAAGCAGCAAATGGGAAGAGGTCCGTTGTCGAGGCACTTGAGTCAAATCCCCCCTCTGCTTCTTAACCTACTCCTCTTTCTCCAATTTAGGAGTTCATTCCTCCAGTAGAAACAACTGTAGTGGACACTCGCATGGTTGAGAAAGAGCCTTCTATTCCTTTGCAACCTCCAACCTCTGGTTCTAAGAGTCGTAGAAACTACCTTGCGCGTGAGCACAAGCACCAAAAAAAGGCTCTCATGGCCGAGCAGGCTGCCTTATAGAGGAAGGAAGAGGAGATGACCGCCCCTATATTAGGGCCTCCTGCAGTGTCCTCCTCTGTCCTCCCCTCTGCTTCTGTTTAAACCAACTTTGTATCACTTCCAGATTTTGCTACGAGTGCAAATGTACCTAACTCTAAAAAGGTGTAGGTGTTCATCACTCCTTCAGTGGAGGCGCCTCTGTTGATGCCCCTTCTAGATGTCCAGCCTTTCCCAAAACCTGTAGATATGACGAACACTTTGGTGGTGTCTACTGCAGTTTTCTCATCCTCCTCTTCCTTCGCACCTCTTTCCTCGATTGTGGGGATTTCACATCCCTCAATAGAGCAGAAGGTGGAGAGTGGTCCTTCTAGCAATAGAAGACGTAAGAGGAGTCCACCTCTGAAAGGTGGTCCCACACTAACTTGTCCTATCCTAGTGACATAACCAGTCTCAGCTTCTCTTAAGTTCATCACTGCTCCCGAATCACTCGGTGATCCTAGCGGTGAATCTCAGGTGCAACCTTCAACATCCATTGAGGTGAAACATGGTACTCCTGTAAAGTGCATGTTTAACTCTTTGGACGAGGTTCCAACCTTGTTGGAAATATTTGCAAAGTCACTGATCTTAGCTCCACAAGAGCTCGATGGAGAGGACCTTGCGGGGCCCCCTTCCTTAGCCCTTATTGTGGGAGGGTCAGATGCTCCTCCTATTAACATTCCACCACTATAGGCTTATCCTCCTTCCCCCTATGATGATCTAGAGTGGGAAGTGGATGACCTCTTGGTCGATCAGTGTTAGGGGGAAGCCTCTTCTTTATCTTGAGATTAGATGTGTGTGTGTGTTGTGATGTGTGCCTAGATGACCCTCATCACCCTTGTTGATGGTTGGATACAAGCGTGGTTTTTGTGTCATAAACCTTCTTCTATTTGTATCATCATTCTTCCATGTTTGTGACTTGATTTTCGATAAATTGGGGATGATGAAAAGTGTTGGGGGCATTCAAGCTTCCCTTCCATGTTGACCCAATTTTTTTATTTTTTACTTTGTCTTCTCATGCATTCTTCACATGGTTTGATATGGTAGGGGGTTGATGACAGCTCATTTTATATACTATTACTATACATACATACATACATATATATATATATATATATTTATGAGCAGTTCTGACCTTGAAATATCAGGCTACCCATGTTCCCTTTGTTTGTGTTTCCTTTTATCTTTTGATTTTCATTTATCTTTCTCTCTCCTTTGCTTGAGTTGTTCCCCTCATGTGTGACAATGCCACTTCTTCAACATTTTGATTCTCAAAAAATACATATGTTGCCAACAAATCTTTTCTCGAGAATCTTCACAAACTTCTTTACAAGAATTGCATTCTCGACTTGAAACCCTAATGGAACATGTTTCGTTCATCATGGGTTTGTAAATAAAGAACTTGAAAACCTTCCTCTGAGGTTGGAGTAGTTTTGATCTTCCCCTCACATGGGGGCATATTCTTCCTTTCAAATTTCTTGATGAAGTGAACATCTTTCAAAAGGATTCCTTGATGATGAATTGATTCGATCAAGAAACATCTCCTTTGTACTTTTGAATAGCACGCCCATTGAGTGGACCCCCTTCTTTACACCAGGTTCCCGAGGGAACCCTTCAAAAGTTTTCCAACTTGTTGGTAGTCTATGTGACTATCTGCTTACTTACCTGTGTGTCCACTTTATGACATGTTCTATCTACGGATAAACATGTCACTTTATAGGTGTGCCTGTGAAGCCGCTTTCTGACTATGTGGAGTCCTCTTTCTTCTAAGCTTCCTCCATGCGAGATATCTTGGGGTGGCTCTCCTATAGGTTTGTGGGTCGGTGGGGAACTTTTTCCTAGGTTTCCTTCATGTGAATATCTTGAAGGACACCTTCCCTTCAAGTTTACGGGTCTGTAGGGCACTTTCTTTTGGTTTCCTCCATGTGATAGATCTTGGGGGATACCTTCCTACAGGTTTGCGGGTCTGTAGGGAAATTTCTTTGGGTTTCCTCCATGTGAGAGATCTTGGGAGATACCTCCCTGCAGGTTTGCAGGTCTGTAGGGCACTTTCTCAGCTTCCTCCATGTGAGAGATCTTTGGGGACGCTTCCTTGTAGGTCTGCGGGTCTGTAACATGCTTTTTTGGGTATCCTTCATGTGAGAGATCTTGGAGGACACCTTCCTTGTAGGTCTGTGAGCATGTGTGGAACTTTCTTCTTTGGGCTTCCTTCATGTGATAGATCTTGGGGGTTTCCTCCTTGCAGGTGGGTACGTGCAAGATCATGATGGGCCAAAAAGTGGCAATATGATGGGTATGTGTAGGGTATGTGGCTGATGACATTTTTTTTACCATGAAACAAAAAGGGTTTTTAAAGGAGATTCTTAGCTTTCCACCAATATAAATTATTCTTTACTTTGAATTTAATAAATAGTTATTATTCATTTTCTATTTGAATTATGGCTAAAGTCTTGATTGATAGGCTAATTAAAAAACATCTATAGCTTTCAAACAATATCACATTTTTTGAATCCAAAACATGTGTCACATTCTATGCTTTTCATAATATAGGATTAAAAATAAATTGCATTTCATGAAGTTTTGACCAGGTTAAGGTGGTCAGACATACGAGTTTTTATATTTTTTAAAAGTTGTAATAAAAAATTCATAATTAATTATTTACTTGGAAAAAAATTACAAAAAAATATGCATCACATCGGGACATGATTCCTCTACTTATATCTAAAATATTATAAAAAATATTATCATTTTATTGTGGTTAGGGTGGTCGAATGACACTTACTTCTTATTTTTTCCAAAATTTAAGTACACTCGCATTGAAATTTCAAATTTTCACCAAATAGATTTAAAACCTAGTAGTTTAAAAACTACATTCAATTTTCTACAGATTCTATTCTTACATATTTTTGAGATAATATAGATAACTTATTCAAATTTCTATGTCAAGTTGCCTAGCTCTGATTTTTCTGAATTTTCATCGCCACTTAAGGGCCTATTTTTCCCATGATGATCCTGCACATACCTAGGTCTGTGGACCTATAAGACACTTTCATTCTTCAACTTCATAGTTTTGTGGGGCTATGAAGTCCTTTTCTTTTCCTACACTCTCGAGTTCGCCAAATTGTTGTCTTCTTCCTTGATGATTCAGGTATACATTTTTTAACTCTACTACTTCTTTGATATACTTTATCGAAGAACTCATCAGTATTCGTGCTCTCTAAAGTGGGGGAAAAATGTATAGGAGTGAATTTGCACCCCTTACATGAAAATTCCCCTTTTACCTTTCCTCACTTTAGAAAACCAAATTCGAAGGCTAAATCCCACATAAGCCTGCTGCCTTCATTCCACTTGGCATCTTTTTTGTGTGTCGGTAGAGGTATAACTGTTGGCGATGCCCATGTGGTGTGCATACATCCCTGGCAGATTCCTGCATCCGGAGTTTACAGAGGTGTTACACTTCCCATTGGAGGTCAATTTGTAACACCATCTTCGACTAACCAACCTGAATATGGTCGTTTTTCTCATTCTCTCCTTCAAATTCACTCATTCTTCATGCATTTCATCTTCTGTACATCCTCGAAGCACTCAACCTGATCACTCTCCAAGAATTCTAGCATTCATTTATTTCCTTCTAAGCTTTCAAGTAGCACTTTGAACTCCATAGCAATAGTAACAACACTCCGTCAACTCTGTAGAGCAAGTGTGGAACAACACCATTGCAACAGGAGCTTGAGTCCTCTCATTTTCTCCTCCATTAGCTAGTGAGCTCTTGGTAGAGGTGGTAAGCTTTCTACTCCTCTCCTCTACAATTTAGTTGGGTAGCACCTCACTATTTTGTAGTGCTTTTGTGTTCTTTACTTCATTTCCTTCTTTATCATATATTTCTCCATTGTTGCAAACTTGGTTGTCTGTGGAGGTGGAAACACCAAAAAGGGGGTCTGAGTAAGGCAGACCCCTATACAACCACCCAATAATTTTCATCTTTCTTGTGTGCAAGTGGAAGTATACTTGGAGCTAGCTAGCGAACATGCTCTTTTGTGAGATCATTCTTGCCACCCTAGCTTTAATCTACAGTTTACTTTATCATATTCCTTTATATATTTCTTATTTCATGGTGTTATTTTGTTCCCTTAAAAACCATTAGCTAGGTCGTTAGTTTTTTTTCTAGTGGTTAACCTTTTTATTTTTAGTCCCTTGGTTGTACGGACACCAACGTAGCTGAGAGACGCTAGTGCATCGCATTGTCGTCTCGAAACCACGCTTTTGTCCTCAGGTAGAGAGCTACCTGAGGCATAGTGTTGAACCCAAAAATTGGCTTTCTTAGCCCCATTCTGAATCTCGAGTTCACAAAGTGATAAAATCACCTCATAGTCCTCATCATTCTTGTCCCTCATTTCAAAACACCCCTTTAAGTCGAGGTAAGTTAGGGCAATCTTCCGCTCTTAGCTCTCCGTGACCTGGTGCCTTGAATGTGGTTGGTCCCCCTCTCTCACAACTATCAACCATTGTTTCAACACTTGAAGGCAAAGAGTTGTTAAGGGTATGGTCCATATAGGTAGTGAGCTAGTGTCAACACTAGTAGTGAAAGATCTAGATAACCTAAGATCCATGATGATTGTGCTATCGCGGGATGACATGAGTCTTGAACTTCGTCTCACTATCTAGTATTAGCAATATGACACCAAGTTGTAAAGCTCATGCAAGGGAAAATCAAGGAAATGTAAGATGCAATGAACACAAGATAAATATTTTACTTTGATTCAAATGCAATTAAGGTATATGCAATGAAATGAATGAAACAAAAACTCACTGATTTGAAACACAAATCTAACAACAACAAACAAAAGCATAGAAACATGGTTTTTAATGTTGTAAAATGTAGTTTTAGGTCTGACATGGGACTAAATCACCCAGAGGAGCATATGAGTCCCATTTAGGGTTTTTCAAGGGTTCAACTACTAAAAAAAATCAACATAGAATACCCATAAATAAGGTAAAATGACCTATGCTGGGACTAAATCGTCTAGAGAGGCATATGAGTCCCAAATTAGGGTTTTTGCACTAATTTCAGCAAATTCTGAGTGAATGTTAGGTTTCCTAGTTTGAATGATATCTAGAAAATGTGCAATACAAACATTTAAGTGATATTCAATGATGCAAGATGCAAAAGTGCAACCTATATGCACTTTCACTAATGCAAGATTTAGAAATCCTAAATGCAAGACCTAATAGAAAGTTAATGTAAGCTAGATCTAGGACTATGATGCACTCCAAATAAAAAAATAAGGTGTTCTAAATGCTAGGTTCACTAAAATGAAACGAAGAAAATTGGTGTTCTATATTTTGGGAGATATAACTAAAGGGGGATTAGGGTTCCTCCACCTATTTCCTTCAAATTTCATTCAAGGAAACCGTAGAGATCTCAATCAAGGGATGGAATGAGGGAAAGAGATCTGCAATAAGGTGTCATAGGGGTGTGATTAAAGAAAAAAGTGGGTTCACCACCAAGCATAGGCATGGAAAGAAAGAAATGGAAATGATATGTAAACCTAACTATGCAACCTAAGATATGAAACTAAAAATTAGAAGAATGAATTAAGAAAGGACAGAGGGGCACTTGGAAAATTGAAGAAGCTTGAAACAAGGTCTGCACTCCCGAAAATATGACTTTTAGTCCATATTGGGACTCATACACCAGTAGGGGAAATTTAGTCCCAGTTTAGGGTTTTGGGACGACAGCAGAATCTAAAACTACTAAACTAGAATCTATAGAAAATTCTTGAAATATTGTATACTACGACTTATACGCCACAAGTGGCGATTTAGTCCCAGTATTAGGGTTGATCTAAATTTTTTATATCCTCTAATGTTCTCTTGTAGCTTCTCTCCTGTCAAATCTCCGAGTTTGAAACACTGAATTCTGCTCTATAGATGACTTTACGTGATCTTGCAATGTGGATGACAACTTTGACAACTTTTCTCCAATCTTTCTCTTTAATAGATTTTCTACCTAGATCTACAAATCACACATCAAAGAGGGGAAAATGTTTTTTTGTTAGTGGATAGGGGTTTCCCATGCTCAAACCCTGTTTTGGTAATCAAACCTTGAAATGAAATCAAATAGAATGAAGGAATGATGAGTGAACAAATAAGCTATGTTGCAACCCACCAAATGCTTGAACAAAAGGTTACAATCTTGTAAGTAATGGCTAGCATGAATGTAGAGCTTGACTCTTGTTTATATGTTATGGATCTTGACTTGAATGCTTGCTTGAATCATAAGAACCTACATCATAAATGTTAGCTAAAAAATAAACATGATGCATAATGACTTTGACATGATGCTTGAATCTTGAATGTAGCTCCAAAAATGCATGATAATCACTCTTGAATGCTCTCTTGATCACAAATTTTCTATAATGCTTGATCTAAAAATGTCAGGAGAAAATATATGAAATAACCTTGTATTTATGCTTCTTTAAATGCCAAATTTCCCAAAATTACAACACTACAAGCTCACATCAGATCTAGGAGAATAAAATCCTGCAAAGAATTTGAATTTAAAATAGGTCGAAGCTAAGCGAGACTCATATGCCATTTGGGGCGTATGAGTCCTAGTAGGCTAATCTTGGGACAAAAATTTCAAGAATTGTTAAATTCTATGCCAAATTCATGTTTAGGCCCAAAAACTTAGGTAGGACCCATATGCCCAAGGTGGCGTATGTGTCCCAGATCACTAAATCTGGGCCATACAAACCAAAATCATTAAATTATGAGTGGTCATTTGATATGTGTCAGGATTATCCTCAAAAAGATGCATTAAATAAGGCTTATGGATGCAAAATAGGACCAAATAAGGCATAAAGAAGCCCAATTTTAGCAAGGAGGGCCCAAACAAGTGTGAAAATGTAGAGGGATACATTTTTCTACACTACATTCTTATTTTTCCTAAATAACTTATGATTTTCCAATTGTGTTTAGTGTTATTTTTTTATAGATAATTATATTACTTGTCCTTCATTAATGAGGTAATTTTAAATTTTAAGTTATTCTTCTATGATTTCATCTAAAATAGTGATGCAATTAAATTGTAAGTGTAAATCTTTTTCTTGATAAAGGTTTGTGGTAAAGATACTAACAAATTATTTTTAAATGGATAAGGAAAGGAAAAATACTAGATAATTTTTTCAATCTTTGAAAGAATGAAAAATAAATTTATCCATTCCTTTTCTTGGTATTAAAAAAGTATTATCATTGTAAGATCATGCTTAGTGTTATACAAAAAGTTTTAAGTACAAATATTTCAACTAAATTGGGGAATGTTGTGATGGATTACTTGGAATGATGTGATAACCATTCTAAATCTTGGCATAATAAACATTGAGGAAATGATCTAATCAAGTAGTTTCAGCCATGAAAATAAATAAATTTTCTCTTGGATCACATTTTCCTTAGTATTTATTCAAAAATAGGTGGTTTTAAATATGGAGGAAAGGGGATTTATTAAAGTTATAGGTTAGTGAGATGAGGGAATATCTCCTCAAATTTATGCTCTTTATTTTGAATCCCCACTTGTACTGCTCAAAGAGTGTCCTTCATAGCTTGTCATTCTTATTCAAATAATGTACCCTAAGCCTAAGGCATCAATGATGGTTGGATAAAGTCAATTTATTGATTAGATTGTTTATGATGTTGTGATATTTTAGTTGATGAAGGAGCTATATGGAAGGATAGTTCTACTAATTATTTACTTAGAACATGCATTGGTCAAATATAGCTTGGCTTTGACATTGAAGATTACGTTGTGTTGAGGTTTTTTATCCTTGTTGATATGAGGAACATTTAGATTATCAACTGTTAGTTTATTTTGTCTGATAAGATTTCTAGTGGTGGAATTCTCCAGGTTTAAATGATCTTGACATATTATGTTGTTAAAACTATCAATATTGTAATCTAAGGGAAGCTTGGCTCCTATTTTTATGAGGTGCATAAGGATTTCATCTTATCAAGAAATAGGAATTGGTCAACCTAGGCACAACCATGTTGAATTTAAAATAATTTATTGTCATAATTGTATTCACTTTAATTCAAAATACTATCACTATCATTGGTTTCAAAAGAGGTTTTAGGTTGGTTTTTATTAAGGGGCTCAAAATGATTTTTTTTTTATGAAATGAACTTTATATATTGTAGTTCAAAATTAACTTAGCTTGATGACTCATTATTAGTGCCATGACTTTTTTATTTTATTACATAAAGAGGAAGAAAATAATACATACCAAAAACCTTATATTATTCATGTGAGAGTGTAACTAAATAGTGGCCAGCAAATATATCTCAAAGTTACGAGTGGGTGATCTTAGAGAATATTGGTTTTTTGGCACAACTATGGGACTAAGTCTAAAAGTTTTTTTATTCTAGGATTTTGCATCCTTATCTAGGGGAATCCTTAATATACCTTTGTATACATGAGGTCCATGCCTGTAAACACAAAGGTTCTTCTTGAGGCTTGTGTATTGTTGGGATGAAACAAACTCACTTAATAGTGTGCTTAAAAGACACAACCACTTAGTGAAAAACAATGACTTCTCATATGAATATATATAGCCAACTGCAACATGAATTTTAGTCAGCACTTAATGATGAAATAAAAAAATTGTAACCATTAAAAATATAAATATAAAAGGAAAAATCAGCTTTTCTTTCCATGATTTCCTTGCAACATGAGGAAATAGTATACAAGTATATCTATGGAGACACAAGTGACCAAGCCATTTATGATTCTCAAGATTTTCTTATAATGTAAGTAAAACAACAAAAACACTACAATAGGTACAAAAACACCATAGACTAAATAGAAAGACTAAAGTAAGTAAATGACACCATAGAGTAAAAATATCATGACCTACAAATAGAGATTGAAAATAAAAATGTTTCTCTTAGACACATAAATTTGACTATAGAAACAGAAATACCATGACATAGCTAGAAGTGGCAACCTATAAAAATGGTCAAATAATGTACAAATATATACAAGATTAATTTTGTTAAAACCATGCAAATGTGATTAGAGAAGGAAGTTGTGGTCCCATTGGGCATGCTAAAAATGTATATGTTAAAATTTTAGAGAAAAAAGAGAAAATTGAAACAATGTCAAAATCCTTATTCTAAACCATCATAACCCTAGATTGAGCATGTAAAGAAGACCAAATCAAATGATTTTTCACTTACCAAGCAAAAATATTCTCATTGAGTGGATTTGCACTTGGACTATGATTACTCAAGCATCATGTGAGATTTCAACAACATGAACTTACCAAACTTGTGATGATCTCTAGATAGAGAATAGATGATATATTTGTAGATTTTCATGTGGGATGTGAATATTTTAGATGATTTTGGATGGTATGTTTAACTTTTATGTTGTGATGGATTGTTTTTATTTATTGATGGATGATTTACAAATAGTTGAAGTTTATTTTTGAATGAGTGGTTGAGATGCAAGTGATTTGATTTTTATTTAATAGTTGGACTTTTTTTAATTATGACTGTGATTTAAGATTTTTTTTTTAATTTATTTTGAATAAGTAGAATTAATTAATTAATAGATGGAAAATGAAATTGCTAATATATAAATATGATTAATTAATTAACAAGATAATACAAATATAGTATAAGAAATACTTATAATAAATTTTAAAACCCTACACTTAATATTATATTTTATAAAATATTATTTAATATTATATTCTATAAGATACCGTTTCATGTTTTTTTAATTTGTAAAATAAAATAAAATTTAAATCCCTATTAGAATTGGCGTTTAATTTTTACTATCTTAACAGAGTTTTCAAAGAAATGATAACGATAGTTTGACTACTAAAAGCCTCGGGAAAACGTGGAAGACGGACGAGAGCTAATTAAACTCCAAAGGAACCGACACAGAAAGTTGCAATTATATCTGATTCTTTCCTCTTTTCTTTATTATCCTTTCTTGTTACTTATCACAAGCAAGCTGTAATTTTGTATTGGAACAACCAGAGAAGTTCTGATTTGCTAATGAAGAAAGAGCCTTTAAATATTATATTACGGGCGTGAGAAGGGAAAACAGGCAAAAACTATGGAAATTTTGCAAGACAGAAAAAGGTAAATCTGTTCAATTTTGTAATCGTGATTTACATAAAAGCATTTTCCTTGCATTGCATGTATTTATATTTCAATTTTGGTTTCTATGGCCATAGTTCTTTCAGTGTATTGCTTACCTGCCATTGAATTTTCTTTTGGATTTTGATACCTGGCGATCATTTTGTTTTAAGAACGGAAATAAAAGGGAAATCGAGCTGGAGTACGACGATGGCACGGGCATGGGCGATCCTTGTGCTTTTCCTCCTACCTCCTTCGCTTATTGCAGACACCCATACAAATTTTATCTTCAACCAATTCAATGCGTCGTCCCTCGAATTGTTTGCGAATGCCTCAGTGAAATCCAATGCCATCTCCCTTAATCATCCATCCCAATACAGTATCGGCCGTGCTTTTTATCGACATCCCGTACGTATGAAAGATCGTGGTTCTATGAATTCTACATCGTCTTTCAGCACAAGTTTTGTGTTTAGTATTGTTCCTTCTTCAGATTCACGAAGTGGGTTTGGTCTGGCGTTTATAATGACACCCTACAGGTCTCCAGAGGGATTTTTACCCGCTCAGTACCTTGGCTTGATTAACAATATATCAAGTTTGGGAAAGGCCTCCAATCATCTGTTTGCCGTCGAGTTCTCCACTTTAAACAACTTGGAATTTCACGACATCAACAACAATCACGTTGGTGTGGATCTCAACGATCTCAGGTCTGTTAACTCTACGCCGGCCGGCTTCTGGATTGACAACAATCGGTTCCGAGATTTGGATCTCAAGAGCGGACAGAATATTCATGCTTGGATTGATTATGACAATCTTCAAAAGGAGCTGAAAGTCACAATTGCAGAGACTGGTTCACATCGCCCAGAAAAGCCATTGATATATATGAAAAATATGTCTCTGTCCAACATTCTAGAAGAAGAAATTTACGTTGGTTTCTCAGCAGCTACGGGAGCCATGTTTGAGGGGAATTACATCCTCAGCTGGAGCTTTAATACAAACGGACCCGCCGCATTTCTGAATACATCTAATCTTCCATCCTTTATACACAGAGAAATCAAGAGCTCAAACTCCAGATTGATAGCAGGGATTACCACAGCTTGCGTTGTCCTCCTTCTGGTGGTGGTGGCAGCGTCAATCGTGCGGTTGAAGAGAAATCAGCACAGAGATCTTATTGAAGAATGGGAGATGGAGTATTGGCCTCACAGATTTAAGTATAAGGACCTACATATTGCAACCAGGGGCTTCCGAGATAAAGAACTTTTGGGATCCGGAGGCTTCAGCCAGGTCTACAGAGGAGTCCTTCCCACAAACGGCCTCCAGGTGGCGGTGAAATGTATTCTTAGAGAAACCGATGATGGGGTTAAGGAATTCATAGCAGAGATCTCCAGTCTTGGTCGCCTTCAACATCGAAATCTTGTCCAGATCAAAGGCTTCTGCAGGCGAGAAAACCGGCTATTCATAGTTTATGACTACATGCCAAATGGGAGCCTGGACAAGCTGATATTTGGAAATCCAAAGAAGGTTCTCGAGTGGTGTCAGAGGTACAGAGTCCTGAGAGATGTCGCTGCGGGATTGCTATATCTTCATGAAGAGTGGGAGCGACGCGTAGTGCACAGAGACATCAAGGCGAGCAACGTTTTGCTGGACTCGGAGTTCAATGGAAAGCTCGGGGATTTCGGGCTTGCACGTTTGTACGAGCATAACGAAAACTCGCAGACTACTCGTGTGGTAGGAACACTGGGTTACATCGCACCAGAGCTCATACACACAGGAAAGGCCAGCCCCGCCACAGATGTGTTCAGCTTTGGTATTTTTATGTTGGAGGTTGCATGTGGAAGGAGACCTGTCGATCCCTCTCTACAACCTGCTCAGACGGTCATGGTGGACTGGGTGAGAGAGCTGCATGCCATTGGCAGTCTCATGGATGCAGCAGACCCGAATCTTGGTGGGCAATATGTTGAAGCTGAGATGGAGAGAGTGCTCAAATTGGGGCTGCTCTGTTCTAATCCTCAGCCAGAAGGTAGGCCTGGCACGAGACAAGTTGTGCAAATACTTGAAGAAGAAGTTCCAATACCAGGTTTTGATGCTCCGTTTTATTTGGAGATGCGTGCAGCCAGCAATACTTGGAGATCTCCTTCATCTTACAGTCGTAGCATAGATGCTTCCATTTCCACTTCTGTAGACGGACGGTAGACTCTGCGCAGTCAGGTCAAGCTCGTTTTCTGACAGTGTTAGTGTGTAATTGTATAAGATGGATCTTTGTGTCGTCTGCTGTTGCGGATGTAACCTTCGTGTTAGTGTCTGTATGCTCTGCTTATAGGTAATCACCTTGGCTCTTAGACTTATTGATGCAGGTATTTGTACTGTATTTGGATACAATACGTAACTATAGTTTAGAACATCTTTTAATGGCCACATTACCTAAAAAGTTGGAAATCATTGATTTTTGTAATTAAGAATGAACTTGTAAAATATTCTTGGTCTTCAACCTATGCTAGTATCATTTACATCAAATGACATCACTCGAGATGTAAGTATTAAAATATCCTCCAAATGTTATTCCTTTCTTTGTCGTATTCGACCTCATATCGTTTTATTTCGTAACACAGTAAAAATATTCTTTACGCCTGCGACTTTATTTCAGGGATCTAACTACGACAACTTTGGGCGGAGCATGTGGATTGAAAAGACTCTTGATCTTGATTTCTAGAATATAATAAATTGAGTCTTGCATTGACTAATGTAATTGAGACTATGGCCTGTCGACATATTCCATGTGTTATTCCATTAATTCCTCTTAGAAAACTATTTGTCTAAGTCCTGCATTCACAAGAAAGAAAGAGTAAGAACTCATCATTTATTTAATATTTGATAGTCTTGACGAAATATTCAAAAATTGACAATAGTTAATTTAGTCTATTTTGTCCAATATGAGACATCAAATGAATACATAATATTGGGCACTTTAGTCCATTGGGCTTACATGTCCAAATAATACAATTAATAAATCATGGTCATTTCAGACCAATCCTCTATCCAATATGGTATAGAAAACATAATCAATTATATGGGTTTATAAGGATAAGGAATAATAATAACAAAGTTCCGGGTAGAGGGTTTGACTCTTTAGAACCAATTAAGTCTTAAGTCACAAAAAAATCATAATATTCCCATCATATTGTTCTGAAGTTTTGTAGAATCCTTTAAGTATTGTGTACCCTTCCTTGCATTTCATGCTACTAACTATGACGAACATTAGTTCATCTATTCTAAAAATTATTAAATTTCTCAAGAAAACACTTGCTTTTTTAAATAAATATACATAATGAGATACATTACAGTTTATCATTAAGGAATGATTACATAATTCAAACATAATATGCATTTCATTACATTAATTAAATATACTAATGAAACATAGAAAAATAGGACTCACCCCCAAAATGTTGGCAAAAGGGTATGAATGGACAAGTATTTCTCTAATTTCATTCAAGGAAATGAGATCCACACCAAGGATTGACCAACAACCCTTAGGTGAGTCAACCCAGGGTGTGAATCTTGCAAATTTCCCTTTTTGCTAGGACGGGGGTATGCACTAAATTACACTTTCGGGAGAAAAAATTAACATAGCAAATAAACTCCAAATTACAAGCTATAAAAGTGCATTTAGAAGCTAAATCACAATACTGATGGAACCTACAGGCTTTAGGGAGAGTTTGGAAGGATTAAATGTTACGTACCTCTCACAAAAAAGTGTTTTTTCATGGCTCACTGAGGATTCATTCACCTAGTGGCGAATGCATCCTAGCAAGGGTTCTGGAAAATTAATTTTTGGGTTCTATTCTTCAATTTTTGTACTTTCAATCCTAGCAGGAGATTGTCGAAAACTAAGAAATAAATTTTGTAGCTTAGTTTCCATGATCTTGCAAGAAAGGTGACAACTTTGACAACTTTGCAACTTTCTCCAATTTTTCTCTCCAATTGATCTTCAACCTAAAACCTACAATGACACATTAAAGGAGAAGAAAATGTTGATTGTTAGGGAATAAGGGTTTGTCTTGGTCAAACCCCATTTTGGTAATTAAACCTTGTAATGAAACAATGCATAAAGGAATGATGAATGAACAACAATATGTAACAAGTCACTAGACCTCAATTGAAACCTTAGAGTAGAAATCTAAAACTTAGCATGAAATGGCCTCAATGAGTGTAGATCTGGATCATGAACTTGACATAAGATAATGGCTTTGAACACTTAAACTTGATCACCAGTGCTACATCAACACATTATCTCAAAAACATGCATGACTTTGACATGATGATTGATATCTTGATTGCTGCAATAAACTTCAATAATCTACCCTTGAATGCCTTACAAATGCTCTTGTGAATGCTCTTGATCTCATAAACTTGCTATTAGGACTTGCTCGTAAATTCTGCTAGGTGAAACTAGGTGAAATAGCCTTATATTTATACATAACTTAAGATGAAATATCAAAATTCAAATATCACTTGAGTTGACATCAAATCTAGGATTTGAAATCATCAAAATACCTCCAAAAACATATCCCAAGGGGGTGTCCTAGATGTAAGTGAGGACCAATTCGCCATGTGGCAAAACAGTCCTAACACACTTAGCTAGGACACACTTCGGGGATTGTGAAAGTTTATGTAGAAATAGGGACGTTGGACCTAGTGAGGACCCATTCGCTAGGTGGTGAATGGGTCCTAGGTCACTAACCTATGACACACACCTTCAAAAATTAAGTTTTGTGTAATATCATTTATAGGCTTATCCCTCATAATCTATAATTAATTATGCTTGAATTTGAATTAAAGGGGTCATTAACCTCCATTAACCTCAATTAATTAATAAAACATTAGGTTAGTGTGAAAGTGTAAAGATACACTTTACAACACCCTAAATAAGGCAACATTAAGTCCATTTAGTTTAGAAGGGCCCTAAACCTAATGTGAATGTGTAAAACAAATTACAACACTAAATTAAGGGAACATTAGACTCATTTTAATATTGGATATTCCCAAATTGAGTGAGAAAAAGGGATACTTTTTTCAACACTATATCTAGCCCCCACTTTAGTGAGAGGAGGAACTTGCTTCAAACTTGTACTAAAGTAGACATTCAAGAGGGGTCCAATTGTACTAATGTGGATGGTATAGAATGGAAAAGATCTAGGAGGGTGTTCAATCCTCCAGGATCCAAGATCCCACGTCAAACCAACATGAGCACAAGAGGACACACACAAGGTGTATGATATGCAACAACAAAACAAGGTACACAAACATACAATGTCAAAGACTAAAAGAAAAAAAAAACAAAATTAAAAAAGGGGTGGATCAAACCTCGATTGTTTGTCCAACTCGATGTGGATCAAGCCTTAGTAGTTTTCCTAAAATGCACACTCACTTTGGGGTAGTGGTTCAACCTCAGGCTATTCACTAGGTGAATTTTCCCAATGTGTCACTTAGTGAGAAATTCACGCCTTTGTGTTGGATCTCATCATACTAACCATGCCAAATCTATCCCTTTGATAACTTCAATAAGGTGCCACAATATGAAACTTCAAGTTTCACAAGGCCTAACAAGTTGTGTTATGCTAAGAACTTATGAACAACATGTGAGTTCATGTAAGGTCTCTTCTTAGGGAATGTCATGCATAAAGTATTTAAGAGAGGAAAAATCATAGAAATATCATGCTCTTGGAGGAAATCAAACCCAATGACACCACCAAGAAAAGGACGCATTCACAAGAATAAAGAAAATCGCATAGTGAAACATGAGTGTCGAAAGATAATGCTAATGTATGCCCCCACTTTAAAGCGATTTCTAACACCATTTCTATGAGCAATCAAATTTAAAGTAGAAGAAGACGTGAGAGATTTTTTGGAAATCCCTATGCCAAGTCATATGTTCCTGACTGAAACTACATTATGAATAAGGGGTGGCCCCCAAAATGCAATACTAAAGATAACATAGTATGTTACATGCGAGCCAACTTAAGGCAAGTCATCCACATCCTAAGCTTGCTCTTATATATATATGAAGACAATCAACTAGCCAAAAGAGAAAATGACAAGTTCTATATGAGGACAAGGCTACCTAACTCCTATCCCCCACTGAGTGCAAGACAAGGTTGACCCAAGATGATTGATGAGAAACATGAAAATCAGTATCAATTAGAGGAACTAGGTTCTATAGCACAAAGAAGAGCACCAAAATCCTTAAGATGTTGAATTTTATTATCCAAAGCCTTACATTTATTAGTAGAATGACCATGAACTCAGTGATATGCACAAAATTAACTCTTGTAGTAAAATTTCTTTCAGGTTCTTAGAGGGAGAGATATCAAACAATCTTGGAGGATTCTTGACAAGATACCCTCTTGATCAATAATAGGAGTTGTTCCTTTATTTTTTGGAAAATATACCTCTTGCTTAGTACGAGATGTCATATTTACACAAGACTCTTTAGATGGAAAGATTTATTCTTTCCTTGAAAGGAGGGTGTAAAATCTAACAAACTCCAATCATTACTAAGACATGTCCTAGGAGTGCTTTGTGTGATGACATTAATGTTAAGCGAAGAATTATTTGTTTCTTTCATTTCTTTCAAAGGAAAATAACCAAGGCCACTATTTTCTATCAATTTAGGATGCACTAATTTGTTAAAGTTAGCTTAGAAAAATATTTTGTAAGAGTGTTGATATTGATTAAAGGCTTGCTTTTTTCTTTTGAGGGACAATAACCAAGACCATTAGTCGTTTCTTGTTTGTTAGGATCTATAACGAAACATATACCTTGTTCTCTAGTGCCACATCCTTTTCCACTATAACCAAGTTGTTTCATAAGTTCGTAACCTCTTCCATAAATCTTTTTCATTTATTTCAGATTCGGTGGTTGCTCATAATCAACTTCATCAAATATTTTGTGTAATTTGCTTCTTCTAAAGTGGTTGAAGTGGATGCTTTCAGATTTTTGTGTTGACATTACCACTTTTTATTTTCCCTTGTTAGTCTCTTTTGTTATGATCTTGTATTCAACCATGAATGTTGGCGTGAAATTTAAGGAACCCTAATCATCTCTTAACAATTTAGTGACTTCATCAATTTTCTTCCCATGTTCGTCTTTCTTTGTGAATTCCACTTTTATAGTTGATGTCAATGCTTCCAAAGGATCTTGTCCTTCTTTGACATCATTCAAAGAAATTTTAGGTTTAGGATTGGCTTTGAGTGTGTAAACTTTGTTTTCATGGACATACTTCATTTTACGATGAAGGGTAGAAGGCACCCCATTCATTACATGAATCCATGGCCTTCCTAAGAGAAGATTATGGGAAGGATCGTGAGGTATAACATGGATTGGAGTTTGTAATATGAATTTTCCAAATTTAATAGGTAATGTGATGACTCCAAGCAGTTGTTTCCTATGTTATCAAATCCATAGATAGACAAAGAATCGCAGACAATGTCACTCTAATCCATATCAATCTTCTTCAACAGGCTCACACTACACACATTAACGACCAAACCATTTTCAACAAGATTTCTCTTTATCACTATTCAATTAACATAGGCTATTATCATGAAAGCTTCATTTTGTTTTTTCTCTTCTAACGAAGGTAACTCATCTTGATAGAAAGTAATGTCTAAGTTGACCAAAGTTATAGCTTGAATTTGGGATTCCACATCATTTGGTTGCACATTAGGAGGGGTAAGAACTTTTTGTAAAGCACTTTGAATCATGCTATGATAACAAGATGATGCTTTAATAAGGTCCCATAAGGATAGCTTAGCGGGAGTACTTTTAAGTTGTTCAACAAGATCATACTCCTTTCCACTTTTTAAAGGAAAACGAGGAGCACTAGGCAAGATATGTTGAGGAAATGGGAGGGATGTTTGAGTTTTTTGTCTTGGTTGTGGATTGTTTTTAGTGTTATATGTATGAGCAATGGTATTGTAACTCGGCTGTTGCAAAACATTCGTTAGGAAATATTACATTTAACCCATGATCTTAATCCATTTCCTACATAACCCATGAGAGATAAACATGCATACAAATTGCCAAAATGCATAGATAAAATAGATAAGCCACAAGATATACCCTAGAAAAACCCTTAAGAGGGAAAAACCCATCTCTAAAAGAATCCATACTCCATCATATTATTCAACAATAAAGCAATACAAGAGTTACAATGAATACCTCTGAAGCATCAAGCCCTCCAATGCATTCCCATGTGTCCAAGCATGAATCCGCACATCCCATGGAATTCTTAAAAAATGCACTCCTCAAGAAGACTCAATAATGACAACCAACCCACTCAGCCAACCTAAACCATTACACATGTGTTTGTTTGTATAGACACAAGCTCACAAAAAGTACAACTAGTGGTAAGGTAAAAACACGTACCACAAAACCATGTGAATACAAAACCACTAACCCATCATTTAATATTGGATACTAAGACATCACTTTATTTAATATTTCCCCAATATTAAATTATTATGTCACGTCTCCCACACATTAAATAATAATACAATGTTACAATACAACATGAAGTGGTCCCCAAATAATTACCTAGTGTGATTAACCACTCCACTTAGGTGAATCACAACTAAATAATTATTTAATTACAATAATCTAATAAATTGATTTATGCAATGGTGTACAATACCATATCCCAACATTCTCCCACTTGTTGTATACATTGCATAAGGGATAAATACATGAAATACATCATCATAGCCATACATAAAATTACATGAATTTGTAACATGCTCTTGTGCTTGATCAAGATACCTAAAATAAGAACAAAGTTACCACCATCTCATGCAAGAAATCCTCTCATCCTCCAACGTGCCACCTATGGAAGAAAAGGAACATGCCAAGGTGAAAGTGTACCAATCCAAGAACACAAGCATCAAATCCAAGTGATAACAAAGGCTCTAACCAAGATCTTGTCAACTGAAAAACCCCACATGATCAAAAATAACATCCACAAAACATGCTAATACATCCAACCATCCATATGTCCAAGGTATCAATACATCAGTAAACTCATACCAAGAACATATGCAACCCATACACCACAATCAAGCTCCCTGTATCAAACCTGTCAATGAAGAACATACATATCCAGGAACTCCCACTGCATAGGCAATGTCAAAGAATATCAAGTCTACTTATCAAAACTATACATCAAGGTGTGATAAATAAATCAAAGCATGAAGTACCAAGGACAGTAACAATGATCCACACATGCAACCCAAAGAGTTGCATAATCTCTCACCACATACATTGTCACCATCCTCCCAAAACATGAACATCCAGGAAGGAACCATGAAGAGAGAAAACCTATAAACCATAATGTCCTTCTACCAAAACCTCAAAAGTGAATTGTTGTGTGTCATAACCCAATTTTATTGCATTTTAATTATAATATGGTAAATTGAATTATTGAGAAAAATTAAATATGTTGAATGGAAATTTTGATATTTTTGAAAAGATTGAAAGAACTTGACCATCATTGACTATGTGATATTTTTGAATTATCTTATATATTATTATTATTTGAACGTTACTAATAAATTTTGCAAGTGCAAGTGTGTGTAGATGTAGGGTGATAGGTTGAAGGATGAGAGAATGGTTGAAGTAGGATCATTTAACTAGATCGAACGGTAAGCTAGATGGAATCTGGGTGCACACACCACAAATAACATGACGATTTTCATTTGAAATTTTTCATATAGAAGAACTTAATTACTTGATTCGAATTGTTGTAATGATTAAAAATAAATGGTTTGTGGAAAAATTAAACCCATGATTTCATGTTTAAATTGTTTGTCTTAATTTTATGTTTTGAGAATTTCAAAGGAAATGATAGTATGTATTCTAAAGTATGATTGAAAAAGATAAGAATTTCACTATATGAAATTAAGTAAAAGTCCCTTCTTGTTTAAATATATTGATGCTTGAAATGAAATAAAAGCTCTTTTATTTATTTAAAGCTTGGTATATGAAACACATAAACCTCTTTAAACAAATATGTATATATATGCAAACATATATATATATATATACATATTTATATAATTTATCAAATGAATTTGAAAAATTGATATTATCAATATCAGACTATTAGAATTTAAAACAACATCATGAGAAAATATCAAGAGGGTCGTGATCTACCAATGACATTAAGGCCACATTCAAATTGTAAGAATGGGGTGACAAAGCAATTAATGCCCATTATCATTTGAAACAACCTTAGTGGAGGTGTGAGGAAAAATGAAGGAAAGTTGCTATTCTTGCTAGACATTATCGACACCCACACACAAAGAATGGGGGTTCAATGTATCATTGGGGAAAAAGCCGAAGCAAAAATCCTCATTTCTAGAGGTATTTGATGTTTCTTTCATTAAAATGTTTGCACTTCTTCTTTTCTTTACTATTTTCGGCTATTATCAATGCTTAGACCGATTGACATATCGAAAATTCTATTGCAATGAATCAAAACTTGTTCATCAAATTTTCTTTATGCAAATTTTACTTGAAATTTGATTTATGTATACTATTAGAGAATGACCATGTTGGCCTTACTATGCTCGGATTTTCATGTTCATGTCTCTTCAAAGGCTTGGAAAAGTTGATAGTATTTGTTTCTATAAGAATCAGATGTACATCTAGGTTGCATGTATACCTTTTTTAGCTCATCACAGGCCTATCAATGATTTGATAAGCTTGTGATTGAAGTGATACAATGTATAAATTGATACCACCCTTTTTAAGGGTTGGCCAAATTCTTTCACTGAAATATTGTGTTACATTTTAAATTCCATGATCACATCCTTACAGTGGCCACCCATATGGTGCAAATCCATCACCCTTCGATCCTTAATCGATAGGTTTTTTTATTATTTTTGATGCCTTGTCACCATGGGAGATGGTGGGTTCTCTCGCCCAGTATCGTATTATGAATTTATGTTATTTCCCTGTAGCTGTAAATATTATTTTATGTCGTAGTGATAATAAGGTACCAAGTCACCTAGCCCATAGAGGACAAAGGACAAACGATGAATTCATTCCCCTTATATATTTGCATTCGTGTTAAAGCATACCATCGTTCATCATGAACGACACCCAAAATTTCCTTGGGATGGTTACTTTTAAGCTGAGGGTAGGCATTTTTGGCTACGACCTCACCCACCATGATATAGAGCTATAGTCTACGACTATGGGTCGTTCTTAGAATGACAAAAGTATATATGTTAACATTTAATGAGGGTTTTCAACCCAAGCATGTAAGAGATTCATCCCACGATTCTGATCATTTTATCATTATTGATAAACAGTTAGCATGCCATTCAAGATCTTTTAAATACCTTTCAAAAGATAATAACAACTTCATTTGGTTATCTTTTTACATGAAATTTTATATACAATTGTTTATAATGATAAAGCTTGGATTAACAAAACAATGGAAACTTGGAGCTTTAACTATAAACTATTACAAATTGCGTTGTTTTGTTATAAACTATAACTATTTAGCTATAAACAACATTGCAGTAGTGTAAATAGTGAATGTTTTGTTGTAAACAACATTGTTTTGTTATAGACTATATAATTGTTTAGCTGAAACAAACATTGTTCTGTTATAAACAATGAATGTTTTATTTGGAAACAACATCATTTTGTAATTTCTTAGCTGAAACATAATTGTTCTATAATTGTTTAGCTGAAACAATAATGTTTTGTTATAAATAGTGAATGTTTTATATGTAAACAACATCATTTGAATATCACAACTTGTTTTTGATACAAACGAGACAACAATATGTGAGAAAACTGTCAAAACAGACTTGTACTAGATTCATTTATTCCTTGAATTTATGATAAATGAAACGTGAAAATGAAAAATTAGCTAAATGATAGCAATCTGATTTAATAGTTTTTATTTCAAAATGTATGCACAATTCAATAACTTAAGTAGGCACATATATGTGTATGCACATAGACCTTCATCTATGTACATACACATACTTGTGACATACCTTATTTTTTCCCCTATTTAATTCATTCTTAAATTAATAATGATTCACGTTGAACATATTCATGGGTCATGTGTATGATATGACTGAATAATGTATTGAATCTAGTTCAATTTAAATCATGTATTTGATTATTTGCTTAATGAGGAAGTAAGTATTACGATTTACACTTCCATAGAGATGTGAAGAATATTCTATTATTTGAATAGAATAATGACACCTAAGTAGACTAGAGCACCTCAGGGTAGATGCTGCTAGAGGGTAGATAGATGTAATGAATTAATTATACTGTGGAAAGTTACCTTCTGGGATAAGTGCTGAAATGGAGATTAGAGAGTATAGGTTTTTGCTTTACCAACACCTATTATGTATGTATGGCCATTGTGATAGTACTTTCTGCCATTCCTAGCATAGATCTTGCATTTTCTTTTCTAATTTGTAGATGGAAATGCATGTTGATGTATGGGCACACACCATATTCCACCGTGCAAAATGTTCTCTTGCTAAACTTTCTTTGTAGGGTTGGGTATTCTTCAAGTTAGAAGAATTGCGGGGAAGCGTAAGCTTCGTGGCTACGTCGTAAAGCGCTTCAACCATGTTCTCATCCACCAATGGAGGTGAGCGTTAAGAGGAACGTTGGATGTTTACAAGACTATCTTAGTCTATGATGTAACTTTGAGGTAACCAAGATGTAAAAGTTGTACATTGTACTGACTTTGTGGCTTATGAGCCAAGTCAAACTTAGATATTGTAAATGACATTCAAATTGAATATGTAAATCTTTTTCTCATTTTAATTAGACATGTGTTGCTATGATTGACTATAGCTACATAGTTATGTCTATTTAATCTTAATATATTCATATCTCAATTGCAATAATATTAATTTAGTAATAATTTAGGATGGGTTATTACATTTGGTATCAAAGCTTAAGGTTCAACTCTAGGCCTTTTGAGTCTACCATAGTCTTGACTAGGGAATAGTTGACCCTTGACCAAATTTAGTTGTCCTGAGCATTGACCAAGCCTATATTGAATGCAAGTATGGGAAGGTCAAAGGAAGGATGAAAGAAAGGGAAAACCATAAGAACCTCACATAAGAAAGTTGTAATGGAAGGAAATGCTAAGATGAAGGTTCAACCTAAGATTCCCAACGACGAGACTCTAGTTCAAGCCCTCACATGACTTAAGCTAGAGAGAGGCAAGAAGATTGAGGAGAAGCGAACACCTAAGATCAAAAATATTTTTGCAATCAGGGATTGGTCTTTAGGATGTGGACCCAACACACCCTTATTGACTAAGGAAGAAAAGGAGAGCCTGCATGCTCAACCATCCTCTTCTGCAAAATTTGATGTAAATTTAGATGAGGACCTAGAGAAATGTCCTCTTTCTGATGATGATAAAATTGAATAATGTAACAAGAAGAATTTGTAAATAAGGTTCTATTGACCCACATTTAATATAAATAAAACAAGATGATATTTTTGGTGTGTTCAAATGAACTCTAAAATTTGTTTTTCAATGCATGAATGTGTATGTCCTTGATGAATGAGTGATATATGCATGTGTATGCAATAAAATGTAGAATAAGAATATTTACTCATAGAACCCAGTGTTAAGATGTGAAAGACGTGAATGTGATGAAGGTTAAGTGTGAGTCAACATGGTGACCACCAGGAAAGAGACAAGTGGTAGTAGACCAGATAATGGACCTAACAAGAGACTGGAATAGATTCTAGTAATCTTGAATAGGTAAGAAGCTTGCATGGACCACATAGAACAAGAAATTCGAGTGGTACGCGAGGATCAAGACCATAGGAATGTAGAAGTCAATCAAGGAGACAGTGGTCCAAGAGTAGGCCCACGAGGTTAAATTGAGGAAGAGATTGGAAAGGATCTCAAAAGAGTAGCACCACATAAGTTTGATGGTAAGGCTATTAGAGTAGGAGTAGAGGCATGTATTATTGGGATTGAAAAATACTTTGGGCTCCATAACCTTTCCAACCAAACTAAATGGGCATGGGCTACATATCAGCTCTCAGGTGAAGTAGTAACTTGGTGGGATAATGAGAAGTCATAAAGGAATCTTTAGCATGCTAAGATTAGTTAGCTCTTCCTCCAATATTTTAGGAAGAGATGGTTACTGCATCTTTTCTATGAAAAGAAAGTGATAGAATTCCTAAATTTAACTTAGGGGAGCATGATTGTGACCCAATATTGAAGTATGTGCCTCAGTATTATGGAGACGAATGTTTCTGTATTCAAAAATTCATATTGGGACTGAGACCCCACATTGGATCTGAAGTGGATATGCATGATCCTCTTACCATGAATGAAGTCTTCCAAAAATCCACCAAACAAGTAGAAACTGCAAAAGTTATCCAGCTTCTACAATAATGCAAATCCTAACTCATAGTTTGGTAACAAGAAATTTCATAAAAGAGACAAGAACACTCAGATCCATAATCTCAAGAGGGGAAGTGAGTTGTAGAAGAAGGGTGATGATGGTAATGGTGGAAATAACAAGACGAAAAATAAAAACAAGGGCAAAGGTGACCAAAAGAAGAAGGGTTTCAGAGAGGACTATCTAGGAGGTCGCAAAGGGTCTCGTGATGGATGTTATACTTGTGGAGGTGATCATTATGCCTCAAATTGTTCACAATAGTTGAAATCATGAAAGAAAGGAAATTACTAGCATAATAAACACCACTAGATCCATGTTGTAGTGGATAAAAAATAGGCAAAGTATTAGGCTTCTTCAATTCAACTGATGGGAAAGCTCTATGGTCAAACTATCTCTATTTTAATATATATCAGAGCTACTAAATGTTTCATAGATCTTAGAGTAATTTCTAAGATACCTATTAGACCTGGATACATGGAAAACTCATGGACAATCCAGTATGGTAATCAAGTAGAGTGGAGGTTAGATACCTGTCTCTTTTGTAGCAAGTTAGAGATTCCAACCTTCCAAACCCAGGTGAACTTGTATGTTGCACCTTTAGGCTCATATGATGTAATTTTGGGGATAAATTGGTTAACCAAGCATAAGGCTATAGTGAATTGTGAGGATAAGGTAGTCAATTGTCTGGATGATTATGGAAACCCAATTAAGATTTGTGGAATGCAAGTACCCTTAGAGATTAGACAAACTTTTTCTATGCAGCTCAAGAAGGGTCATCGAAAGGGGTGTGCAATTTATGTTGTGCATATCAATAACCCTGATAGCAAGGAACCGTATTTAGATGACTACCCTATTCTTAAGGAGTTCCAAGATGTATTACCTAATGAAATCATAGAGTTACCTCCTAAACGAGAATTTGATTACTCTATTGACCTTGTACCGAGAGCTGAGCCTCAATCTAAAGCACCTTATCAAATGACCACCACCGAACTCTATGAGTTGAAGACCCATTTAATGGAATTATTGAACCATGGTCTCATTAGATCCAGTGTGTCTCCATGGGGAGCACCAATTATCTTTGTGAAAATGAAGGATGGAACCTTGCATCTATGTATAGACTATTAGATGTTGAACAAGGAAACCACCAAGAACTGATACCCATTCCTGAGAATTGATGAGTTGTTTGACCAGATGAAGGGAGCAACAATCTTCTCTAAAATTGATCTCAGGATTGTGTACCATCAGTGGAGAATAAAGGAAGGAGATATTATGAAGACTACTTTTTGAACTCGATATGGACATTATAAGTTCACTGTGGTACCTTTTGGTTTGACTAATGCACCTATAGATTTCATGAATCTCATGAACAACATGTTCATAGACTATTTGGATGACTTTGTTTTAATCTTCATTGACGACATTATATTTTACTCAAAGTCTATCAAAGACCATGATAGGAACTTGAGGATAGTTCTACAATGGCTGAGAGAAAGGAAAATATTTGGGAAGCTACCCAAGTGTTAATTCTATCAAGACAGGGTGCACTATCTAGTCCATATTATTTCAGCTAAAGGAGCCTCGATAGACCCCAAGAAGATTAAAGTGATCATGGAATGTTTGGTGCCTTAGAATGTGTCAAAAGTCTATAGCTTCATGGGCCTCATAGGATATTATAGAAATTTTGTGCAAGGGTTCTCCCATATTGCATCTCCTATTACATCACTCCAAAGGAAGGGAACACTATTTGAATGAACTGAGAAATGTGAACAAGCGTCCCAACTCCTGAAGGAGAGGCTCATGACAACACCAATGCTGACCTTCCCTAATCCTAATGGAAGATTCACAGTAATCATAGATGCTTTAAGAGAGGGATTGGGAGTAGTACTAATGTAGGATGGAAAAGTGATAGCATATCAATCAAGGAAGCCTAAACAACAAAAGGTGAAATACGCACCGCATGATTTAGAATTAGCCACAATAGTTCATGCCTTATAGATGTGGAGGCATTATCTCTTGGTAAAACCATTTGAACTCAAGATAGAGCACTTGGGATTGAGATACATTTTTACTCAAACAAACCTTAATACACGACATAGAAGGTGGTTGGAATTTATTAGTTAGTATGAATTAAGAATTGAGTCTATTAAAGGAAAAGAGAATAGAATGGTTGATGCTCTTAGTAAATGAAGAAATCTGGTAACCATGATCTCGCCTAGGTCTAATTTGAGACAAGTGTTGCAACATTTGCCAGGGGATGAGCACTATGAGAGAGTGAATAATGCCCTAACAATAAATCCTACAAATCATCAATTCAATGGGTATGAGATCAAACCAGATGAAATTCTGTGATACCAGAGGAGAATGTATATTCCAAACTCTAGAGAGCTGAGGAAGTTGGTTTTAGACGAGGTTCATAATGCACCTTATTCAGGACACCCCGAAGTATCCAAGATGATCGCGGAGTTGAGAACTTTATATTTTTGTCCTAAACTCAAGAAGGATGTAGCAGAGTACATAGCTAGATGCTTAGATTGCCAGTGAGTCAAGGCTAAGCATGCACATCCAACCGAGCTATTGTATCCTCATGAAATACTTGAGTATAAATGGTAGGTGATCAATATGGAATTTGTATAGGGGCTATCTTTGAGCAAGAATAGGAATGATGTTATCTTGGTCGTGATTTGAAAGTTGACTAAGGTTGCACACTTAATTCCAGGAAACCTTAAGGATGGACTGTTGACCCTGGCCAATAAATTTTTCCAGGAGATCTTCTGCTTACATGGAATGCCAAAGACTATCATTTTTGATAGAGACAATCAGATGACCTCAAGATTTTGGACGACCCTAAATTTTGCATTGGGAACCAAATTGAATCTCAACTCAGCTTATCATCCTCAAACTGACAGATAGATAGAGAGGGTGAATTAGGTAGTTGAATACCTCCTCTAAATGTACTGTATGGACCAACAATATAAAGGAAGAATATTTACCTTTGGTAGATTTTTCTTACAAAAAATCTTATCACACATATCTAGGTATGAACCCATGTGAAGCTCTTTATGGTCGAAAGTGTCGTACACCCATAAGTTGGGATAGACTAGAGGACATGATCATAGTCTAAGACTTGAAATGTTTAAGGAAATGGAAGAAAAAATGAGAATCATTTAGAAAAGACTGAAGGAGGCGGCATACTGATAGAAGAGTTATGCTGACAAGAATAGAAATTTTAGACAGTTTGTGGTAGGGGATAAAGTCTTCTTAAAAGTTAGACCTCATAAAAGTTCTATTTCCTTTGGAAAATCTTCCAAGTTGGCCTCGAGATATGTGGGACCATTTGAAGTCTTGGAAGTGATTAACCCAGTTGCTTATAGATTATTTCTACCACTTGCTCTAGATCAACTTCATAATGTGTTTCATGTTTCTTTGCTTAAACCATATCATTGTGATGTAGCTCATGTGCTTGATTGGAAATCATTGCAGTTATGAGATGTAGGAGTGGTGCTAGTGGAGCCCATTAGAATCCTGGATAGATGCAATGCTAAGTTGCAAAGTAGAGATATTGTGTAGTTTAAGGTCCAGTGGGACTAGTACTTTGAAGACAGTGCTACTTGGGAAGATGCAGAAGAAATAGAATGCTCCTTTCTGCATATACTTTCTTGAGAAAGAGACTTTGATAATTTTGTTTAAAATTTTTGGATTGAAATATTAATGATGTTTTGGTTTGGGACAATATGATGTGATGTTGAAATAGACATATATGCTTCAATTATAATTAATAGAGATCGAGATGATGTCTCTTCTAAGAGGGGAAGGATTTCATAACCCAATTTTAATGCATTTTAATTATAATATGGTAAATAGAATTATTGAGAAAACACAATATGTTGAATGGAAAATTTTATATTTTTGAAAAGATTGAAAGAAGTTGACCATTGTTCACTATGTGATCTTTTTGAATTATCTTATATATTATTATGATTTGAACATTACTGATGAATTTTTCAAGTGCAAGTGTGTGTAGTTATAGGGTGATAGGTTGAAGGACAAGAGAATGGTTGAAGTAGGATCATTTAGCTGGATCAACCAATAAGCTAGATGGAATCTGGGTGCACACACCACAAATGGCATGGTGATTTGCATTTGAAATTTTGCATATAGAAGAACTTAATTACTTGATTCAAATTGTTCCAATGATTGAAAATAAATGGCTTGTGGAAAAATTATACCCATGATTTCATGTTTGAATTATTTTTCTTAATTTTATGTTTTGAGAATTTGGAAGGAAATGATAGTATGTATTCTAAAGTGTGATTAAAAAATATAAGAATTTCATTATATGAAATTAAGTAAAAGTCCCTTCTTGTTTAAATATATTGATGCTCAAAATGAAATAAAAGTTCTTTCATTTATTTAAAGGTTGGTATATCAAACACATAAACCTCTTCAAACAAGTATATATATATAAATATATATACATGTATGTATAAATATTTGAATGTATATATATGTGAATATATATATATATATATATATATATAAATCGAAGAACAAACATAAGTGAATGTGTATGAATGTCAATATATATATACATATTTATATTATTTATCGAATGAATTTGAAAACCGATATTATTGTTATCAAATAGTTAGAATTTAAAACAACATCATGAGAAAATATCAGGACAGTCATGGCCTGCTAATGACATTAAGGCCACATTCAATTTGTAAGAATGGGGCATCAAAACAATTAATGCCCATTATCATTTGAAATGAACTTAGTGGAGGTGCAAGGAAAAATGAAGGAAAGTTGCTATTCTTGCTATACATTATCGACAAATGTTGACACACAGAGAATGAGGATTCAATGTAGCATTGTGGAAAGATCTGAAGCAAAAATCCTCATTTCCAGAGGTATTTGATGTTTCTTTCATTAAAATTTTTGCACTTCTTTTTTCACCATTTTCGACTATTATCAATACTCAGACTAATTGACATATTGGTGGTTCTATTGCAATGAATCAAAAATTGTTCATAGAATTTTCTTTATGCAAACTTTACTTGAAATTTGATATATGTATATTGTTAGAGCATGACCATTTCGGCCTTACTATGCTCAGATTTGCATGTGCATTTCTCTTCAAAGGCTTGGAAAAGCCGATAGTATTTATTTTTGTAAGAATCCTCTCTGCATAGGTTGCATGTATTACCTTGTTTAGCTCATCACAGGGCTCTCGATGATCCGATAAGCTTGTGATTGGAGCGATACAATGTATAAATTGATCCCACCCTTTTTAAGGGTTGGCCAAATTCCTTCACTAAAAGATTGTGTTACATTTTAAATTGCATGAACACATCCTTTCAATGGCCACCCATATGGTGTGAATACATTACCCTTCGATCTTGAATTGATAGGTTTTTCTATTGTTTTTGATGCCTCGTCACCATGGGTGATGGTGGGCTATGTCGCCCAATATCATATTATGATTTTTTGTTATTTCCTTGTAGCTATAAATATTCTATTATGTCATAGTGATAATAAGGTACTAAATTGCCTAGTCCATAGAGGACAAAGGCCGAATGATGAATTTTTTCCCCTTATATATTTGCATGCATGTTAAAGAATACCATCGTTCATCATGAACGACACCCAAAACATCCTTGGGATGATTAATTTCAAGCCAAGGGTAGGTGTTTATGGCTAGGGCCTTAGCCACCATGATACAGAGCTATAGTCTATGACTGTGGGTCATTCTTAGAACAACAAAAGTACATATGTTAACATTGAATGAGGGTTTCCAATCTAAGCCTAGAAGATATTTTCCCATGATTCAGATCCTTTTATCATTATTGATAAAAAGTTAGCATGCCATTCGAGATCTTTTAAATAACTTTCAAATGTTAATAACTTCATTTGGTTAGCTTTTTGCATGAAATTTTATATACAATTGTTTAGAATGATAAAGCTTGAATTAAAAAAACAATGGAAACTTGGACCTGTAACTATAAACTACTACAAACTGCATCGTTTTGTTATAAATTTTAATTGTTTAGCTATAAACAACATTGTAGTAGTGTAAATAGTGAACATTTTGTTGTAAATGACATTATTTTGTTATAGACTATAACTATATATCTGAAAAAACATTGTTATATTATTAAAAGCGATGTTTTATTTGGAAACATCATTTTGTATTTATTTAGCTGAAATAGCATTGTTTTGTAATTGTTTAGCTAAAACAACAATGTTCTGTTATAAACTGTGAATGTTTTATATGTAAACTACATCATTTTGTAACTATTTAGTTGTAAAGGACATCATTTGAATATCACATCTTGTTTTTGATACAAACGACACAATAGTATGCAAGAAAACTGTTAAAAAAGACATGTACTAGATTCATTTATTCCTTGAATTTATGACAAATGAAACATCAAAATGGAACATTATATAAATGATAGCAATCTGATTTAATAGATTTTATTTTAGAATGTATGCACAAATCAATAACTTAAGTAGACACATATATGTGTATGCACATAAACCTTTGTCTATGTACATACACATACTTGTGACATACCTTCTTTTGTTTCCTATTTAATTCATTCATAGATGAATAATGTTTTATGTTGAACATATTCATTGGTCATGCATATAATATGACTAAATAATGTATTGGATAGTTCCATTTAAATCATGTATCTGATTATTTTCTTAACGACGAATTAAGCAGTACAATTTACTATTTCATAGAGATATGAAGAATATTCTTTTATTTGAATAGAACAGTTACACCTAAGTAGACTAGAGCACCTCAGGGTAGATGCTACTAGAGGGTAGATAGCTGTTATGAATTAATTGTATTATATAAAGTTACCTTTCGAGATGGGTTCTGAAATGGAGATCAAAGAGTATAGGTTTGTGTTTTACCAAAACCTATTGTTGTTGTTGCAACAATATTCTTATGCTTGACCAATAAATTTAGTTCATTATGTATTATGGACTTTGTGATAGTACTCTCTTCCATTCCTAGGATACATCTTGCATTTTATTTTCTAATTTGTAGATAGAAATGCATGTTGATGTATAGGCACACACTAGATTCCACTTTGCAGATTGTTCTCTTGCTAAAATTTCTATGCAAGGTCAGGTATTCTTCAAGTTGGAAGAATTTTAGGGAAGCATAAGCTTTGTGGTTGGGCGGTAAAGTGCTTCAACCATGTTCTCACCCATTAGTGGAGGCGAGCGTCAAGAGGAACCTTGGATTTTTACAAGACTATCTTAGTCTATACTATAACTTTAATGTAACGAAGATGTAAAATTTGTACATTGTATTGAATTTGTGGCTTATGAGTCAAGTAAAACTTAGATATATTGTAAATAAAAATCAAATTGAATATATAAATCTAAGTTGTCTCATTTTAATTAGACATGTGTTTCTATGATTGACTATAGCTACTTAGTTATGTCTTTTTAATTTGAATATATTCATATGTCAATTGTAATAATATTAATTAAGTAATAATTTGGGATGGGTTATTACACTATGTCAAGTATGATCTCCTAACAACCCCAAATGAAAAGCCTCAACAACATTTGTAACACTTAATCGCATAGACCAAGTACAAAATATGAATCAATGTAATAATACCAACATGTATGTAAGCCTCTCTAATCAAGAAGATCAAACTCAAAGTAACCATCCCCAAAACTATAAATCATCCCATAAACCATATCCTAATAATCCTCATCAAGGAATGATATCATAAACTCAAAAGCACAAGTAGATAACCATGCCATAACATCCCTCAAAATGAACCCTCTAGAACTAACTATCCATAGCTCAAAACATATCTATGAAAGATAAAGCATATAAACTCATGCTAATCAATCCTCAAATGAGTATCCATAATCAACCACCATAAATCAACTCAATCCCATGAGAAATCATGATAGAAACCTAGGTGGAGGATATTCCAATCCAACTCAAATTGATCAGACTTAAACAAGGAATCAACTTTTACAACCCTATTTACTATCCGTTTCTCAAGCACACAACTTGAGGCTTGTAGCCCTCAAAAATAAAATCTTGGAGATATCTTTTAGAAAATTTTGTATAGAGGCCTATCCAAAATCAATAAATACTCACTACAGAACCCAACACAACATCCCAAAATATCTCAAGAGGTTTTTTTGACACAACACTGAGAACCAATAGATTGCCCCTGTTTTTAGGACACCAATTAGCCCTATTTTCCAAAGGAAGTGCCTCCTAAACACTTTGTTATCACCAAAACTCAATTGAAAGAGTTAAATTATGTTACAAAACAATATATTCCACCAATATCTCTTAGATTCATGACCTCTAAACTGGTGATCCATGAAACCCTCTATTTTCATGCAATAACCTAGGGTTTATTGAAAATCATAACTCCTGGGTTTACCAAACTCAAAGAATGCATCCAATTGGCCAAAAATACCCTAAAAAAGGTTAAAAATCCTTACTCATACTGTTCCTTCAACAATTTGACAAAACCCTTCTCAAATACCTCATTTTCACATGGAAAAACACATTGACCAACCCTAGGGCATCACCCCAATTCTCACAACTTGACTCCTCTACCTACAGAACCATGAGGACACATAATTTATAGTGTTTTGGACCCATTCTATGAGTTAAAATAGATACAGTGAGTGGAATGGGTCAATTTACCATTTTAAATGACCTTCAACCCTTAAAACTATGTTAACAAGGCTGCTACAGAAAACTGATGAAACCTCCCTCTAAATTTAGAGTTAGAATCTCAAAATTGAATCAAATGAAAGATATTTCATTTCCCTACAAAAAAAAAAATGATTAAGAGCATTTACAATATGTATGGGTCTGTACAGTCATAGAAAAGTTCAAGAATACAATAAAATTATAGAATTAAGTGTTGTTATTTCAATGGGAATCACAATACAATCTTCATCCTCTAGCCTTCGAGCCTTTTGAAGTCCTTTTATACATATTCCAATAAAAACTACCCATTCCAATGCCTATAACTACTTTTCAAATTCTACGACCTTTCACATTCCTTAAAAAGTTGCATTTTTGACAATTTCTTGCTTGACAACATTTACATCTTTTTGCAACTTTTGCTAACTTGACACCTATGACTCAAAAATTGCTCAATTACATGATAAATAGTCTCACTAGACCTTATTTTGAGTAAATAGTCTCAAAAAACCCCCATACTACCCTAGACTCACCTACTGACCAACCTATCAAACCTTTAAATGATCAACTTTTCAATTAAGGGCTTAGTGCTCCTGCACCATACAACCCAACTAAAAAAGAACTCATGTCAGATGAGTTATACCTTACACAAGCTCCTCCAACCTTTACAAACATCCTTAGGTCTTCAAATATCCTTACTTGGTTCGGATATTTAGTTCTTATATCATACTCTACATCCTTGACATTCTCAACCTTGTTTGCACATGAACTTGTCTCTACATCTGCAACTAGACCTGCTAGTTGTCTTCCATATGTTCTTTGACCAAAACCTGATAAGGTTACCTCATTCATACTTGCAAAAAAACACTTGTTAGTAATTTTTTGAACTATCCTCCATTTTACCTTAGTTTTATGCTTGTGTCTACCCTCAACTCTTTGCCCATTTTGTCATTTCATCCCTATCATCAGTCCCACTGTCTTGTCAACACTTTGTACCATTGTACCATCAGATTTATAACCTATTGTACCTACAAAGATCACTTGTCTTCCTACCTTACTCTCAACCAAAGGGAACACAATGGTTCCCACCATGAAATTATCATTCCAATTCACTGTCATTCCATCCTTCAACCCTGCATTCATCTTCACAACATGCTATCACAACATTTTCAGACTTCAAATTGATTGTAGTACCCCCCTTTTTGTCTTCCATAACAACCTTTACAAGTTATTTCTTCCCACACATGATTACCTTAGCCTTACCATTGTCTTCTAGCACAAGTGGAGTCAAAGTAAATGTACATCCATCTTTCTCTATGGTGTATATGTTTTCTCTCCCATCATACAATGCATGCCTGTCAAACTACGAGGGCCTACCTAGGAGTAAGCAGAAACAATCCATGGGAAAAATATCAAACACTACCTTATCTTTATAGCCTCCTATTTGAAATTCAACAACAACTTGTTCATTAACCAAAAGAGTTTTCCCATCACTCAACCAAGACACCTTATATGGAAATTCATGGGGAATCTTTTGCAAATTCAGTTTATTAACCATCTCACTTGACACCATATTCTTAGTAGAACCTGAATCAATGAAAATTTTACACACCTTATTCTTGCACTTACATGTTGTTTTGAAGAGATTCTTTCTTTGCAATGGCTCCATGTCCTTTGCTTCCTTAAATATGGTCTTCCTCATCATTAATGTTTCACTTGTTTCAAGAGCAACAAGTAAACTATCAAAATTGGTACTCTCACACTCCTCTTGTACTATTTGAGCACTCCTTTTAGTCCTCTTTTCACCTCCACTTTATGAACTACAAAAATTTTCAGGACATTTCCAAGAAGGATGACCAAATTCATTACAGTTGTAACATCTTCCTGCAAAAAAATTTGAATTTTTTCCACAACTAAATCTACCTCTAGAACTCCTAAAACCCCCTCTTGTATCAACACCTTTCTCCTTACCTTTACTTGCCTCTTCTTATTCCTCATTTTGTTGCCTTGATGTAGGGATTGGTCCTCTCCCTCTTGCACTATTACATCTTCCTCTAACGGATTTCTCTTTCCTTCTTTTGATCTTTTCCTCCCCCCTAATTCCCAATTGAAAACACTCTTCAATAGTCTTTGGGTTAGCAACAACCAATTCATCTTGTATATTGAATCTAAGGCCACCTAAGTATCTAGCCACCTTTTCAACTTCATCTTCATCCCTTCTTGACCTTATACTTAGTTTATAGAATTCATTAGTATAGGTCTTAACATCTAAGTCCTTTTGCTTCAAACCTTGTAACTTCTTATACAATTGAACTTCATAATCTTTTGGAAGAAATTTACCTTTAAGTTTTGCTACCATCTTATCCCAAGAAACTATCCTTGATTTACCTTGCTTTCTCCTTTTTGTTTTCTCGTAGTCCCACCATTAGAAGAGCATGACCTTTAAGTTTGTTCTTTTCCACCTTCACCATCTACTCATCTGAAATATCTTCACTTTCAAAGTAGTTGTCCATGGCTGCAATCCAATCAGGCAACTCTTCCTCATTCAAATTTCCACCATACATAGGTAGATCAACCTTTACCTTATGTTAATCACCTTTGACTACCTTGAGCAACTTTTCCATCCTCTAATCTTCAGGTTCTAACTCCTCATCCACATCTTCATACTCTTCATCTTCCTCTTCATTTGATTCACTCTCTGCTTCATCTCTTCTCTTCTTTGTTTCCAAGGAAGTAAGCCTTGCCAACATAGCATTGTGTGACTCCAAAATCTTGGCTGTTTCTCCTTCAATTCCTGCAACTATCTAGCAACACCAACATTCTTTGGAGGCATCTTCACAACATTGTCTTTTCACCTTCCAACCTGCAAATTCAACCAAATCCCCTGGAAAAGATCTAATAACTATGCTTTGATACCACCTTATAGCAACATAGGTGGAGGATATTCCAATCCAACTCAAATTGATTAGACCTAAACAAAGAATCAACTTTTACAACCCTATTCACTATCCTTTTCTCAAGCACACAACTTGAGGCTTGTAGCCCTCAAAAACCAACTCTTGGAGATATATTTTAGAAAATTTAGTATCGAGTCCTATCCAAAATCAATAAAGACTCACCACAGAACCCAACACAACATCCCAAAATATCTCAAGAGGTTTCTTTGACACAACACTAAGAACTAATAGACTGCCCCTATTTTTAGGACACCAATTAGCCCTATTTTCCAAAGGAAGTACCCCCTAAAAACATTTTTATCACCCAAACTCAATTGAAAGAGTTAAATTGTGTTAGAAAAAAAAAAATTCCACCAATACTTCTTATATTCATGACCTCTAAACCATTGATCCACCAAACCCTCTCTTTTCATGCAATAACCTAGGGTTTATTAAAAATCATAACTACCGGGCTTACCAAACTCAAAAAATGCATCCAATAGGAAAAAAATACCCTACAAAAGGTTAAACAACCCTTACACATACTGTTCCTTCAACAATTTGACAAAACCCTTCTCAAACACCTCATTTTCACATGGAAAAACACCTTGACCAACCCTAGGGCATCACCCCAATTCTCACAACTTGACTCCTCTACCTATAGAACCATGAGGACACCTAATTTATAGTGTGTTGGACCCATTCCATGAGTTACTATAGGTACAATGAGTGGAATGGGTCAATTTACCATTTTAAATGACCTTCAACCCTTAAAACTGTGTTAACAAGGCTGCTACAAAAAATTGATGAAATGTCCCTCTAAATTCAGAGTTAGACTCTCAAAATTGAATCAAATGAAAGATATTTCATGTACCAAAAAAACACAAAATGATTCAGAGCACTTACAATCTATATGGGTCTGTGCAGTCACAAAAAAGTTCAAGAATATAGTAAAATTATAGAATTAAGTGTTGTTATTTCAATGGGAATCACAATACAATCTTCATCCTTCAACCTTCGATCCTTTTGAAGTCCTTTTATACATATTCCAATAAAAACTACCCATTCAACACCTATAACTACTTTTCAAATTCTATGACCTTTCACATTCCTTAAAAAGTTGCACTTTTGACAATTTCTTACTTGACAACATTTACATCTTTTTGCAACTTTTGCTAACTTGACACCTATGACTCACAAATTGCTCAATTACATGATAAATGGTCTCATTAGACCTTATTTAGATTAAATAGACTCAAAATACCCCATACTACCTTAGAATTGAGCACCTACTGACCAACCTATCAAACCTTCAAATGATCAACTTTGCAATTAAGGGCTTTGGTGCTCATGTACCAAATCAAAGCATGAAACATAACACATCTGAAAGATATAATGGGAAAATACCTCTCAAATAAAGAATTTTTTAGTAGACCAAGAGTTGGGATTGATAATGCTTCTCTAGGATAACCAAGTCATCATGAGTCACTCCAAGAAAAATCTCCTATATTGGTCCATCATGAACTCATGTCCATACCAGGTGAAAGCTCCTTAGTCTTCCTACTGAAACCTCCAAAGAGTAATCATCTCAAGAAAATGTATCTAATCACAAGAGAACTCCAACCATCACCTACATCTCTAAGTATCCATGAGCACCTCTAATCGATCAATACATGCCAATCTCCAAATGTAACATAACACCATCATGAAGTAATCAAGCAAGTGATCTATGTACTCGATACAAAGAGAATTACACATGACCAATTTCAAAGATCCAATTGCAAAATCAAGAACCTATCATGAAAACATGATAAAAAAATTCCTCCTAGAAGATCACATGCATCATAACATACATCCTGGTCTCAAGAGAACATGTAATATGCCAAACTCTAAACTAGTATCAAGAGTAAACCATGACATCATAACAAACTTACCCTAAACCAAGAAACCATATATCTAATCACATGAAGATAACCATACCCAATTATGCATCCACATCATTGCCAACAACTCCCATTGAACTATGATATGAGATACACATGGCATCATGACTACCATCTCCTCCATGAAGATCATCTAGGTCTACACACACTCAATTGCAATATCAGTAACATACAAGTGAAACCAAGATCTCCAAGCCAAGAAGATACATACAACCACCAACAAAACATCACAAACCAATCCAACACCACCAAGTCATCACTATCAAAAGATCCCACTAAAAATGTATTACCAATGAATGTAACAATCTATCATGACATCATGATCAAACCACATGCTACAAGTCCCATCACCTAACTAATCAAGTACTCAAATCATCCATCCTCTCAATCTCAAAGAAACATACCAATGTACAAATGAACACAAACAAGGACAACTAACAAAATTTGCATCAACACTGAACCAATCTCGTGGATATAGATAGTCCAAATTGAGTCATCCCATTGCAAGCAAATGGGTAGCTAATCCACAAACCTGGATAACTCGTGATCAAAACAATGAAGCATGCAAACTCATCATCACATGAGTAAACTACAAAACCGAGATATCAAAGGAGATAATCTTGTAGACATCAAGACTCAAACACCAAATCAATCACAGATTTGATTTTCCAACCATGTCCACAAATGAGTAATCATAGTCAAGGAACAAAATAAGCATCAAGAAGATAAGAAAAATCTCATAACATTAAACGATATCATTTCCAAACACCACATATATGATCATGTCGTGCCAATGCAAAAAATGTACCTACATACCCATGAAACCATAATCATAGCCATTGTTGTACCTACACTCAACTATCACCCATACAAGATTCCAAGTCTCAAACCATGTCCAACCATGTCCTCAAAATCAAAGACAACCTGTGTACTTGTCACCATCAAACTCCCAACTCTTAAAAACACCTATAAACCTATAGATGGAAGTACCAATCTGATAATCAGCTGTAGCATCATAAATAACATATAGAAACATGTACACTATCAAGGTTTCGCCTCTTGACTCATCTGGGTTCTCACACAGTCACACCCAAAATCTCAAGCTCCTACAAGCAATCAAACAAGTACCAAGATAAACCTACTCTTCAAACTAATAAAGAATCTGAACCATTGTACATAGTACACTACAAATGCTCTCCAACGCCGCTTTGAAATCAAAAATCTGATTCTATATGAAAAAGTTATGACCAAAACTATGGAAATGAGAACATATGATTTCCAGGCTCCAAAAACATGTCAAAATGGAAAAATCGGGGAACCAAACCTATACCAATGTAAAGAGATCAGAACCAACTTTCGAAGGACTACAAGAAGTCAAAAAATTGACATTATGGGCGAAAGATGCAAATTTGATAAAATGTTCTCCAATTTTCCTATAAGGTAGTGCAAGGGTGGCCCATTGGTGGCTCCACCAACGACGGTGACACTCGGTCAGTGCTCAGGTGGTGGGTGAGTGTCAGAACTAAAACCTCTATTAAATTAAATTAAATTTTTAATTTAAAAAAAATCTCTTTGGTCCTTGGCCGGACCTGACCTCATATAGATTTCAACATATATCATTTGGAATACAATGGATTTTAAAGGTTTCTTTTAATTTTTTAATTTTTTTATTGGCGGTTAAGAGTTATTTGCCGAGCCCATCGGCGAGCCTGCTAGCTGAAGCCAGGTAGACCACTGGTGACTAGTGCTTGTAGTTCCCAACATTTCCATTCTGTCGCCACAACTATAGTGGGTACATGGGGTTTTGGCTCCCCAAAATATTTCTTTATATTTATCTTTTAATTTTTTTTTAATACAAAATCTAACCCGATTTTATTTCTTTTGTAGGTAATTTAATATAATCCAAAACCTCAACGTATTTTTTCTATAGATGTTTTCTATGACAAGATTTTAATATTTTTTAATTTTTATTTTTTGCACATGGTCGAATTGGGCTGTAACTAAAATTTTTTTGCAATTTTTTCAACTTTTCCAAAATAGGTTAAATTTTATGTCAGAATTCGTCTCTCGACCAACTTGAAACTAACCATGATATCCTTTTTTTCTCAAGAGGTCATCTATGAAATTCCCCTACAAAACCCTCATATGCAAACTCAAACCAAGAAACCCTTTTAACTCAAATTTGGAAAACTTTAGATCTACAATAAACCCAACAAATCTTCACAACCCAAAAGCCCAAATCTACATAAAAAGACCTAGAACATGAGTTCCATATCTTGTAATGCCTCAAACCCTATATGCATTTCCATGGCTTCAACTTTGCAAAAACTCTCAAACTAGGGTTATAACAAAAATTCTTCAACCTTGAAAGATTTGATACCACTTTTTAGGAAATATTACATTTAACCCATGATCTTAATCCATTTCCTACATGGGTAAGTACAACAAGATGGTTCCCAAAAAGGGGGCTTAAGTGGCCACTTTTTTTATGAAATCAAGAAATTCTGACCTTGGACGTGAAATTGAGGATAGTTACACTCAAAATTTTGAGATGGAACAAAAACAAGGATCAAAGTGCTCCGAGTCTACTTTCTAAACTACTAATTTATTTTGAAAATGGTTGAGATGAAGGGGTTCAAAAGAGGGATGTACACAAATTGGTGCTATTTTTGTCAGAAAACATAACATAGCAACTCTTGTACGACTTGAGCACGATGAACTTTTTTGTAGTATTTTTAAAATCGCAACAATCAAAAGTTAGCTAACCGTATCTAGTTGATGCACGATTTTTCTAATAATTTTTTAATGAATATTTGATTTTTTACTAATTTTCTAAGTGGGAACTTCCTAAAAAGTAGAATTTTGGCTATGCTCCCCCTACAAATTTTGGAAACTAATTGATTTTTTAATTTGTAGAATGGAGTCTAGTTTCTAAAATGTAATTTATTTGAAATTTTGATGAACAGTTAATTTATAACAAAAAAAACACCAAACACTACTTTTTGGCAAAAAGAGACATACAAACAAAAGAAATTATGGATGAAAGGCTTAACATTGTCAAAAGTGAAAAAAATTACATCGTTGGATAGCTAAGAGAGAACCTAACATTACCCATGTGTTCGATTTTGTCGATATTGAACCCAGGATGCAATCCGATGGTGAGCACAAACCCGATTATGTGAAAAAATTGTAGAATTTGCAAAAACAATCTTTGGTCATTGGGAATGCCTGCAAGCCTTTGGGTTGGTATTCCAAGGCAAATACCAATGCTAAGGCTCAAGGATTCCCAAAGAAAATATAACGTGAGTGTGTTATAACGCGCTCACGTTATGTCTTATTTTTGACCTATTTTTGCTTCTTTGGGATACATGTCAAACAAGACAAAATGTGAGCACATTATAACGCGCTCACATTATGTCTTCCTTTATGTTAAATGCCACTCTATTTGTCTTAGTTTTGACCTATTTTTTCTTCTTCGGGATACATGTCAAACAAGACATAATGTGAGCTCATTATAACGCGCTCGCATTATGTATTCCTTTATGTTAAATGCCACTTTATTGAATGTTTGTTGATATATTTATGTT
>VDFB02281492.1:109323040-109367452 GCA_007258455.2 Sequoia sempervirens | reverse complement strand
TACATACATTAATAAAGCTTGCTCACCACCTAACCTTATTCGCATCGTGGAGCCACGTGGACTCTAGCCAAACCCCCAAGCAATAAAAGGGATACTAACTCATTAAGCCCTACTTAGAGTAAAGGAATACTTTAGTTTTCTTACTAATCAAATGTTTGTGGGTATGCAGTCCTTTCTAGGGTTGCTACTCCTAGACAATTTCTCGGCGACTGCCACCCACTAGGGAGGCTAGGATTTATGACCTGTTTTAATTTTCCTAACCAAGAAAGTTAAAACCATATAGAGAATAATCTACTATACTTCCTTTGGAGTTCCATTAAAACATTACAATTTTGAACATTCTTTTATTTATAATTTTATTCATAAATAGGAGTGAAATTTTCTTCTAATATAATCACCATTTGAGGGTTAGGAAATTATCTAGTTGCCAAGATACTATGCAGCCATTTAGAAAAATTTCCTACTTAACTCAATACTCTCTAAGTACTATCTATAAGAGATGTCATACCAAAGTTATTCACATCTTATATAGTTTCATTGGATCTCAATATCTTACCCATTGTCACATAAAGTTGTAAGAAAACTCTAGTTTTAAATTTATGCATATCAAGATAATATATCTTTGCATTACTCTTGGATTTTTTGATGGTCCAATTATATACATGAATTTACCTTTCATTAAGGCATTCATTCACACTTAAGAGATGGATACATATCTCATACTAATACCCTTCCATTTTATACCATATCAATTAACACCAAATTTCACTACTAGTTACATATTTAATATAAATTTGTTCAATTGCATACTAGGGTACTTCTATCCATACGAGATAGTCATTTGTCCATCTGGGACAAGAATCTAACCATATAGGTTAGGCGTCTATTCAAACGGAATAGACATCTATCCATATGGGATGGGATCATGCTCTGGCCAGAGACTTAGACTCATCGGGACCATGTGGGTCTTGAGTCACTCTCTAAAGACTACACTTCCCTATTGGAAATGCACCGAGGTTGCCATCTTTAAGAGTATATATATAAATAGAGTCTTGCCTCAGAATTCAGCCTAAAGCCTCAGGGAGTCAAGCAGATCCATATGGGATCCCTTCCGAGTATACAAAGAACTTATTCTCCTTTAAGGTTAGATTCTTTAAGGTATGAATAAGATGAACTTTATTTCAAAGAGAACTACATCATTCTAATTTTAATTGTTCTAAATAGGAGAAACTTACTTTTTTTTTAATGTACTTGAAGTCTCCTAGTTCCTGCAACATAAAACTTAATGTTATTTGGACTACAAAAATAAAATTTTAACTACAACATAAGCTTCGGTAGTAGGTCATCAGGCCTAGTGTTTGAACCTTGCTCTGATACCACATGTAATAACCAAGTTAGATAACCTTAAAACTTACCAATAATTTTTTTTAATAAATAAAAAGCATAACGATCAAGAACAAGAACCATTACTACATTATAAATAAATCAATAGCATAATTCAACAACTTCAATACAATTGAATTCCAATATTTTTATACGTACAATTGTAGTGATACATACATTAATAAAGCTTTCTTACCACACAACGTTATTGGCATTGTGGAGCCACGTAGACTCTAGCCAAACCCCCGAGCAAGAAAAGGGCTACTAACTCATCAAGCCCTTCTTAGAGTATAGGAATACTTTAGTTTTCTTATTAATCAAATGGTTGTGGGTACGCAGTTCTTTCTAGGGCTGCTACTCCTAGACAGTTTCCCAGTGACTGCCGCCCATGAGGGAGGCTAGGATTTATGACCTGTTTTAATTTTCCTAACCAGGAATGTTAAAGTATTCATTCGTTAAGATCCTCTACGAGGTGAGGTGAGAGCATTCGATGTAAGGAAGAAAAGAAAATAAGTTGAAGTAATCTAGAAAGCTATTTCAAACAAAATTCTCTAGTTAGGAGACATGCAATGGTTTTCTTATTTATTTGAAAATTCCATCCCTTTTATTTCAATGCATCTACATGACTTAACAATGAATTTAACCATCCAAGTTTTCAATCTCCATACTATAAATAAACCGCAAATTCCTTGTCCATTGGACATAAGATTCAACACATCGCCTATTAAATTAAAATACAACTCATTTCTTAATAGTGTAATATTATCCATTTTTAAATAATGGTAGCAACAAAATTCACTTATTTTATTATTCTTTAAGAACCAAGACATCCATACATATATATATAATTTTATACGTTTCAATTCTATGGTACTATGACAATATGCTCCTACAATTCCATTATTCTTTGTCATACACACATATTCAAATACAAAGAGCAACAACTTAGAATATATATACAAAGAAACTATCTTTTATAGAATGTAAGATTGATTCATATTGTAATTTGTATCCCTATTGAATATCTAGGATTTCATCCATTTGCATGTAGGAGAGTTGTTTTTATTAAGTACTCGTTCTATCGAATATACAAAATAACCATCTTATTTACAAGATAAATAAATTGAGATCTAACACAAAACTTCTCTAAAGGTTTATTATAACATATTTTAAATTAATCTTTTCTTGATTTACAATAAGATAGTAATTGAATACTCTATGAAATCAAAAGAACACAAAACTTATTACCCATAGATAGAACAAATTGATACTTAAACCACTAGGTACTTATTAAGAGAAACTATATTGAATTACTTTACTGATCTTATTAACTACAACATCTTTATCTCCTTTTCTTTTTACTTTTTATTTCCTCGATAGATTTGATCTTTTCTAACCTGATTCCTACCTAGAGGTTCTGTCACTATTTTTTTAGATATTATTTACAGAGGTAAATTCCACGATTTCAATGTATTAAAAGGACTCGGCTTCGCTATGAGATAGGGTTCTCTACGGAAGTTGCATTATTATTCTTGTATCTACCAATTAAAGCTTCTTCTAAACACTAACATCGTATTAATAGTCTGGAAGGATGTAGGCCTCAATAAATAAAGGATTATCAATTACCATTCAATGGAGAACTTAGTACTTCTGAAGTCGATAAGGAAAATGATGGTAAGTATCAGGAATAATTAGTAATGCGGCTTCCTCATAATATATGGGATTGTAGCATTAGAAGAATGCCATTCTAAAGAGGTACTTTGCGAGAGTAGAGGTCAATTGGGAGAGAACACAACGGCTCAGATTGGTATTTCCTTCAGTCCAAACCGAGGATTTTTCTAATACTGCATTAACTCATATAGTCAAATCATATTCAAGCCATGCATAGAAGATTACAGATCTTCATTCGAGCTTATGACAAGAGGAACCTAACATAACTCGGATTATTTTGGCTTCTAACTATACTAAGGCATGAGATCATTTATAGAGCAAATTTAAATCAATATGAGTTGATTCTTCAAGTAAGGTGGACAATACCGAATCGAATTAACTAAAGTAGAGAAGATCAGAGAGTGGCGTACAAGATCAGAGGTTCACGGGCATTATAAATCCTGTGTGAGTTTTTTTTCAAACTCTCAAACCTTCCTCAGCATCCCCCTTTCGAATGGCCCTTCTCCTCCTTCCTAGCTTCCTTCGTGCATCTTCAAGTAGCGGCATAGTGTCATTGCATGCCAAGGAAGATCCTATATTATAATTCCATGCAACTGAGCATTTTCCTCCCATGTATTTCAAAAGGGTTCATAATAGTAATTGATTTAAGTACCCAGAAATGACGAATGAACTAATAAATAGACATTACTCAAGAACAACCGACAATTATCATCAAAGAAGCTAATAAAGGAAATTTCTGACATATAACTTATCTTGATGAGTTTGTATATTGTTGTAACAATGGGGATTGTCCGTTATTCCATGCCTTTCCCTGTTCTGATAATCTAACATGTTTTTCCTTACCAACAATTAACTTGAAAACCTCCTTCTTTACCTCGGATAATATCTTCATAGCGACCGTTTTTAGTGCTAACTTGATTGAGAATACTGTCGGGCATATATCGATCATCCCTAAGCACCTGAAACTTATCTCCTCTAAAATTTCCATCCATGGCGTCTGTCATGATGAGCCAAGAGTCAGTCTTGGGTTGATCGCAATGAGAATTACTATGAAACAACACCTCTACATTGTGATTCTTAGAAGCTGGAGCCCAAATCGAATGCAAGGATTAAATAATTAAAACCATCTTCAGAAAGAAATAATCAGCAATTATTATCAAATAGAATCCCCATTAAAAGAATTTCAACTATCAACTTATCTTTGTTAAATCTGTATGTTGATGCAGTATAGAGGACCACCCTAAAAATGTTTCTCCACTTTTCCTCGTGAGTTGAGAATCGTTTATGTTACAAGGTCTCATAAGGGTTTTCTCACGATCCAACATTGGAAATCTTCTTCAACCTTGATCTCTCCCTCCAGAGCATAACTCATCCTTCTAGTTACAGGTCATTCCCCTTTCCCTTTCTCCTTGTTTCTACCATTGATGTTTGGATTGGTCCGTGCAAATCCTAAAATGTTCAGCCCTTGAGACTGAGGTTCCTCTTGCCATTCCCTCCAAAGGTGACCACCACGCATTCCTCGCCTTTATTTATAATCTTCCAAGTTATTCCTTTTCGTTTCCACTCTTGTCAGTTACGAGGAATTCATTACTTTACTATGAGCAACCTCTTTATTTTCTTCCAAAAATTCATAAAGAATACTATTTAAATTTGATTGGTATAATGAGTATTTTCTCTCACATTAGTAATATTAGCTATAATTGACCAGTTCCAATTAATCCTTCATTGTTCATTAATTAATAATGAATATTTCCCTTTAAGAAATTAGTACATGAATTTTCCATCATCACTTTATTTATTATATATTGAATGTAATCAAATCTCAAATCTTGATAATGGTGATAATTAAATGCATACTCCCTCATTCTCTTGATCTTTCTTTTGTAAGGACATTCAATTCAATTAAAAGAAAGTAAATAATATTTATTTATTTTATTTACAACTTCTTCATTTGTATATAATTATATTTGCTAAGATAATTGGATAATTATTTATTACCAACAAATTACCCAAAATGACTATTAATAATCCATAATTAATTAGTTATAAATGGGAGGGTTGTGACAAAGAGATAGTGGGAGAGAGGGTGGAAGAGAGTTGGAGAGAGTGGGAGAGAGTAAGAGAGAGTGGGAGAGAGTGGAAGATGGTGGGAGAGAGTGGGAGAGAGGGTGTGAGAGAGTGGGAGAGAGTTGGAGAGAGTGGGAGAGTGGGAGAGAGAGTGGGAGAGAGTTGGAGAGTGTGATAGAGTGGGAGAGTAGGAGAGAGTGGGAGAGAGTGGCATAGAGTGGGAGAGTGGTAGAGGGTGGCGGAGGGTGGCAGAGAAAAGTAAGAGAGAGGTGAGAAGAGAGTGGAGAGGTCGGGAAGAGGTGGGAGAAGTGGGAGTAAGAGAGTGGGAATGAGAGAGGTGGGAGAAGAGTGAGAAGAGAGTGGGAGGAAGTGGGAGAGAGTGGGAGAGAGTATAGACAAGAGAAAATAAATCTATAGCCAATTCTCATAACATGAGGAAATTTTGAAAAATAAAAAATGACATTTAGAAAGGAGAGTGGAGGTTGGAGAGAATGGGAGGTGGGAGAGGGTGGGAGGGTGAGAGGTGGGAGAGAGAGGAGGGAGGAGAGAGGCTGGGAGGAGTGGGAGAGAGGAGAATTGGGAGGGTGAGAGAGGAGTGGGAGGGTGGGAGGAGAGTGGGAGAGGTCGGGAGAGAGTGGGAGAGAGAGTTGGAGAGAGTGTGAAGGAGGGTGGGAGAGGGTGAGAGAGAGTGGGAGAGAGGGTGCTATAGGGTGCTAGAGGGTGGAAGAGGGTGGGAGAGAGGGTGGGAGAGAGTAGGGTGGGAGAGGGTAGGAGATATTCAGAGAGAGTGGGAGAGAGAGGGAGGAAGAGAATGGGAGAGAGTGAGATAGGGTGGGAGAGGGTGCGAGAGAGTGGGATATAGTGGGAAAGAGTGGGAGAAGGTGGGATAGACTGGGAAAGAGTGGTACAAAGTGGGAGACTGGGAGAGACTGGGAGAGAGGGTGGGAGGCCAGGAGAAGTTAGGAGGGCCGAGAGAGGGTGGGAGGGTGGGAGGAGGGGGGAGGTGGGAGGGTGGAAGGGAGAGGGGAAGGGGTGGAAAGAGTGAGAGAGGTAAACAAGAGAATGATTCATAAAAACCAAGTTCTCATACTTCATTGTGTTTGAAAGTAGAGACATGATCGCTTTGAAAGGAGAGAGTGGGAGAGAGGGGGAGGGAGGGAGTAAGAGAGTGGGATAGAATGGGAGAGGGTGGTAGAGAGTGGGAGAGAGTGGGAGAGGGTGGTTGGGAGAGAGTGGGAGAGAGTTGGAGAGAGTGTGGGGGAGAGGGTGGGAGAGAGTGGGAGAGGGTGGTGTTGGAATTGTTGCCTCAATCTCATAGGCTGGAACCTTTGGAAGAGCAAAGTTGGTGTGACATTTCTTTGGTCTGGCCGATTGGCAGTTTGGGAACCTTGTGAAATATTCTGGTTGTTGTGACCTTGCAGAAGTCTTGCTGAATGCTTTCTTTTTGGAGTTTGTCGCTGTGACGTAAAGCAGTCATTATAACTTCTCACCAAATGGAGATCTCTAGCCGACAAGCCATTCAATCGAGCGTCGAGGGAACTCATAGCGACCGGGGGCTTCAGAGTGACTTCAACACTCAGGAAGAAGTCCCAGTGACATTGGAAGGTCTTGCCGACAGGGATACGCATTGAAGTCATTGGGATAACCTATGGTGGCTTTGTGAGAAGCCTTACCGAAAGTAACATGTCTCGGCGACAGTGTTGGAGCTTTCAAGGAAACCCTTGGGTGATCGGTAAGAAGTATTACCGATAGTGATATGTCTCACCAACGAACACTTGGAGTAACTTAAGGATCTCAGTGTGAAGTCTCAGTGATGAAGGATTGTCCTGGCGACAATGTAACACTCAAAGACATCGGGGAGACCCTTGGCCAAAAGACTTGTTTCGATATGATGTCTCATCGAATATCGAAAGTCTTGCCGACAACACGTGAGGTCATCAGTTCGGTGTGACTCTTGGTGAGCAGTGGTTTTAGGATAACTTGGAAGCCTCAATAAGAAGTCTTTCCGAAGGTTGATTCTCTCGCCGACAGTGGAACACATCGATATGACTTAAAGGCTTCGGTATGAAGTCTTGGTGAAAGCGGTAAGTCTACCCGACAAGATAGACTCGGGGTGACTTGGAACTTGTAGGGTGATGTCTTGGCGAAGGGTATTTGTCTTGCCGATAGGAATGCGATGGATGTTAGAAGTTTCGGTATGACTTTGGAACCACGGTATGATCTCCTGGTGAAGGTGGAATGTTTGGCCGACAGTGACATCGGTATAACATAAAGGGCTCGATATAATCTCTCAGCGAATGACTAAAGTCTTGGCGATTAAGGAACACTTTGGAATGACTTATGAGCTCGGTGTAATGTCTCATCAAATGGTGATTGTCTCACTGATGAGAATGTTGAGGTTGATGTGTCTTGAAGACTTTGATGTAATGTGTGGGCGAAGAGCGATACTCTTGCCGACTGATGAACTCTTTGGAATACCTTGTGATCTTCGGTGTGAGGTCTTGGCAACATGGCGAAGTCTTAGTGATAGCACTCTAGACTCGATGTAACCTCTTGCCGATAGTGAAGTGTTGGCGATATCGATAGTTAGGACTTGTGGCATCGGGGAGACATGGTTAGTGTCTCACCGACATGCGACACAAGTTGATCGGTTGTTGACCGTTTGGGTGACTGTCCTACGTGGTTGACCTAGACATATTATCTTCCATGCAAGGAAGTGGAAACATCTACATTGCTAAGCTGGATGATTTGATAGTTGTGATTCGATAGTTGGAAACAAACTGTTTCATAGAGCTGAAGCTGAAGAGAAGGAAAAAGAGCGAACATGATGAAAAGGTTGGAAGGCTGGCTGAATGGCCAAGGGCCTTGAGGCCTAAAGAGAGGAGAAGAGAGAGCTCCTAATCAAGAAGCATGTTTATGATTTCTCTTAAGTTGATCTGCACTGTATATGTGATGATATTGTAACAATTTGAAGGTTGTTTAGTTTGAGAGGGTGATCAGAAACTATACAGGGATATCTATTGCTACTAGTTGTATTCAAAATGAACAAGATGTAATCTCTAAAAAGGCTAAGAGCCTGAAATTGTATTATAACTGTTTTGTTGCTGAATAATACAATGGCTCGATCTTTGGAGTGTGGGGTTTTTTATCCGAAAGGATTTTTCCCACGTAAATCTTTGTGTTCTAGTTTTCTTTTTCATCTTTCATGTCTGTTGGTTCATGTAGTAGAATCTGTTAATGCTTGCTGTTGAATTTACATGTGTTTCTCTCAGATGGATCAATGTGGGAAATAAACTGTGTTTGTTTCCGCATTAAGACATAGTTGTTCATGTCTTTGAGGTAACCTAATCGAATTAAAGTTACTGAAGGCACTATTGCATGGAGTTTTCATTAGATGCACTCCACTAGATTTCCTTACATGTGGTATCAGAGCCTTCTTCTGTTTGTTGGTTCTGGATATGTCTCTTGTGAAGATTTCTTAGCTTGATGGGCTGGAAGAAATCTGGAGGAATGGACTAATGTATTGATGCAAGTTGATGAGTGGAAGCCTTGTGGTATTCTGAGACAACATGCAGCTTGAAGGATGGTCAAGATGGAAAAGGGAGTTGATCATGTTGTGATCTGTGTCTCCTGGCTAGTAGAGGTTTAACCTTGGAGTATGAGGTGGTTTTCTTTGCTTTGTTGCTGTGTAGCAGTAAAGCTTTCATATTGGTGTCTGTGTGACAGGCTCTTGGGTGATATGGAGAAGCCTAGATTGTTTCTCAGTCATGGAAGAGAGTGCTTATGCTAGGTGGTAGTTCCTGGTGTTGGAAAGCACTGTTTCCTGTTAACCTTGAATGCTTGAAGGCTATGGAGTTAATCATTAGATGATTTGCAAGCTTCTAAAATAGCCTTTCTCTCTCTCTCGGATGCATGTACTTGGTGGTGGTTTAAAGTTGGCCTGAAAGGGGCCTGTATTCTCTTGAATTGCTATTTTATTTCTAAGGATGATTTGTACTTGCATGGCTATGTGGTTTTGCAGGTTTTACACGGTTAAGCAAAACTTGTGATCATGTGGAGTTGCTGGTAAGCTATTGTCTAGACATTGGCCTTTTGGGGTGTTATTGGATGAGATAGTTGCAGGTCTGCATGCATGCTTGGTGCATGGTTTTGAGGACGTATGACTCTTTCTCTGCATGGGAGTGTTGGTAAGTGTTTTGTCACTCAACATTCTTGTGGTAATGCTTATGGGTTCCTTGATTATGGTGCTCGTTGTGGACATGATTGGAAAATTAGATTTGGTGTTATCTGGTGTTTGAGTCATGTTGTCTACGTGGTTGTTCTCTTGGATATCTTAGTGTTGTAGTTTTCAATGTGATAACGGGTTTGCATGTTCAATGGTTGTGATCTACGAGTTATGCGGTTGGTGGATTAGCTACCCATTGGCTGTAGTGAGATAACTTGGATGTGGATTGTCTTTATCCACGAGGTTGATTCATTGATGGTGCAGATTTGTTAGTTGGCCTTATCTGTGGTCACTTGTGCATTAGTGTGACTATTTTTTAGATGAGAGGATGGATATTATTGAGTACCTGAATAGTCAGTTATGGGAACTTGAAGCAGTTGGTCATGATGCTTGGAGAGCTCGGGTGTCACCTTTCAGTGGGAGCTCTAGCAGTGACTGTGGATTCATCACATGGTGGTGAATAATCTTCCTTAGTGTTGCAGAAAGGTTATTTCACTTTTCCATGGACATTATTTGAAGATGTGCAACATCTTGGAACCATGGAGAATGCTTGGAGTCTTTGGCTAAGGTGTTGGTGGTGCTTGACAGGTGATGTTGGTTTTAAGTATGTTTTCTTTATGTCATGGTATAGTCTTGCTTGTGCACTAGAGTTTTGGCATTGTACATTGTAGTTGAGACAATGGTGAGGTCACTTGAATCATGGTATCTCCTATGGGGATGTGTAGATCATGGTGTCATGATAAGTTCTTGATTCAGATGATTGTAGCTTTGACAATGGTCTGGTAATTATTTTTGTATTGGATGCTTTGATTATTTGCTTGATACTTCATGATAGTGCAGTAATGCAGATGGAGTTTAGCATGCGATGACTGGTTGCTAGTACTCATGAATACATGAAGAATAAGGTGAGGCTATTTTTCTCTTATGAGAGAAGTGTTGCTGCTTGTTACTCTTGTTAAAGTTTTTAAGTAGAAAGTCCAAGAAGCCTACACCTTGGTTGAACATAAGTTTAATTAAAGACCTATGAGGAGATTGCTCTTGGATTAGTCTTGGTCTACTCAGCAGTTAATCTGAAAGGTATTTGGCCCATTATATTTTTCAGATGTGTTTTATTAAGTTCACTTTCATGATATGGATCTTGAATTACTATTTAACATTTGGTTCTGGAGGATTCATAGTGGAAGTTGTATAGTTTGTTTTATATCCTTGATATTTTGTGTTATGTCATTTACTGATGAGAATTGGTAGGAGATGATGTATGGGATGATTTCCTGAAATGGGAAATGTTTTAGGTTGATCTTCTTTGAGAGGTTTACATCCATGTTTTAAAAGTTGGTTTGGTTTTGGTGATTGAACGGATGGATGTTGTTAAGGGTTTCTTTTGGGATGTGAAGAAGATCATTCTTGACACAGCTGGCTGTTAGAAGTGTATGTAGGAGAATGTTCTATAGGAAGATGATGTGCAGTGTTTCTCTCTATGGCCGTGAAGGTTTGTGGTGAGAGAAATGTTTCTTGTGGCAGGTTGTGCATATCATTGTGGTTTTTTCTTTAGTACTATAGGGTTACATTTTCTATGTGCTGGTATTGGTAGGCTTGCGATGCCTTCTGATCTTACAGATCTAGATTTCTCAAGCAGTGGGAGTTCCTGTATGTGTCTTTTCTTCTTTGATTGGTTGACACTGGAACTTCTATCTACTATTAATGGATTGGAAAAAGTTTACTAATGGGGATACCTGTGAGGTATGTGAGATTGGATAGTATAGCACAAGCTGTGGGTGCTATTTTCAGTCGCATGGGTTTATCAGTTGGATGGGAGCAATCAATCAGGATTGTTGTTCTAACTGATGTTTTGTATCTTGTTTCTAGAGAATGACTTCACTATTGTGTTTTGTTTGAAGCTTTGAAGTTGATATTGCTTCTGTATAGCGTTTGAGCACAGTGAAGTGATAGTAGTATCTTATTGGAGATATCATTGGGATCTTTTTCTTGTGTATGTTGGAATGGTGCTTATACACCTTGGCTTTGTATCTTTCTTCCACATGTGGAACATGACAGGATTGTTGCTTGAATGATGGACATCATGGATGTTGGAGCAGAATTCTTGATGGAGCATGAGAGCATGTTGAGATCTATGTGGTTTCCTAGAACGCTAGGATTGGTTGTTTTGTTGGACAATGAGTTGTAGTTGGATGCCTGGTCTTTCTTGCAGATTGTCTAATGGACTGTTATATATGTTGATTGGGTGTCTTGAGTATTGCAGGGTTTGAACTGGTGGAGCTAGTGTGGTCCTAGTTTCTGGTTGCTTTGAAGGTGCATGTGTGATCTTTGTCAAGTGGGAGATTGTTGGAATTGTTGCCTCAATCTCACAAGCTGGAACCTCTAGAAGAGAAAATTCGGTATGACATTTCTTTGGTCTGGCCGACTGACAGTTTGGAAACCTTGTGAAATATTTTGGTCGCTGTGACCTTGGAAAAGTCTTGTCGAACGCTTTCACTTTGGAGTCTATCACTGTGACATAAAGCAGTCATTGTAACTTCTCACCGTGTGGAGATCTCTGGCCGACAGGCCATTCAATCGAGCATCGGGGGGACTCATAGCGACCGGGGGCTTCAGAGTAACTTCAACACTTAGGAAGAAGTCCCAGTGACATTGGAAGGTCTTGTTGACAGAGATACGCATTGAAGTCATTGGGATAACCTATGGTGGCTCGGTGAGAAGTCTTACCAAAAGTAACATGTCCTGGTGACAGTGTTGGAGCTTTTGAGGAAACCCTTGGGTGATCAGTAAGAAGTCTTACCGATAGTGATATGTCACACCAACAGACACTTGGAGTATCTTAAGGATCTTGGTGTGAAGTCTCAGCGATGAAGGATTGTCTTGGTGACAATGTAACACTCGAAGACATCGGGGAGACCCTTGGCCGAAAGACTTGTTTCGATATGATGTCTCATCGAATATCAGAAGTCTCGCCGATAGCACGTGGGGTCATTGGTTCGGTGTGACTCTTGGGGAGCAGTGGTTTCGGGATAACTTGGAAGCCTCGGTAAGAAGTCTTGCCAAAGGTTGATTCTCTTGCCGACAATGGAACACATCGATATGACTTAAAGGCTACGGTATGAAGTCTTGGCGAAAGCGGTAAGTCTGGCCGACAAGATAGACTCGGGGTTACTTGGAACTTGTAGGGTGATGTCTTGGCGAAGGGTATTTGTCTTGCCGATAGGAATGTGATGGACATCATAAGTTTCGGTATGACTTTGGAACCATGGTATGATCTCCTGGTGAATGTGGAATGTCTGGCCGATAGTGACATCGGTATAACATAAAGGGCTTGATATGATCTGTCAGGGAATGACTAAAGTCTTGGCGATTAAGGAACACTTTGGAATGACTTATGAGATCGGTGTGATGTATCATCGAATGGAAATTGTCTCGTTGATGAGAATGCTGAGGTCGATGTGTCTTGAAGACTTCGATGTAATGTCTGGGTGAAGAGCGATACTCTTGCTGACTGATGAACTCTTCAGAATACCTTGTGATCTTCGGTGTGAGGTCTTGGTGACATGGCGAAGTCTTAGCGATAACACTCTAGACTTGATGTAACCTCTTGCCAATAGTGAAGTGTTGGTGATATTGATAGTCAGGACTTGTGGCATTGGGGAGACACGGTTAGTGTCTCACCGACATGCGACACAAGTTGATCGTTTGTTGACCGTTTGGGTGACTGTCCTACATGGTGTGACCTGGATGTATTATCTTCCATGGAAGGAAGTTGAAACATCTACGTTGCTAAGCTGGATGATTTGACAGTTGTGATTTGATAGTTGGAAACAAATCGTTTCATAGAGTCGAAGCTGAAGAGAAGGAAAAAGAGTGAACATGATGAAAAGGGTGGAAGGTTGGCTGAATGGCCAAGGGCCTTGAGGCCTAAAGAGAGGAGAAGAGAGAGCTCCTGATCAAGAAGCATGTTTATGATTTCTCTCAAGTTGATCTGCACTGTATATGTGATGATATTGTAATAGTGTGAAGGTTGTTTAGTTTGAGAGGGTGATCAGAAACTGTACATGGATATTTGTTGCTACCAGTTGTATTCAGAATGAACAAGATGTAATCTCTGAAAAGGCTGAGAGCTTGAAATTGTATTGTAACTATTTTTTTGCTGAATAATACAATGGCTCGATCTTTGGAGTGTGGGGTTTTTTATCCAAAAGGATTTTCCCCACGTAAATCTTTGTGTTTTGGTTTTCTGTTTCATCTTTCATGTCTATTGGTTCATGTAGTAGAATTTGTTAATGCTTGTTGTTGAATTGACATGTGTTTCTCTCAGATGGATCAATGTGGGAAATAAACTATGTTTGTTTCCACATTAAGACATAGTTGTTCATGTCTTTGAGGTAACCTAATCGAATTAAGGCACTACTACATCAATTTTTCATTAGATGCGCTCCACTAGATTTCCTTATAGGTGGGAGAGATTGGGAGAGAGTGGGATAGAGTGGGAGAGGGTGGAAGAGAGTGGGAGAGGGTTGGAGAGAAGGTGGGAGAGTGTGAGAGAGGGAGGGAGGGAGGGAGGAAGAGAGTGGGGAGAGTGGGAGAGATTGGGAGAGTGGGATATAGGGAGGGAGAGAATGTTTGAGGGTGGGAGAGGGAGGGAGGGAGGTAGGAAGAGAGTGGGAGAGGGTCAAAGAGGGTGGGAGTGAGAGTGGGAGAGAGTGGGAGAGTGTGGGAGAGAGTAAGAGAGAGTGGGATAGAGTGGGATAAGGTGGGAGAGAGGGTGGGAGAGAGTGGGAAATAGTGGGAGAGAGTGGGAGAGTGTGGGAGAGAGTGGGAGAGAGGGTGTGAGAGATTGGGAGAGAGTAGGAGAGATTTGGAGAGAGTAGGAGAGAGTGGGGGAGAGTGGGAGAGAGAGGGAGAGAGTGGGAGAGGGCGGGAGAGGGTAAGAGAGAGTGGGAAAGAGTGGGAGAGGGTGGGAGAGAGTGGGAAAGATTGGTAGAGGGTGGGAGAGAGGGGGAGAGGGTAGGAGAGAGAGTGGGAGAGAGTGGGAGAGGGTGGGATAGAGTGGGAGAGGGTGGGAGAGAGTGGGAGAGAGGGTGTGAGAGAGTGGGAGAGATTGGGAGAGTGGGAGAGAGTGTGGGAGAGAGTGGGAGAGTTGGATAGAGTAGGAGAGAGGGTGGGAGAGAGTGGGAGAGGTTGGGAGAGAGTTGGAGAGTGGGTGAGTGTGGGAAAGAGGGTGTGAGAGAGCGAGAGTGAGTATAGACAAAGAGAAAATAAATCTATAAAAAAAACTAACTTTATGATAACGCAAGCACGTTTTGAATTAGAGACATGACCATTTTAGCAAGAAATAACACACTCGCATGATAACGTGCTCGCATGATAACACACTCGCGTGATAACGCGAGTGCATTTTGGCTTGATCTAAAAATGGTAAAAAACTCAATATACCTGTGATCTTGGCCCACATTCTGAATATTCTCTTGGTTTTGCACATGCTCCAACAAAAAGTAGCTTTTTGATTCCACCACCTTTGCATGAAATATTAGATTTTTCATGTTGAAAGACATATAATATCAATTCAAGTTTGAATTCCAGTGATAATTAATATACAATTGAAGTTTGGAGGGGAACAAGATTTTGAAAAATTCAAATTGTTGAGGAGTTTGAGGAAAGAAGAAGCAAAGGCTACATAATTGGGTAGAACTCCTCCATTTGAAACTCTAGTTTTTTAGGTATGTGAATTCTTTGTACATTTTATTTCATTCTATTATGGCTTTCTTTCATTTTTGTTGTTTTGCATATTCCATGTTGATCATTGTTTGTTTGTCATGTTACAACCTTAGGTTGTCAATGGAAATTTTAAATTACACAATTCTATACACTTTTCAATTACAAATTTTTAAACCACATCTCTTTGAGGAATTTTGTTATTTAACAATTAACTTACTTTGTGTATGCTTCCAAATCTTTCATTGAGGTATTTCTTCAAACAGTTATACAAACTAGTTGTTTGCCTTGTTTATGCTACCAAATTTTCCATACATGTCTCTAAAAAATTGGAATATACTCCTAATGAAGTAGGGGGAGGCTTGCAACACATAAACACATGTAACTCCAATCTGCAAACACAATTTTCAATTTACAATTTCATCAGGACCTCTTCATTCAACAAATTCACACTATTCCTTGTAGCATATCAAAGTCACTCAATCGGGTATAATTCCACTCACACAACCTTTCAAATCACAACACAACACAAATCAGGGACCCATTATAGAGTCTTTCAACATATCCAACAATCACCAATGCTTTTTTTGTACCAAACTACACAAATCAAGTTTTCTACGCTTTTAAGGGCCCAAATTAGCCCACTTTTACAAAGGGACCACCTTCAAAACTTGTCCAAATCTACTAAAACCTTGGGGAAGCACTTTATATCTTTAAAAACTTCAAATTATAGCATTATATTGTAGAGATTCATTAATTTACCACCCAAACCATAAAACCCTCTCCCTAGGCTTAGAAACCCTAGGTTTTATTGAAAGTAGCACTTTCTAAACACTCCAAAACTTGAAAACTATTAAAAAAAGCCTAAAATACCTTGCTCAAGCTCAATCTAACATAAAATAATTCTACCTAACTCAAAAACTCAATTTCACTCACCAAAACCTCTTTTTTCTTAAGGAAAACTCAACATTTCCTGATTTGGTTTGATTCTGAATCCAAGGATCATCCTCCATTCAAGTTTCTCATGAAATTTTATAATGTTTCCCTCCTAAAAAAAACCACTTCAACTTAAAAAACTAAAATTTTAAAGAGGTTTCCGTTGGTATCCCTCTTTAATAGACTTTTACAACCCTTCACTATTTGTTAATTTGACAACTTAGCACTTTTTGCACATTTTGAAAATTCTACTACCTAGACCCCTAAATACTATTGAAAAAATTACCAATTACATTACCACATGGTCTTATAGACCTTATGAAGACAAAATTCCTCCAAAACTATAATCTAGACCTTATGACCTTAAATGGATTAACAACTTTTAATGGTGCTCCTACACCAACTCCTGCCACATTGATAGCACTGATTTAAACTATTTTGTTTTTCATCTCTATTTCTAAATTACCTCATCAGTAAAGCTACCTCATCACCTATGTTTTCTATTTATGAAGTCTTGAATGACATATATTTCAGTTATTTTAATGGATACATTTTTTGAGGAACTAATATTCATCTCTTTACCATGCTACAGGTAAAATTATCCGCCATGCCGAAGAAACAAAAAAGGAAGAAACTAACAGACAAAGAGCTCCAAATATTCAAAGAAAAGGAGAAATTACGGTTGAGGGAATATTGTGAAAAGAATAAATTGGAAACAACAGACGAAACAAGCCAATTGAAGAGGAACCTCAACCATCAAAAAGGGAAAAAAAATGGCAGCACAAAGGGAATGGATGCAAAAGCGTCGTGCTAGGACAGATTTAGAAACTATAGTTGGAGACACACCCTCTACCACAAGTGAATACGAAGGGAAACCATTAAGTACAAGAGAATATGGAGGGACACCATCTACCACAAGTGAATACGAAGGGACACCATTAAGAACAAGTGAATATGGAGGGACACCATCTACCGCAAGTGAATATGGTTGGAAACCATCCACCACATCTCAATTTGAGAGTACATCATCACTTGAATTTGATGAAGAAGCTATGCCATCATCCCCATGTGAAGATCAAGGTATTTTTTCTACTCCACCCTTGATCGAAGGTACACAATCTAGCCAACCTCAATTAAATATTGATGAAATTGCTAATGTTGAGATGTATGTACCTTGGAGAACACCTAAAATTTTGCATAGAAAGCCAAATTTTTTGATTAATATTGATGAGGATATTTTTCCGCACATGGAAGGTAAGATTCTAGAAAACACTTGTAGAAGATATGCTGATAAGATTTGGAAAATATTATTTGAAAGGCTAAATGATACCACAAGATGTCAACTATTTGTTCAAATGATGTGGGGTTTAAAGTACAAAAACATCATGAAGACTCTTGGGTTGAGAACATTGAATGCATCAAGTGAAAACACTATTGTGAAGAATCTAATGGATGCTTATGAGAGTGTGGGTAAGACCTCACACTCAAAGGATAGTAATGTCACCCAATGTTTCACTACATCGACTTTGGTAAGCTATCAAGCAAAGAGATCTTGTCTCATTAAAAAGACAAGTGAACAAATGGGAATTAGTAGAAAAACTTTATCAAAAGCCATTCAAAGGTGGAAAATAATTGAGGGCATCGATTCAAATGAATTATGGGAATTCTCGGGGAGATTGCCACATAAAGATAAAAAAAAGTTGTTAAAGCATTGAGAACACTAATTGAAGAGAATTGGAAGAATAATACAAGGCCATCTTTGAATCAAAGGGATGTCGTAAGAAGGAGAATCGGTAGTTGGAACCGTGAGCCACATCCAAAGCATTTTTTGGATATGACTCAAACTCAATTTTTTCATAAATTTCAAAATGATTATCCTCAAACTAGTATTTCTCAAAGATTTTTTGAAATGCTTAAACCTTTTTATGTGAAGATAAATCACACATGCACTACTTGTTGTTGTAGACTACATATTGAATTATCTAACCATTATGATGTTTATCATTGTATATGTTTAGATTTGCATACTAACGATGTTTTGTAGGATTGTGACATAGAAGCCCCAAAAAAATCTTCAATAGAGTTCTTATCAAAAAAATTATGTGAAATAGAGAATGGCCAAATATTTTACAGGACAACACGCTTGGATGGTTCATGTGAGCGTTGCAGTGGAATGCCAGTATGTCAAAATATGGAAAGCACAGATGAGGTGGGGCATAAAATAGTAGATTTTGGGAAGTATAAAATAGTGGAATACACTACAAAAGATGGGTCTCAAGCAAAAAGGTGTGATTCTAGTGTATCAGTTTATGTCCATGTTTCGTGAGAATCTAGTGTATGAGTATGCAAGGCATACGCATAGAGCCCGATGGCTGGACAGACAATTCAAGCTATGCAAGGACACCTTTCTAGTTGGAAACATAGTATCAGTGGTTGACTTTGCAGAGAAGTACACTCTACAACCATAGTGTGAGGTGGAGTCACAGTATTACAACTCCACACAGGTTTCAATATTTGTGCACATAGCATTCATTCATGCAGCTGATAGTACAAAGGACCAAAGGAAGGTATTGAGGGAGTATCACTTTTATATTAGTGATGATCTCACACATTCTCTAGAGTTCGTACAAGGTTGCTTCCAGATGTTCTACAATGACTTGGCTCAAAGGGGAATAACATACGGTTGGCATATAATATGGTTAGATAACTATGTAGCACAGTTCAAGAATGCACACATGTTCTACTGGTTGTGTAGGATGCATATCACTATAGGTGTTTAGCATATGTGGAACTTTTGTGAGGCTAGGAATGGAAAGGGGGAGCATGATGGTGTAGGAGCATGCGTGAAAAGAGCATTAGCATGAGAAGAGTTAAAGTATAAAGACAGTGCAAAGTTGACAGATGCAAGATCAATCATCAAGTGGTGTAATGCTTTGATGGGTCCAGGTAATGAAGGTATGTCTTCAATTCATAAATTGTTTTGGTTGATGGATGATACTAACATTGCACCATATGAGGATTTTTGTACACTAACAAGATCACGTGAGCTACTCTTTCCTTAGCTCAAATGTAGGTTCATGGAGTATCGATACACTTAAGATGACATGATTTTTTTCTTCATGTACAATGCAAGCCTGGAATGATTGTGAGTTAGGGGAGTGGGTTGACAAATGGTTGACAAGTTATCCTAGCTCACTTCACACATATCACCCTCTGACAACATTGGAACTAACACAGATGGAATCATTGATTGACTTTGACCACGTATTAGATCTAGTTCAACCAATTAATATATCTACTTGCTTAGTTTTTGAGATTCCATATTGTTATCTTACTTTTTACTTTATTTGTAATATTGACTAATTTCAAGAGATTTGTCACACATATCAATGCACGACATGTTTATGCAGTTATTACAGATGAAGACAACAAAGAGGGAACAAACTATTACATCTGTCATTGTGTTGATGCCATAAAGAAATTGGAAGGCCTAGTTATAGATGGAGAAAACATCAAATACCCTATAGGCTCAGTTGTTGTTATTGGAACATGGCTTAGAAGGTACCCACATAAGAGTGTTAAACATTGGCTATTTCAGGAATTTGACACACATCATAAGATTCTTCATTACTCAAACCTTTTCATGGCATCCAATGTTCATTTGACCAAATATGGGGGTAGACCTTTGAACAAGATCTTGTGGAAGGTCTGTGAGTCTGACCATGACGAAATACTTGACACAATAAAGAGTAGAGCAAACCCGGATGGTTCATTGGATCAATTTGTATGTATATGCACAAATATTTCTTATTAATTTATATTTGTATCCATGTTAATTTGTTTGATGCCAATGCTATTATCTTATTTTACTTTGCATATTTGTAAGTAACCTGGTAAACATCGATTGGTGTTCCCTTGCAGAAAATGCAGATTTATGAGCCATCCAAGAGAATCTCAGGAAGAAAAGCAATGCAACATCCCTATTTTGATTATCTTGACAAATATCAATTATGATTTTAAGCCATTAAAAAATTGCATGCGAAGCTTGGTGAGGGAATTTCAAGTTATTCATTTGAAGTTAACCTTATCATGAGCACCTATGATGTAGACATTATAAGAGCATCTCGAAATTCAAGACATTCTATTCATGAGAGATGTTGTGTGCAATAGGTATCTTGGAAATCCTAGTGAATATGATTAAGTTGAGATATTGCCATGCCTATCTCTAAGTTCCTTCCATCTATTTTCATTTCATTTCCATTTTGGATGAGTTGTTTCTTTTTATTCTTTTACTTTGTGTATCTGTAACTAAACTAGTAAAAAATGAATTCTCTCTCCTTGCAGAAAATCCTAATTTTTGAGCTATCGAAGAGAATCTTAGCCAAAAAAGAAATGCAACATCTTTATTTTGATGATCTTGAAAAATATCAATTCTGATTTGAAGCCATTATAAAATAGCATGTGAATCTTTGCGAGGGAATCTCAAGTTACTCATTTGAAGTTAACCTCTAAATGAGAACCTATGATGTAGACATTATAAGAGAATCTCAAATGTATGAGTGACATTGTAAAATATCTATGAGAAAAAAGTACCTAAGGCATTGTAATGAGATTTACTTGTAATGAGATTTACTGAAATATTGAAATTTGGTGCAGGGGCACTACGGTTATTGAGCAAATATGGTTCATGGAAGTCTTTTAAGTTAGTTTTGTGTTTTGGGTTTTGTTAATTGAATAAGGTCATATTAGATGGTCAATTGATTTATAATGTAATAAGTCATGTTAGTTACAAAAACAATAGTTAGGAATAATTGGAAAGATGTAGAATCATTTGTAAAGGCTATTTAAAGCCTCTTGAAGGCTCAGACACAATGTAATTTTCATGCAAGAGCACCTAGTCTCCTTGCAAAATTTCACTTTTTGAAGGTTGATAGGTGGTCAATAGATTAAATTAAGGTATTTTGTGTTTATTTATGCTAAATAAGGTCAATCAAGACCATTTAAGGTGTATTAGGGTGAGTTTTTGAGTCTCAATGGTCAAATGTGCAAAAAAATGCATTCTTGCTACAAAATTGTCAATATTTTAATTTGTAGCCTTTTGAAGGAAAATATTTGAAGTTGGTTGTAAATGTGCAAGAATGAGGTCTAAGAGTTTGATATACCATAAGAGTTTGATATACCATTTAGAGAGCTTTGTTTTCATGGAGTTCCTTTCAAATCCTCTACTTTTAATGTTCCTACGGTAAATTGTTTGATAGAGTTGGTGGAATTACCTTTCTTAGTAATCACTATTAGTGAGATTGAGATTGTTAACCTTGAGAGAGTATGACTTGGGAAAAAGGAATTTGATATGCTATTACTTTCAAAGACTTCAAGTGAGATGTACTCTGCATTGATTCCATTCCTCAATCTTCACATGATGGCATCAAGGAATGGCTGAACTCCATGGATATAAAGTATCATGAAAGTAGAATGAAGTTGAACTGGTGGCCAATTTTCAAGAGTATTACTAATGATCTAGATAAATTTATTGAAGATGGTGGTTGGGAATTTTTGAATATGGAAGCTAGTGATTCTGATTTTGATAATTCAAAAGAGTTAGAACAAGGATATGAACCCTCTGATGTAGAAGAGGAATCAAAATTAGATTTCATGTAGCCACCATCAAGAGTGTTACAATCCAACAAGATGGAGGGAATTCTTATATAAGGATAATTTTCAATGTTGCAGGTACCAGATTTAATACCAACTACAATGGCAACATTGAAATTCCCTAGCAGGGTATGTGCAGGATCATCACGCAAAAAATAGGCCCTTATGTGGAAAAAAAAAAAAAAATCAAAGTTAGGCAACTTGATGTAAAAATTTGAATAAGTTATCTATATTATTTCAAAAATATGTAAGAATAGAATCTATAGAAAATTGAATGTAGTTTCTAAACTATTAGGTTTATTTATTTTTAAAAATCTATTTGGTGAAAATTTGAAATTTCAATGCAATAGTACTTCAATTTCGGGAAAAAATAAGAAGCAAGTGTCCGTTTGACCACCCTAACCACAATAAAATGATAATATTATTTTATAATATTTTAGATATAAGTAGAGGACTCATGTCCCGATGTGATGCATATTTTTTGTAATTTTTTTCCAAGTAAATATTTAATTATGATTTTTATTACAACTTTTAAAAAATATAAAACTTGTATGTCCGACCACCTTAACTTGTTCAAAATTCATGAAATTCAATTTTTTTTATTTATTATAGTATGTGAAGCATAGAATGTGATGCATGTTTCAGATTCAAAAATGTGATATCATTTGAAAGCTATAAATTTTTTTCAATTAGCCTATCAATCAGACTTTAGTTGTAATTCAAATAGAAAATTAATAATAATTATTTATTAAATTCAAAGTAAAGAATAATTTATATTGGTGGAAAGCTAAGAATCTCCTTTAAATACCCTTTTCATTTCAACAATTTTGGGTAAAAAAAATTCGTTGGCCACATACCCTACACATACCCATCATATCACCACTTTTTGGCCCATCATGATCCTGCACATACCCAACAATATTTATGTTGAGAAAATTTCCTTTAGATGCAAGGATTCAAAGCACATAAACCATGTGGTACAAATGATTAAATCCCAAAGATGGTCTATAGCAATGAAAGAGTCTAAAAAGGAAGAGAGAGCTACACTGGTAACTTAGAAGAAACTTCAAATTTTAGAAACAAAGTCAATTAGGCTAGCAGATGTGTGGATCGGGCCAACATTTGGTTAAAGAGGAAGAAAGATGATTGGAACTCTAGAGGCCCACCATACTATATTTTGGTATTCAACCACGAGAGTAGAGGAGAGAGCTGATATCATGTATCAAAACATTAAGCATGCATTCTTCCAACAAATTGGAGAAGGAGACGATTACTTTGCTTCATTTTCATTGGCATAACCATATCAAGGCATGGGAACCAAGAAGACCAAGGATGTCCAGTTTTATGTGGAGGTAATGAATGTGGTCCAAACTTTAGGAGGGTAAAGAAGGTCAATGCATGATCCTGATGAAATTGAGGAATAACAAGAGATTGAAAGGAAAAATAAAATCAATACAGAGTTTCAAGGATTTGTCAAGCAAGTAAGAGAGCTATGGGAGTAGCCTCATCTAAAAGATTTTGAACTAGAGTTTGATATACCATTTAGAGAACTTGGTTTTCATGGAGTTCCTTTCAAAGCCTCTACTTTTATTGTTCCTATGGTAAACATGTATAATAACTTTCAATGCCTCGAAGGAGAGGTTGTTGGTTGATTTGTAACCCATTTTTTTAATCAAGAACGTTATTTTCCAGAAATTTATTGGTTTTTCTCAATTTTCTTGTTGTTGTATGGCCTATACAGATGCTAAGATGATATAAAAGCTATTGGATCATGTTGTATATTGATGAATTAGCTTTCATTTTCACCTATTTAGAGGTTCTAACTCTTTGTACATAGTGAAAGTTATCTTGTTTTTACTGTTGCTACCTACTTTCACAGAGTTCTTGGATTGAAGGATCTCATGATGTAATTCAACCCATTCCACTTTTTTTGCCTACTATAACTTGTGGAATGGGTCCTATAACTTATAAAATGCATGCCTAACCTATTTAGAATGATTTGGAGTCAAGGTTGGGTGTTTGGGATGATGTTCTGGGGCTGTAGCAAGGTATTTTCATGATGAAAATGAGGGTTTCAAGTGGTGTTTTGACAAAATGTTGGAAGGACTATCCATGTAATGTATTATTCACCATGTGCAAGGTTTGGTAAATGTGTTTGGTGCTTTTTTCTGGTCTAGCAGGTCTGGGAGATAGGAGTTTCATTAAAACCCCAAGTATTTTGCTTGAAATCGAGGGTTTGGTGTATTAGGGGTCTAGAGGTCTTGGACTTGGAAACAAATCATGGAATTGGAGGTTTTGACACATAACATACTACTGTCTAAGGAGTTTGAGTGAAAATCTAGTGTTTAAAAGGTATTCTCTTTGTAAATAGGGCTAATTTAGTAGCATTTTTGCAAGGTGGTCTATTGGATCTTAATGATGGTACAAAGAAACATGGTATGATCTCTTGGAAATTTTTCTTAGGTTCTATGTTAAAGCTTGATTGATGTTTGGTTGGCCATTGGATGACCTTGCCTAAAAGATAATCCCATTTGATGAGATTTGGAGACTATAAGCCCATTGTTGTTAGTTGATTCAATTTGGGTGATTGTGATTTCAAGGTTGGTGTCTTGTTGAGGTCTGATTAGTTGATGTTGAAAAGAGTTCATCCACCTTGAATTGAATCAACAAGCCCTCTAACATAACAAACCCAAAAACCCTCTTCTTTCACAAGTTAGGCAAGGGTTTATTGAAAACTCATACTCAAAACCTTCCCACAACTAACCAAAGCCTAAAACACCTTCAAAAAGGTCTGCACAAGCTTAAAAGTTCAAGAGATATCGCTGTCCCCAAAGATTTCTTCAAACCCTAGCAGTAAACCACCATTTTCAACTAAAAAATGCACCATTTGACATCTAGGGAATTACCTAAAAACCATCTATTCACCTCCCTTGCACACAAAATTTTTCACACATATTTTATAACCATAACTAAGCCTTTACATCAAGTTATAGAAGCATATAGTGGGTGAAAGGCTTAATATGACATCTTAATGCACTCAAAACCCTTAAAACAAGGTATACAAATCGACCCTTAGTAATTGGCTTCTAAAATGCATGAAATCACTTGAAATCCAACCAAACCAAAAATAAAATGGAGTTAGGTCTGCTACCCACTAAATTTGATTGAAAAGAGAGCACAATCACCCTGTACAAAACTGTATAGTTCAATGAAACATCAAATCTCAAAGTGCAAAAGGGAAGCAATCTTTGACGAGGTATTACTTAGATACCATGGTGATTACGAAATATCCATCTGAACCTATAAGATCATGTTGTGGCCCTCTACAATAACCTCTCTCAGTTTTTATTATCTTAGAGTGGTTTTCCTGTGGTGTCTAGTTTTTAATTGATGGAAAAAATGTCAAATGCAAGTAGTGGAAAGTTGCAAATTGGTGAAACTTTCATTTTGCAACTTGTGTAACCAAATGGATTGTTCCAACGCATCCAAATAGTTATGTTCACACTAGGCATGGTCTTCTTTCACACCCAAACACGCGGAATCGCTTCGAGCTACATTCAACTGGATTGATCCCTTTAGGGTCCAAAGTGCAAAATGGTTGAAAAATTTAGCATGTTGTTACTTGGATGCTATGATGCTTAAAAATTTTTCATCTAATCCTATGGGATTGTGTTGGTCCCCTCTACAATAACCTCTCTTTTTTTTTGTTATCTCGGAGTGGTTTTCCTATGGTGTCTAGTTTTTAGTTGATGAAAAAAGTGTTAAATGCAAGTAGTGGAAAGTTGCAAAGTGGTGCAACTTTCATTCTGCAACTCGTGTGACCAAACGAACTATTCCAAAACATAAAAATGGGTATGTTTATCCTAGGAATGGTTCTCTTTCACACCCAAACATGTGGAATCACTCTGAGCTACGTTCAATCGGATCGATCCCTTAAGGGTCCAAAGTGCAAAATGGCTGCAAAATTTAGCATGTTGTTACTCGGATACTGTGATGCTTAGAAAATTCTCATCTAATCCTATGGGATCATGTTGGGCCCCTCTAAAATAACCTCTCTCATTTTTTATTTTTTTATCTTGGAGTGGTTTTCCTGTGGTGTCCAATTTTCAATTGATGGAAAAAGTTTCAAATGCAGTAGTGGTGTCCCATGGTGCAACTTTCGTTCTGCAACTAGTGTGACCAAATGAACTATTCCAATGCATCTAAATAGTTATGTTTACACTAGGAAGAGTCATATTTCACACCCAAACATGCAGAATCACTCTGAGCTATGTTCAACCAGATTGATCTCTTAAGGGTCTAAAGTGCAAAATGGCTGCAAACTTTAGCATGTTGTTACTTGGATACTGTGATGCTTAGAAACTTATCATTTGATCCTATGGGATCTTTTTGGGCCTCTCTACAATAATCTCTCTCATTTTTTGTTATCTTGGAGTGGTTTTCCTATGGTGTCTAGTTTTCAGTTGATGGAAAAAGTGTCAAATGCAAGTAGTGGAAAGTTGCAAAGTGGTGCAAATTTTGTTCTGCAGCTCGTGTGACCAAACAAACAATTCCAAAGTGTCTGAATAGGTATGTTTACACTAGGAATGGTCCTCTTTCACACCCAAACATGCGGAATCACTTCAAGCTACTTTCTATCGGATCGATCCCTTAAGGGTCCAAAGTGCAAAATGGCTGCAAACTTCAGCATGTTGTTACTCGGATACTATGATGCTTAGAAACTTCTCATCTAATCCTATGGAATCATGTTGGGCTCCTATATAGTAACCTATCTTTTTTTTTGTTATCTCAAAGTGGTTTTTCTGTGGTGTTTAGTTTTCAGTTGATGGAAAAAGTGTTAAATGCAAGTAGTGGAAAGTTGCAAAGTGGTGCAACTTTCATTCTGCAACTTGTGTGACCAAACGAACTATTTCAATGCATTCGAATAGGTATGTTTACACTAGGCATGGTCCTCTTTCACACCCAAACACGTAGAATCACTCTGAGCTACGTTCAATCGGATAGATCCCTTAAGGGTCCAAAGTGCAAAATGGCTGCAAACTTCAGCATGCTATTACTCGGATACCGTGACACTTAGAAAGTTATCGTATAATCTTGTGGGATCTTTTTGGGACCCTCTAGATTAACCTCTCTCAATTTTTGTTATCTCAGAGTGGTTTTCTCGTGCTGTCCAATTTTCAGTTGATGGAAAAAGTGTCAAATGCAAGCAGTGGAAAGTTGCAAAGTGGTGCAACTTTCATTCTACAAATTGTGTGACCAAACGAATTATTCCAATGCATCTGAATAGGTATTTTTATGCTAGGAATGGTCCTTTTTTTCACCCAAACATGCGGAATCACTTCGAGCTATGTTCAACTAGATCGATCCCTTAAGGATCCAAAGTGCAAACTGGCTACAAACTTCAACATGTTGTTACTCAGATACCATGATACTTAGAAACTTCTTGTTTGATCATATGGGATTTTGTTGGGCCCTTTTACAATAAGATATCTTAGTTTTTGTTATCTCAGAGTGGTTTTCCCATGGTGTCTAGTTTTCAGTTGATGTAAAAAGTGTCAAATGCAAGTAGTGAAAAGTTGCAAAGTGGTGCAACTTTCGTTCTAAAACTCGTGTGACCAAACAAACTGTTCCAACACGTCTGAATAGGTATGTTTACACTACAAATGGTTCTCTTTCACACCCAAACACGTGGAATCGTTCTGAGCTACATTCAACTAGATCGATCCCTTAAGGGTTCAAAGTACAAAATGGCTACAAACTTCAACATGTTGTTACTCAGATACCATGATGCTTAGAAACTTCTTGTTTGATCCTATGGGATTGTGTTGGGCGCCTCTACAATAAATTCTCTTCTTTTTTTTTTTTTTTTATCTCAAAGTGGTTTTCCCGTGGTGTCAAATTTTTAGATGATGGTAAAAGTGTCAAATGTAAGTAGTGGAAAGTTGCAAAGTAGTACAACTTTTGTTCTGCAACTCGTGTGACCAAAAAAACTATTCCAACACATTCAAATAGGTATTTTTATGATAGGAATGGTCCTCTTTCACACCCAAACATGTGGAATCGCTCCAAGCTACGTTCAACCGGATCGATCCCTTAAGGGTCCAAAGTGCAAAATGGATGCAAACTTCAACATGTTGTTACTCGGATACTGTGATGCTTAGAAACTTCTTGTTTGATCCTATGGGATTTTGTTGGGCCCCTCTACAATAACCTATCTTAGGTTTTTTTAACTCAAATTAGTTTTTTTGTGGTGTCCAGTTTTTAGTTGATGGAAAAAGTGTCAAATGCAAGTAGTAGAAAGTTGCAAAGTGGTGCAACTTTCATTCTGCAACTCATGAGATCAAACGAACTATTCCAACACATTTGAATAGATATTTTTTCGCTAGGAATGGTTCTCTTTCACACCCAAACACACATAATCGCTTTGAGCTACATTCAACCGGATTGATCCTTTAAGGGTCTAAAGTGCAAAATGACTACAAACTTCATCATGCTATTACTCAGATACCGTGATGCTTAAAAAATTTTTGTTTGATCCTATGGGATTGCATTGAGCCCCTCTACAATAACCTCTCTTAGTTTTTGTTATCTCGGAGTGGTTTTACCATGGTGTCATATTTTCAGTTGATGGAAAAAGTGTCAAATGCAAGCAGTGAAAAGTTGCAAAGTGGTGCAACTTTCATTCTGCAACTCGTGTGACTAAACAGACTATTCCAACGTGTCAGAATATGTATGTTTATGCTAGGTATGGTCGTCTTTCAAACCCAAACACATTGAATCACGTTGAGCTACGTTTAACTAGATCAATCCCTTAAGGGTTCAAATGTAATATGTTGAAATAGGCCATTCCACCTATTGTTTAGGTTGTGTCTTGGTGATATGGGCCTAATGTAAGTAGGTTAAGGAGTAGCAATAAGAAAATAGCATTGGTAAAGGAATTAGAAGAGATTACTAATGCTGCCCCTATTGAAAATTTAGAATTGAGGCCCCTTAAAAGCAAGGCTAGAAGAGGTGAAAAGAAGAAATTTCTTGAAAATAAGTTAGAATAGGTTGGAAATAGGGTGAGGTTGTGTAGTTCGATGTGTTCAAAATTTTTGCAAGGATAGGAGAGGTCAAAAGTATGTTATGGCATGATGCCCTAGTTGGGAAAATAGGGGTTTTGAATGAAAAAGAGAGGTTTGAGGGAGTAAAAGTGGGTAAAGTCAAGAGGTAGCATAATTTGGTGGTCAATTAAGTTTGTGCAGGAAAAATGAAGAGTGTTGGAATAAGTTTTGAGGTTCGGTTTCGAGTTCGGGGGTTTGGTTTGCTAGTTAGGCCAAATTTTTTTGGAGGGGGGTTCGATTCATTTTGGGTTCGTTGGTATATATATATATGCAGCCTAGAAGCATGAATTAGGATTATAATATCACATAACATCATATAAACAACAAAACCACCATAAAATTGAATGTCATTTAAAACATGCATGATAAATATTCATCGTTGAAACTTCAATTGTGGTAGCTTGATATACAGAGTCTATTGATGCTAGGGTTCAATTTGTATGATCTTGAAAAAAGAATCCAACTAAGTAGAGTTATCAATGTTCTTCATAAATCATAAGAATTCATTTGGTACACTAGCCATTTTGATGTCTTCTTTCAGTCTCAAACATTATTTTGTATCATTGTTACATTGGTCTTGAGAGTGGTAGCTTAATATAGCTCCACAATACAAAATCTTATTTACCTGTGCAGTGTAACAATGGCATAGGCAGATTTTTCTTTCAAAGAACCAAAGGGTGACTACATAATTGAAGTGTATAAACACATATATTTTTGTAATATCAAGGATACTTTTTCAAACTTCCATTCATTGCTAATCTAAAAGGAAAATTATTTTTCCTAATCTATATGCAACCATGATTTTGACATTGTCAAAAAGAGCAAAACTTCTTGAATGATGCACATGCATGACCAAGTAGTTCTAACTCTTCGCATGAGAGAAGAGAGATGTTGGAGAGTACTTGAAGTCAGTGAGAAAAAAAGTGTAATGTGCTTTAGTTTGTAGTATTTCTTTGTTTCTCTACAAATGTGTGATAAATTCTTAGTTCAATGATGCAAAAAAATTTTTGAAAAAAGAAAGTTGTGTCACAATCCACTTTCAATCTAGCAAGCAAAAATGAAAGCTCAGCCTCTTGGAATGAAAATGCTTGTTTGTAAAAAAAATGAATAAGAATGAGGTATTTAAGGCGTTTGAAGTGATTTAGAGGTCACTTTTAGGGTTCCCTTGGGTGTGGGTCAAAGTCAAACTCCAGAAAACATTAAAAAAAGTTCAAAAAACCACTTTTTTGGATGCCTAGGCATGCAGGTTTTGTCTTGGTTCGCTTGGTTTCTATTTGGTTTTTTCCCAGGTTCTCTTGGGTTCTTCTTGGGTGAACCAGACCCAAAAATGGACCCTGGTCGAACCCACAAGTGAACCAAACCAGGACCCACACCACCTAAGTGAACCAAGACCAGAGCCAGTGCTAAAATAGAAGAACTCGGTAACATAGATAATGTGTCAAGAAGCTGACTACTTCATCTACTCTGAATATTATGTTTTGCAAGTGTTGTGAAGATTATGTATCCTTTGCTTAATTGAGTTGTTCCAATCAAAGGATTAAATATATTGGAATATTTTTATCAATCATTTCATGGAATACCAATTGAAAACATGTTTTTTGCTTTTAGATAAAGTTGTTTACCATTAATTAATTAATTTATTCAAGACAAACCATGAAGGAAAACAATGATTAATGCTAGGGCTAACCAATTAATAAGTATACATGTGAATAAGTCAAGCATGTACATGTGAATAAGGGAAGCAGAAGTAGTCACAAACACGTATGGCTTGAAGTATACACATGAATACATAGTATACGTGCAACTTAATAAAAAGTATATGCATGAATACAAGGTATACGTATGAAAAAATGTAAGTCACAAAGTATACATTGGAACACACGTAAGTAAAAATGTATACATGTAAGTTGTAAAGTATACACTTGAATACACAACTCATATCTATTGAACCATGAATTTATAACATGCAAATATGGACACCATCGATAAAAAATATTTGTATAAACCAAATAGCCATGTACGCATACATCAATATATGTCGATATAAGTAGAAAATATAGGTACAAAATAGCCATATAAACTTACGAGAATGCCATATAGGCATACAATGTCAAATATATCCAATACAAAATATGTACAAAACTGCCATGTAGGCATACAACAAAGGGCTCTGGAATCAAAAGTCATTGCTCTCCAGTCTCTCAAAATAAAATCTTTCCCTTGGCTTGTCGATTGGATGGTGATAGGTCTGTCATTCATTTGTGCTACACTCGAGGAGTGCTACTATTGCTCCTCCTCGTAATGTTAAGTTCTTGGTGAAATTTTAACTATTACAATAAGAAGTAAAGACATTAATATATAGAAATTACATTATAAAAAATGATATATTTAACAAAATAATCACTTACGGCCATCTCACGATCACTCTCCACAAGGGAAATATTCATATGCCAATGCTTAGGTGTTCTCAAGCCCTGTATAAACCATCTAAATAGAAATTAAACTACGAATCAATAATGGTTTGATTTTTCACTAGAACTAACATCTATAACAATGAATGTAAATTGAAATTTAGTAATTTGCCTCATACCTCCCCTGTGAGAGCCACTGAGGATTGTATAGCGGATGAAACACCGATATTCATTTCCCTCATAACATTTGGAGTTGTTTCTGCCTCCAATATCTGAAAATAAAACAACAAATTATTCAATCACAAAAAAGTTACAATAGTGATCCACGTCATGACTTATAATGTATAAGATCTAATGAACAAAATTTTGAGTACTTATTAAACTATATATTTCTGATTATCATGCTTACTATTTTCCCAATCCATATCTTGTTCAAAAGGACTTGTTTTTAGGATTTTACCCATAGCAACAAGCCGTTAAACTGTTTGATTAAATTATTTCATAGACATGTACGATAACTATGGTGGCTAGTATGATGGATGGAACTCTAGGTAAAATTTTTGATCACCTACAATGTCTCTACGTCGACACTCTCCTTCGCGACGACAAGAATAAAAATGTGCTCATGAGGCGACCTAGCGAGAGCTCATCTCTCTTGCTACGTAGGATTCAGCTGTGCATCGAGCCTATCCTGAGGCAACCCCCCACCTCTCCCCTGGAAGTCTCTCATATCAAAATAATTTGGGATTTTGTTTAATATGAACTCAATGTATAGTTTCCTATGAAAATACTAGGGGACTTCACAATTGTTGCACAGTCTGTCATCAACGACCATGTACCACCTATCATAAAAAATGGTTCCTAATGTCTTGGTGGTGGCACCAATGACTAGTAAACCTCTTCGCATTGAGGCTAAGATTTTGATTTATGCATGGGTTAGTGAATAATGAGCAAAAATCACCTTTTTTAATTTTTAAATCCATTACTTGTTTATATGATAGTTTATCCGCATAATATGCCCTAGCCGCCAGACTCCTATCTTGCCATCCAGTTATTTGTTTGCTAATTGAATCTAAATTTTTTAACATATCTTTCAAGGATTTTTTTAGGGTCATTATTTTTGTGGTTGAACCATTTGGATCACTCAACCTACTAATAAAATCCTCAAATTTTTTTTGTTGTTCTCAATTTCACTCATTAAATTTTATTCAGTGCCAAGAGGGTGTTGAGTGATTGGTGGAGGAGGCTATTGTTGTGGTTGATTTTATTGTTGAGGATTTTGTTCTTGAGGATCTGGTTTCTCTTCTTATTGAGTATTTTGAGGGTTTTGGGGTTCATTTGCATCTCCTACAAATTCAAAAAAAAAATATCAAATATAACCTAAAAAAAACAAAATCAACCTAAAACTAAGAAATTCAAAACAAACAACAAACAATACTTACCTCCCCCACCTCTTCGTCATCGTGGCACCATCCTTGCAAAGAAATAGAAAATGTTGTTGAATATATTTTCATAATACCTCCTCCTAGAACGTGAGCATGAAAGTTAAGGGTTTTGGCTGCGAGCAGAACAAAAAAAATAGTCAAAGTGAAAATGAATGACTTTCACTTTTTTTTTTTGCTTTTAACATGCAATAACTTGAGCGCATTATAACATGCTTGTGTTATAACACGAGAATGTTATAATGCGCTCATGTTATAACACGAGCATGTTATAAGTCTCTTGCATTATAATGTGAGTGTGTTATAACGCGGGCGTGTTATAACACACTCATTTTATGAGTTTTCAAACTTTTTTAAAAAAGTGGCCACAAAATTGCTACCCAACTTCATGCACCCACCCACATAAACCATGAGAGATAAAAATGCATACAAGTTGCAAAAATGCATATATTAAATAGACAAGCCACAAGATAACACAAGATACACCCTCGGAAAACCCTCAAGAGGGAAAACCTAGCCTCCAAAAACATCCATACTCCATTGTATTATTCAGAAATAAAGAAATACAAGAGTTACAATGAATACCTTCGAAGCATCAAGCCCTCTAATGCATTCCCATGTGTTCAAGAAAGAATCTACACATCTCATGCTATGCTTCACAAATTCACTCCTCAAGAAGACTCAATAATGATAGCCAATCCACTCAGCCAACCTAAACCACTACACATGTGTTTGTTTTTGTGTTGTAGAAAAATGGCCCCATGTCATTTTCATGGCCTTTTAGGTATTGTTTCATGGTGTTGGAACTATGTTTCTTTGAATTTATGTTGTAACATAGCTTGAACATGCTTATTTAGGTATTAAAACTCAAAGAACAATGTCTTGTGAAGGTGTTTTGAAGTGTTGTAAGACATTTCTACATTCTTCTAGACTCTATTTAATGCAATTTACCTAAAAACCACCTTTTCACTCATCAACAAGCCCTATTATGAAGTGTTGTAAAGTCTTGTAACAAGCTTTCATTCTCTTCTTGGTATATTTTCACTATTTAAACCCTTCTCATGCTTTATTTGATCTCTTTATGCCCTCATAATTTGTAATTAAGTGTATTTTTGAATGTTATCCTGACAAAGAACATTAAATACAACATTTTTCCTAACACATGTTTTTAGGTCCTAGGTGTGACCCATTCACCATGGGTGGTGAATGAGTCCCCCTTGGCCTCAAATTCAAAATATTTCAAATTCCCTTTCGGGATTTTATTTGAAATCACTTTATGTCGGCTTGTAATGAGGTATGAATGGATACTAAGGCACAATAATTGTATAAATAAGTGATTTTCACCTCATTTTACATCTCCTACAATCCTCTCCCTCATTCAAAGATTCAATTCTACATTTCAAGCATTCAAGCATTCTACATCATCAAATCAAGCACTATTCAAGCACTTTGAGGCAACCATTGAGATTACTTCAGACTTGCATTATCAAGAGTTAGGTGAGTTGATATCATTTGCATGTTATTGGTTTATCTTTCTCTTTCATTTCATTGTCTTTTCAAGGATTTAATCACCAAAAGTGGGGTTTGACCAAGGAAAACCCCTAATCATTTTTCCCCTTTTGCTTGTTTGTTGGAGCCCTTTGTTTGCATATTTGATAGGTTATTAGGTGTTGAAGAGTGATTTTCAAGTCAACTAGGTGCTTCAAGTCAATTTGATTCAAAATCAAGATTTCAGACCTCTTAGAATTCCTTTCACTTCCCCCAACATCACTTACAATCCATCACCATTCTCCCTTCCACCTCAACCCACATAACCCAATCCTCTTCTTACACTTCTCACTATTGTTTCATCTATCCAACATCAACTTTCCATCATCAGTCAAGGTGAACCCGCTCCAACCACATATCATGTTTGTAGTAGTCCCTTATCCTTAGAAATCTTACGTACCCTGATGTCACAAGGGATAGAAATGCCTCGGTATGAGAAATATGGAGGAAACGAAGATCCTATCAACCATATTAATTCTTATACCACTTTTTGTAGTGACTTTGTCCTTGACAATAAACTTTTCACAAATTTTTTTCCAAGGACCTTGAAAGACACTTCCTTAGAATGGTTTTCCAACTTGCCTAATCATTCCATCCATTCATTCAATGAAATGGTGGATGCTTTCATTAGTAACTTTCAAGTTCACATGAAACCTGAAAATACAATGTCCGACCTTATGAGATGTAGACAAAACATAGATGAAAAAGTGAAAGATTTCATCTCACGTTACCAATCCTTATATGCTCAAATTGATGTCAAAATTCTTGATGCACATTTGCAGAAGATGTTTATCAAAAATTTGGAGACCAACCTTCAGGATAAACTCGCCATGATGAAAATCCCTTCATTCATGCATTTATGTACAACCTTATGTGACTACGAAAATTCGGTTTCAAGTTGGGATTCAAAATCCACTTCCAACTAAGTTGCCAAACTAGAACACACCAATCAAAACCAAAACAACACACAAAAATTCCAAAAACCTAATCAAGGCTTTTTAGAGTTTAATTCGCGTCCTGAACCTCAACCACAGCCAACCGAAGCCATTCTGAATCAAATGGCCATTGTTAGGGTGGCCATGCCTTATCATTATGGAGATCTGAATAGATAATTCACTCCTTTACTTGATACCCTCCATCACACAATGGCCCAACTAATCCAGAAATGCATGCTCACTTTGCCACCCATTCGACCACTGATCCAAATCAACCATTACCACCTACATTCAAACCTAATTCTTATTGTTACTTTCATCAAAAAAATGGCCACGACACTGAACATTGTAAGTGTCTTAAACATTTAGTTGAAGAACTGATTGATTCAGGTGAATTGACCAAATGTGCAGCGGTTAATGATCAAGGAAATAAGTCTATTGGACCTCCTAACTAGAGTTTACAAATTTTCACCAATCCTATGTCGAAACATAGTACCTCGTTTGTCAAAGCTAGTGAACCTTCCAATCCTAATGTAATGACTATTGATATAGATAATGAACAACACGATACAACTCCTATTGTTTCCCAAGCTAGTCCTATGGATAACCTTATGGCTACAATAGACATTATCCCTCGTAAGGTCCAAACCACAAAATCACTTGATATTACTTTTTCTACTAAAGACATACTCCAAAAGCTTCATGATGGTCCTCTCTACATATGTGGCAAAATCTATGATAATCCCACTAATGGGATATTAATAGATCCCGCTTGTGGTACGAACGTGACCACAAAAGATTTTTTGGTATTACATGAATTATATCAATATAATTACAATAAACCCACTGCATGGATTGAAAAAAATAATGGTTTTGCATGCCCTACGATTGGATCGATTGTGCTACCCTTACAAATAGGAACTAAAAATTTAGAGGTAACATTTTCAATTATTCCACAATTTGACCATTTTCGTTTGCGGCTAGGCCTCCCTTGGCTTCGCTCAATGAAAGTGGTCCCATGAATTGTTCATAAGTGCTTGAAGTTTCCACATGACAACGAGATGGTCACCATACACCATAGTGGCTTTAATCCTTTCCAAAGGTAACTTCTCATTAGAATCCTTCTAGCCTAAACCAAAAGAACCTATTACCCCTCGCAAGGACTTCTTTTTCATAGCCTATGACAAGTTTAAAGCCAAAAATATAGTTGAATTGTCTCTTTGGAACTTTTCCCCACCCACTTCCGCACCTCCTATCATAGATGAAACCATGCTTCAACTTGATTCTGACATTGAGAAAACCATACAACCTCCTAAACAGTCACCCCTTGAGATTTCCCCACCATCGTTTAAACGACAAAGCGAATATGAAACAAACCCTACTCAGCCTCCTCGCCTTAAACAGGTGTATAAAGCCAAAGAGAATGTGGTTGATGCATCCTCTTCAGTTTCTTGTGTTCTTCCCTCTTCAGAAGTAGAAGAACCTATGCTGACTCAATCCGCTCTTACACCTCAACAAATCCAAAATAGAATTAAATAGAATCGTGGTGCTAGGGAATGAAGGTGTCGTCATCGTTTCCTTGCTCGACAATCTTACATAGAAGACAATAAATAACATCAAACTTTACCTTTGATATAAATAATATATGACCACCCTCCTTCTCGTGACCTACCACAAGACAGTCCAGTACAACAATCATAGCAAATTGAACCAATCCAACAACCTCAACTTTTGATACATCCATCTTTAGAAATCACCCTTTGTCCTCCTATTGTCATTAATCTTGATGATGATTATGATGGTGATGATGATGCAAAAATTTCCAAAATAGATGAAGAAGTGCATAACAATTTAAATTCTTTATTTTCATCTACAATGAGCTTAAATGATACATCCTCTCCACCAAGTGAAGAACCTGGTATGACTCCTAGTTTGACACTTGCAATTATTCCTTTAGACAATCAACCACCCTCGCATTACACTAAACATGATTGGGAAGTGGATGAATTTTTAGATGGTTGACTTGTATTCACCTAACTTTCCTTTTTACCTTTTTTTTCTTTTTATGTGCGTATCGTGTTTCCCCATATCGTGTGTTTTCAATGTTCTCTCTCTTTGTACACTTCTTCTATTTGTACCTCTATTCTTCTATTCATCGTGCATTGTCTTTTTCTCTTTTTTTTTATGTTCTCCTTTTGGGGATGATGGAAAGCATAGAAATTCCCTATGTCTCTTCCATGTTGACCCAAGAGGTCCTTCTCTTTTTCTCTTTTTGTTTTTTGTTCTCCTTTTGGGGATGATGCAAAGCGTAGAGACGCCCTATGTCTCTTCCATGTTGACCCAAGAAGTCCTTATCTTTTTCACCTTTGTTTTGTGTTCTCTTTTTGGGGATGACACAAAGCATAGGGATGCCCTATGTCTCTTCCATGTTGACCCACAAGGTCCTTGTCTTTTTCTCTTTTTGTTTTTCTTTCCAAGTTGGCTCTCATGTCTTGTTTTCTTGTTGCATTTTATTTTCTTCTATACTTTAAAGTAATTGCTCACAAAATGATGCGTGGCAATTCATTTAAATTGGGGGCATACATTACCATTATTTCATTTGCATTCTTGGTTCCTAGTGTAGCCTTGTCGTTTATATGATGCGTTTGTTACTTTTTTGATGACATCGGTGTGATGTCCTTCATAATTGTGATCTTTCTTAGCATATTACATTCCTCTTGGTGGCTTGATGCAACACACTACATCCCCTAAGTTGTGAATATACTATTCTTTGATTGGTTTTCTCTCAGAGACATTAGACACAATGTTCCCTAAGTGACTAACCTTGCATAAATTGAACAAGAATCCTTTGAACATCATTTTATATTTTACACTTTACATTTTTAAATTCCTTTTTTCCACCTTGCATAACACAACTTGCATGCCTATGGTATCTTTCTTTTTTTTCATAGCATTTTTCCTTGTGGTGCCTTGTTAAAGTTATCAAATGGGTATAACTTTGACATGGCTAAGCGGGAAGCCCACCTAGCAGCATGAATTTTCCCCATAGCAACCTTTTGTGTTTGTGAGTGCATTCCAACTAGCATATGTATCTTACTTTTTGGGATTTCTCACCCCTCGAACAACTAATTTCATGGCCCTAGAGTGAGTATATAGTCAGGCCTTCTCACCCCACAAACAGCCTAAAGTTTTGTGGCCCTATAGTGAGTACACATTCTCTTTTTCAAACAATCATCCTAGATCTCTTTTCACAACTATTTGGATTGATGATCGAAGCTTCATCTAATCATTTCAACACTTGTGTGTTCCTTTATTATTATGTCTCATTTTCCATGGGATCTTCATCCTACGGGCCTGATCATCCCTCTTGATCGTTCTCATTCCATCTTGCTAATGTAAGTACATTTGAACCCTTGCCTCGATGTTCATGGCTACTTTAGTGTGATTTTGAAGCAGGTTCATCCTCTCACTAAAGTGGGGGCTAAATGTGCCATAGAAAAATGGCCCCTGGTCATTTTCATGGCCATTTAAGTCTTGTTTCATGGTGTTGGAACTATGTTTCTTTGACTTTATGTTGTAACATGGCTTGAACATGCTTATTTAGGTATTAAAACTCAAATACCGATGTCTTGTGAAGTTGTTGTGAAGTGTTGTAAGACATTTCTACATTATTCTAGACTCTATTTAATGCAATTTACCTAAAAACCACCTTTTCACTCATCAAAAATCCCTATTATGAAGTGTTGTAAAGTCTTGTAACAAGCTTTGATGCTCTTCTAGGCATATTTTCACTATTTAAACCCTTCTCATGCTTTATTTGGTCTCTTTATGCCCTCATAAGTTGTAATTAAGTGTATTTTTGAATGTTATCCCAACAAATAACATTAAATACAAATTTTTTCCCAACACATATTTTTAGGTCCTAGGTGGGACCCATTCACCATAAGTGGAAAATGAGTCCCCCTTGGCCCCAAATTCAAAATATTTCAAATTTCCTTTCGAGATTTTATTCAAAATCACTTGATGTTAGCCTATGATGAGGTATGAACAGATACTATGGCACATGAATTGTATAAATAAGTGATTTTCACCTCATTTTACATCTCCTACAATCCTCTCACTCATTCAAACATTCAATTCTACATTTCAAGCATTCAAGCATTCTACACCATCAATTCAAGCACTATTCAAGCACTTTGAGGCAGCCATTGAAATTTCTTTAGACTTGCATTATCAAGAGTTAGGTCATTGATAGCATTTTCATGTTATTAGTTAGTTGATAGCATTTTCATGTTAGTAGTTTATCTTTCTCTTTCGTGTCACTTTCTTTTCAAGGGTTTAATTACCAAAAGTGGGGTTTGACCAAGGAAAACCCCTATTCACTAACCCCTAATCATTTTTCCCATTTTGATTGTTTGTTTGCAGCCCTTTGCTTGAAGATTTGATAGGTTATTAGGTGTTGAAGAGTTATTTTAAAGTCAACTAGGTGCTTCAAGTCAACTTGAGTCAAAATCAAGATTGGATTGAGTTATTTGTCTATTTTTTGTAGATTTGACTTCGACAACTCGACAAGCAAACATTCCCAGATTTGGTGTTGTAGAGTTGTCTCCTAGTTTTTCAGAAATTTGGGGGATGAATAATTCACAACCTATGGCAAATGAGTCCCACCTTAGGACTAGAAACTTGAGTTTTGTCAAATTTTAGCTCCTGACAGTTTTTCACTAGTAGGTGGATTGATTCACCACCCTAGGCAAATGAGTCCCACTGTGAAAAATCAATGAATTTCACCAGCATATAGAACACTCCAGAAAGCTCACATTTCATCCAGGTGCACTCAAATTTATCAATGTACTTTCTATTTTGCATAATTTCTTCATCTACATAGTTGTTTGCATATCACAATGTGTTTTCAAACATAGTTGTAATTGCACTTTTGCATTCATTATCAATCACTTAGATTAATCTATTGCATTTATTTAACTTCATTTACATCATATCACATCACACACATCCTAATTTGAGTGATATATAAGCATTTTTTAACCCAATTGCTCAACTTTTAGGTGAAAAACCCTAGAAGTGCAAGAGTAGCATTCAGGTCCCAAAAATATATGTTTTAGCTTTTACAGACACAAGCTCACAAAAAATACAAGTAGTGGTAATGTAAAACCATGTACCACAAAACCATGTGAATATAGAACCACTAACCCCTCATTTAATATTGGGTACTAAGACATCACTTTATTTAATATTTCCCCAATATTAAATTATTATCACATGTCCCCACACATTAAATTATAATACAATGTTATAATGCAACATTAAGTGGTCCTAAAATAATTATCTAGTATGATTAACCACACCACCTAGGTGCATCACAACTAAATAATTAGGTATGTGCAGGATCATGGGTTTCCAAACTAGGCCTCTAAGCGGCGATGAAAAATTAGAAAATCAGAGTTAGGAAACTTGGCATAAAAATTTGAATAGGTTATTACCATAATTTGAAAAATATGTAAGAACAAAAATTGTAGAAAATTGAATGTATTTTCTAGGATACTAGTCCTTTTTTGGAAAAAATAATTTTTTTTTGAGAAAATTTGAAATTTCAATGCAGTGGTACTAAATTTTCAGGAAAAAGATAAGGTGTATGTCTAACCACCCTAAGTACAAGAATTTTTTTTTTTTTTTTTCTGAAATTTTCAATATAAGTAGAGGACACATGCCTGGATGTGCTAGATTTCTTTTTGTAATTTTTTTCCATGTAAATAATTGGTTATGATTTTTTTATTAGAACTTTTCAGAATTATTAAAACGTCTATGTCTGACCACCATAACTTGGTAAAAAATTTATGAAATTCTTTTTTTTTTAATCCTATAATATGCAAAAAATATAATTTGGTGCATCTTATAGATTCAAAAAATATTAAGTAGTTTGAAAGTTATAGAAGTTTTTCAATTAGCCTATAAATCAGGACTTTAGACATGATGTAGGTAGAAAATCAATAATAATTATTTATTAAATTCAAAATAAGACAAAATTTATATTGGTGGAAATTTGACAATTTTTTCTATAAACCCTTTTCGTTTGATGAAATTTGGATAAAAAAAAAGTCGTCAGCCATAAGGGAAAACTTTGAAAAACTATGCAAATTTTTCAAAACATGTTTTTTAGGTTGACTTTCTAGGTCAGGCCATCTCAAACCAAATCCCAAGCCAATATTTATTTTGAGACAAATATTTGTTTTCAAAATGGATATCCATTTTGGAAAGCGGGAACCCATTTTTTTGAAAAACAAAACAGATATCCGTTTTGAAGACCTAAAAACCCCTCTTTAGTAAAATGGGCATAAATTTTGTGTTTCTTATCAAAAATTTGACTTTTTATAGGCGTTAGAAAGATGATTGTGAGATCTACACAATGGACTAGGTGGTGTTTCTATATTTTACGTAATAAAATAATTATAATCATTTGAACTTCATATTTCATTTTTGAAACATCAAATGCTCACTTTCACATGCAAAATCTTTTTTTCATTTTTTTTTGTAACACTCATCTTAAAATAATTGAAACATTAGAAATAGTAATTAATAATGAAATGTTTATATTGTTTTAGCAAAGAGATGAAAAAATCTTCATAAATAATTATATCTCTCTATCCCTTTCTCTACCTCTATATATATCACTATGTCTCCCCTTAAGCTCTAGAAATATCCCTCCCTCCTCTCTTTGTACTTCTTTATACTTATCTTTCTCACTCTCTCTCTCCTTGAGCTCTAGACCTATCTTTCTACCTCTATCTCCATCCTTACTCTCTCTCTCTCTCTTTACCTCTCTCTCTCAGGTCCCTATCACTCCCTCTCCCTCTCTCTCTCACTCCCTTCCTCTCCATCTCCCTCACTCTCCATCTCTCTCTATCTCTCCCTCCCTTTGAAATGTCTCTTCCTCTTAAGTATCTATTCCTCTTAGGTCTCTCTCTCAGGTCTCTCTGACTCCCTCTCTCCCTCCTAGGTCTCTCCCACTCCTCTCTATTTTTTCTCTCCCATTCCCTCTCTCTCTCAATCTCTCACTCAGACTCACCCTCTCTCCCTCTTAGTCCTCTCTCTTTACCTCTCTCTCTCTCCCTCTCAAGTCTCTCTCTCTCCCTCTTAAGTCTCTCTCTCTCTCTCTCTCTCCCTCTTAGGTCTCTCTCTCTCTCTATATATATATATCTCTCTGGTCCTACCCTCCCCTCTCACTCTCATCTCCCTCTCCCTCTCTCTCTCCATCTCTCTAGTCTCTCTCCCTCTTGGGTCTCTCTCTCCCTCTCTCTCCTCTCTCCTCCCTCTCCCTCTCAGGTCCCTCTCCCCTCTCCCTCCCTCCCTCCCTCTATTTATTTCTCTCCCTCTCAAGTCTCCCTCCCTTCCTCCCCTCTCCCTCACTCTCTCTCTCTCTGGGGTCTCTCACTCCCTCATTGTCTCTCTCTCCCTCCCTCTCTCTCTTTATCTCTCTATCTCTCTCTTAGGTCTCTCCCACTCCCTATCTCTCTTCTCTCATATCTCTCTCTCATACTCACACCCTCCATCTCCCTCTTAGGTCTCTCTCTTCTCTCTCTCCCACTCTCTCTCTCTCACACACAAACACACACTATCCATCTCTCTCTCTCTATCTACCTCTCAGGTCTCTGTCTCTCTCCCAATCACTCTCTTTGTTTCTCCTTCCCTCTCTCAATCTCAACTCTCTCTCTCTATCTCTCTCTCTCTCTATCCTCCTCTCAGGTCTCTGTCTCTCTCCCAATCACTCTCTCCATCTCTCCTTCCCTCTAAATCTCAACTCTCTCTCTCTTTCTCTCTCTCTCTCTCTATATATATATATATATATATATATACTCTCTCTCTATATATATATATATATATATATATATATATATATATATATATATATATATGTCTCTCCCTCTCGCTCCCTCTCTCGATCTTGGGTTCCCTCAAGTCCCTCCTCTCTTTGATCTCTGTATATCTCTCTTGGGTCTCTCCCTCCTCTGGGGGTCTCTCTCTCTTAGGTCTCTCAGCTTTCTCACATGCTCTCACTGTCAAGTATCTTTCCCTCTCTCCTCCATCTCTCCTCTCAGTGCCTCCTCTCCCTCTCCTTCACTCTATCTGTCCCTCTCTTTCTCCTCTCAGGTCTTTATCTCTCTCTTGGGTCTCTCTCTCCCTCCCTCTCTCTCTCTCTCTCTTGGGTTTCTCCTTCCCACCACAGCTTGATCTCTCCTTTGTCTCTCTCCACCTCCCTCCCTCTCAAGAGTCTCTTTCACTCTTGTCCCTCCCTCTCTTCCTCTCAGAGTCTCTCTCCTCTACCTCCTCTATCTCTCTCTACCTCCCTCTATCTCTCTCTCCCTACCTTTGGGGTCTCTCCTCTTAGGTCTCTCTCTCTCTCCCCTCTTTTTTGATTTCCAGCACGCCCTATCTCACTCCTCACTCCTCCTCTTTCCTCCCTCTGGGGTCTCTCTCTCTCCTATACATTTCTATATCGGTGTCTCCTTCCACCCTGGCCAGATCTCAAGTCTCCGTCTCGCTCCCGTCTCCTGATGTCTGTCTCTCCTCCTCCATTTGAAGTCTCTCTCCCTCTTAAGTCTCTCTCTCTTAGGTCTCTCCCACTCTCCCTCTTAGGTCTCTCTCTCTCTCTCTCACACACACACACACAATCCTTTATTTTAGGTCTCCCACTACCCCTCTTTCTCTCTCACTAACTCACTCACTTTCCATCACCCTCTCAGGTCCCTCTCCCACAACCTCTCTCTCTCAGGTGTCTCCTTCCCACCCTAACTAGATAAATATATCTCTTTGGTGTTTCCTTTCCATCCTAACTAGATAACTCTATCTCCCCCCCTCTCTCTCCTTCTCTCTCCCCTCTCTCCCTCTCTCCCTCTCAATCCCATCTCTCCCTCCTTCCCTCTCTCTCTCTCTCTCTCCCTCAGAAGTAACTTAAGATGGGGAGAGAGAGGGAGAAGGAGAGATAAAGAGAGAGATTGGGATAGAGATAAACCTAAGAGGTACATGAAGAGATAGAGAGATATAGTGTGTGAGAGAGAGAGAGTGGGAGAGAGACCTGAGAGGGAGATGGAGAGTGTGAGTAAGATAGAGAGAGTGTGTGTGAGAGAGACATGAGAGAGGGAGTGGAAGAGACCTAAGAGAGAGAGACTTAAGAAGGAGAGAGAATTCAAAGGGAGGGGGAGAGAGAGAAGGAAAGAGGGAGATGGATAGGGAGGGAGAGGGAGATGGAGAGGGAGTGGGAGGGACCTGAGAGGGAGAGAGGGAGTGGGAGAGAGAGACAGAGAG